>CM037891.1:0-503590 GCA_021292165.1 Shinisaurus crocodilurus
ACCTTGGGTCCCCACAGAGGTTGCCGGACTACAGCTCCCAGAATCCCTTGCCATGGGCCATGCTGGCCGGGTAGGCTGGGAGCTGTAGGCTAGCAACCTCTGGGGACCCAGGGTTGGAGCGCCCTGGGCGAATGTGGGACTCTGGCGGGAATGGTTTCTTCGGGGGTTCATTTGCGCTGAGGGAGATGGGCCCTCCCCGCTTTCAGCAGCCCCCAGTGGCGAGGGACAGCGAAGAAAAAGGACGAGGAGCAGGAGGAGGGAGAGGCTCCGCGGCGGCTGCACCCCCGAGATGGGGGGGCTGGTTGCAACCTGCCCTCCCTGCCAGACGGAGTGCTGGGTGAGCTGAGCCCGGGGGTGCGCCCCCTTCGCGCCCTGCTGACCCCTTCGCCGGGAAGGGGCAGGGCGGCGTCTGATGGGCTGCCCGTCCGTGTCCATGAAGCACCTCGCGCCTTTCTCTTCTCCCCCCCCCCACCCGAAGTTGACTTGTTTTTCCCTGAACCTCTGCTGAAACTTCTCTTTTTTGCAAACTCCCGGGGCAGCCAGCCCATTGCACGAGGCTGCTGCCGGATGGGGCCCTTTCTTCTTCGGAGAGTCGCCAGGGCAAGAGGGCAGGAACCCGCACAGGGGGAGGAAAGTGGGCGGCGGCGGCGGCGGCTCCCCCGTTCGAAAGCTCCTTTCTGTTTTCCCCATAAAATTTTATTTAAAAACAAACACAAAAAGTAAAAGACAAACAAAACACAACTAAAACTAAAAAGGACTCCCGATTTTTCCACAACAAAGTATAAGTAAGTTATTGTGAAGGATCAGCACCTGGCTTTCTCCACAGTAATATACTCTATAGTTACAAAGATGTTCTCTTTTTTGTCTTGTCCGATATTCTTCTTGTTCATCCCCCTCACAGTTCACAAAACATCACTTTAACCATAAGCACAGGTATCAGTTCTTCTAATTAAACAATACTAAGCATTTCTACTCATATTTAGTAAAGTTCCCTGGCTTCTTCCCCACTTATTTATCGAAGAAAACAAACCTTTTAACCACATTTTCCCATTTCACTCATAACTCTCGTATCTTTTGACAATTTTAGGCCTATATTTGTTTAAATCTGTTGCTAGGAGAGGATATATAGTTGAGTATTATCCTTCCTGTCTCACACTAGTGAGATCAGCAGAGTAAAGTCCCTTTCCAGTTTAAAAGAAGCTTAGATTTGGCTAGTGTTAGCCAGTTAGCATTGGTAATCCAGGATGCTTTAAGGCGGACTGGATTTCCCTGGTTTTGCCCCCTTTTTCTCTCCCTCAAAACAATAATCAGAGACACAGTCTTGTAAAAGTTAAAAGTAACATTTACTCACTCAGATTTTGCAGTTTCATTCAGGCAGGCTTAAAAGCGTTTCTTACAGTTGGTTAACAGTACATTTGGAAATACTTGGGGTCTGAACTTGTGTAACTTCAGACCAGCAACTCTGGTTACATGCTGCTGTTAGAACAACGTGGAGGCAACTACTTTTTACTACCACATTCAGAGTCTCAGTAGGAAGGAAGGGAGCTGAGAGCTACTCCCACTTCCTGCTGAGGCTCAGCTAAACATACACTGAGTATCTTCTAGGGAATCCACCTTAGACGATGCCAGTGGCCTTAACCATTTCATCCAACTAACTGGTGAAACATGAGCCATTGGTTTTGACTGCACTTTAAATATCCCACAAATCCCTTCCACTAATCTTTCTCAAATTACATCAGGGGTCAGTCATAAGTTACCTTCAGAAACTAATTTCCAGCCTCTTCCAATCATTTTCATTATAAGAACATAAACTATGTTTCTTTGAGCTTGTGGCCCATCTTTGAGCTAGCGGGCTCAGGAAGCCCCCCCCCCAACCACTTTCTCTTGTGTGTGGAGGCCCAGAGGAGTTGTCACTTTTCTGAAGTTTGATTTTGTGTGCCTGACTGCGTCTGTGTCCTGTCCCCTTTTCAGCGCGCTGCGCATGACCACAACAGCACGATCTCGTTGGGGTTCACACCTTACACAGCAGCAAATCCTAAGTTGGTGGAGGAGAAAACATTTGTCAGGCCTCCTCCGTTTTTCCAAAGAGAAATCCTTTCTTGCTCAAGGCCACACATGAAGCTCTCCATAAAAGTACGCCTTTTTCTTGGAATGTTTTTCTCTAATATAGCAGCTGAAAACGACTCCTTCACATTCAAAAGGGATCAGTGACATGAATTTTGGAAACAAAGCTGTGGCGGAGTGACAGGCAGAAGCCGGGGGAGGGACCAACCTGAACATTCCAGAGCCTCTGATTGGTTTAATCAGCGAGCATAGAACCCCAGGGAGTTGGCAGTTAAAGGGAGTTGGTTGTCAGTTGGGGAAGAGAGTGGGTTGGAGTGAGAGAGGGAGTGGGAGGTTAGTAGAGTAGGTAGGTGAGGGGAAGAGTTCAGACAGGAAATCTAGAAACTAAGTTGTGAGAAAGCAAACGTGAAGGTGTTAGTATAGAACAATTCACAGGAGTCTCCGCTTAGGGAGTGAAGGACCTTCTGTCTGAGGAAGAAGGTGAAGCTCTGGACTAGTGTGAGGGACAGTTAAGTTCCCTGGTCTGATTCTGTAACTTTCAAGTAACCAAGCCAAACTGAGACAAAGCACACTGTATAACATCTGCCTGCCTTTAACCTGAATCTAAGCAAAGAACACGTTTGAATGTAACTGTTGAAAATTCCAAGTTATCCGTTCCTGAGTTGAATATCAGTTTAGAGACTTTGTTAGAACAATAAATCAACCTTTTTATTCAAAGTTCTAATTCTCCAGAGTCTGACTGGTGACAGGAAAGTAAGAAGTGAATCAACGGAAGGGCACCCTGCTTCAAGTAATCAAATAAAACAAACTGCTCTTAATAAAGACGAACAAACGTGGGTGAATAGCTACATATAAGACCTAAGACACATAATCGGCTAACGCAACTTAAAGAGACAGCTTGAAGTCTGAAGTGACCAATACAAGGTGGCACGTGGCGGGAGCAAAGTACACATTGAGGGTGTGGGCTTTGGAGCGAGGGGTCCCGTCCGCTAAAGGAGACAAAGCCACACCCTTCTCCAACCTGGGACCCCCAGTTTGAGTGGGACTACAACTCCCATCCTCCCCTTGTGCCATGCTGGCTGGGATGATGGGACTTGTAGTCCCAGACAGCGGGGCAGGGCCCCCAGCTGGGTAAGGCTGCAACAGGACACAGCCATGAGACAGAGTCAGACCCCTGGTCCATCCAGCCCAGTATTGCCAGCACTGACTGGCAGCCGCTCTGCAGGGACTCAGGCTTTCCCAGCCTCACCTGGAGGCGCTGTCCAGGATTGAACCCAGGACCTTCTGCATGCATGCCCAGCCCGGCCTCTACCACTGTGCTCCAGCCCCTCCCCAAAAAGTAAATAGTCAATTTTTAAAGGCCCTTCATGGAACTCTTGTGAGTGCTCCCTACTTGAGCAACAAGCCACAGCAGGACTAATTAGTGGAATCCGCTGGCATCTTTCAGTGATGCTGTTCAGAACACCAAGCCACAGAGATGCAGCAGCTCCGGGTGAATGCAGGCAGCTGACCATGGAGTGAATCTCTCAGACATTGAAGAAGATTGTCCATATTGTCTTGCCAAGTGAAAAAGAGAAAATGACCGCTTTTCAGCTCTTGATCAGAAATGCAGGGATGAAGAGGAAGGATCAGCACCTTCTCAGCACTCGGCAGGATGATTCCCGTCCCATCCACCCCAAAACAAAGTAACAGGAAAAGCAAGCGCCAGCAGGTCTGAACAGGAGGAGGTCCAGGTGTGGTTCTCTTTCTCATTTCAATGCTCCATTTTGCCACCCCTTCAGCTTTGCATCTTCCAAGGAAAGAAGTAAATAACGAGCATCGTTAAATACTTCTAACAAATATTATTTTCCGCCTGCATACTCTCCAATTGCCCAGAATTTGCCGGGAAAGTCCTGCAAGCACTTAAGCAGTCACCACTTCTTACTTTGTTATGCAGAGCCACGATTGGTTATGCAGAGCCACGAATTCCCCTGCCTCCTCCCGCAAGCTATTTACGGTAACTTATCTGCAATTTTCATAGAATCATAGAATAGTAGAGTTGGAAGGGGCCTACAAGGCCATCGAGTCCAACCCCCTGCTCAATCATCTTTGTTGCCCTCCTCTGAACCCTCTCCAGTTTGTCTACGTACTTCTGAAAGTGTGGTGCCCAGAACTGGACGCAATACTCAAGAAGAGGCCTAAGCAGTGCCAAGTAAAGGGGAATGATCACTTCCCGCAATTTAGGAACCTATACTTCTATTAATGCAGCCCAAAATAGCATTTGCCTTCTTTGCAGCCACATCACATTGCTGGCTCATATTCAGTTTGTGACTACCACAATTCCAAGATCCTTCTTACTTGTAGTATTGTTGAGCCAAGTGTCCCCCATTCTGTAACTCTGCATTTGGTTTCCTTTCCCTAGGTGCAGCACTTGGCATTTATCCCTATTAAATTTCATTCTGTTGTTTTCGGCCCAGCACTCCAGCCTATCGACATCGCTTTGAATTTTGTTTCTGTCTTCCAATCCAGAGTATTAGCTATTCCACCCAACTTTGTGTCATCTGCAAATTTGATAAGCATTCCCTGCACCTCCTCATCCAAGTCATTAATAAAAATGTTGAAGAGCACTGGGCCCAGGACCGAGCCTTGCGGTACCCCACTCGTTACTTCTCCCCAGTTTGAGAAGGAACCATTGATAAGCACTCTTTGAGTCCGATTCTTTAGCCAATTGTGGATCCACCTGATAGTTGTTTCATCTAGCCCTCTTTTAGCTAGCTTGCTAATCAGGATTAGCTTGCTAATCAGGATTTTGCCCATGGCCCCTTTAAGCAGGAAGGGAACAGACAGAGGATGTCTCTCTGTGTGTGCACACTCACTCCTTCTAACTGCTGCCTGCCTGCCTGCCTCTGACCAGGCCCCCAGAGGTAAGTAAGACCCACTGAAGACATTTGTACTTACTTCTGAAAAACTGTGCGTATTATTGCAAGTTTGTTTTAACTTAATTCAGGTTAGTTAAATTCTGTAAGCCTATTCCAGTTTAAGTGTTTCTTTTAATCTAAATTGTGTGAATAGCACACAAAAAGTGCATTAAACTGGGGGCTTTTCACAATAACAAACAACAACAAAGCTGTTCAGCCCCTCAAAGTTACTCCTTGTGCTTAAAAACCAGAGCTCAGTAGAGGTGTTGGAGGAAAATGCCGAAGGGGCCCAAAATCCAATGTGTCTTTTTCCATTTCCCCCCCACCCAAAAGCTCCCCCTCCTCTGCATCTCCTTTTCTTCTCCTTCTGCAACTGCCCTGAAAATGTGGGACCAATCCTGACAATTTAAAAAAAAAAGAGATTGCCCTGCAAGCACTGGCCGCCACCACCCCCCCCCCCCGGTGAAAAACACCAGATGTCAACAATTAAAGGTTTAAGCAGGGGGGAAAAAATTCAGAAGCCACTAACAAAATATTATAAAATAATATATAATACAATAATGTAATAATTATAATATATAAGATTTTGTGTGTTTCCTCAAATAACTTTTGTACTTGACCTTGCCCTTTGGTTGCCTGGCCATACCCTTGGCCACGCCCTCCTGATCACACCTTCATGTTGCTTACCCATACCTCTTACAAATTCACAGGTGTGTCCCTGGTTTCATCTGTGAAATGTTGGAGAGTATGCACCTGCAACCAGGAGGACTAGCCGATGAGTGCTGCAAGGAAAGAGGTGGCAGAGAAGAAAATTGAAATGTATAGGAAAAGGCACAAATAGATTGGAAGTACTGTTTGGAAGTTGTGCAGGAAGGAAAGAGGAAGGGGCCAGTTGACTTGTTCTGGTGTTTTCCTATTTGACCCCACCTTCCTCTTGCAGCTACTCAAGCCCCTCAGAGTGGCTGATGGGCCTTCCAGAATGGCCTGCAATGAAGCGCAGGGGGGTGAGCCAGGGGAGGACGGAGACCGCCCCCCCCCCTCACCTCATCAAACCCTGGTTTCCTCTGATGCTAACCCAAAGGGCATCATATTTCAACAGACAGACTGCAAAGGAGACTCCAGACTGAAGCTGCGGAACTAGAATTGGTCAGCAAGTTTGATCCTGTTCATTTTGGGTTTAATTGAGACCTGGGATGACTCCCCCCCCCCCCCAAGAAGTATTAAATTAATATAGCAAAACCAGGGAGATTGTAGTATCACAAATTTTTGCTATTGTGAATTGTTTCTGTGCTTATCTTGTATACAATTGAGCACTGCAAAAAAATAAAGTCACAGGCAGTTCCCTTTCCATTACATGGTCTCTTCACCCCCACTGACTGCATCCCCCCCTCCAAGTACCCATCTACATCTCCCAACTGAGGAGAACCCTTTGCACATCTGAGGAAGTGGATTCAGTCCATAAAATGTTCTGCCACAATAAATCTGCAAGTTTTTAAAGTGCCACTTGGGTTCGACCACCCTCAAATAACCCTAAATCAAGATATGGGTTCTTCCTTAAGTGCCATGGCCTAGGGAAGGGGCAGTTGAGTCCTGAAACCCCCTTGCAGCCAGAGGTTCCCCATGGCTGTTCTAGTTGGTAACAGTAGTTTCTTCGTCCCAAAAGCAAACACCCCCCCCACACACCATTTTGTGTAGATGTTGTCTCCTAGGATCTACTCTCTGAAAAATTGGTGCTCAGAGTCTCAACTCTTAGAAGATTCCGATAATATTAAAATATACAAAGGAGGCTTAAACATTCTTCTTTCAGGCTACATACAGTTGTTGTTTTGAAGTATATCTTTAAGAAAATACCTCCTTACTCAACCTTTACTAATTAATCTGAAGTATATAATTTTTTCTAGCCATCTTTATATCAAGCTTTTTCATGTTTATGCCTTGCACAATATTTTTTGCGCATTCGTGGATAAGTGAAATTGGTGCACCTTCCACCCCGACTGAGACAGTCCAACACCTCTTCCTCCTCCCTCACGTAACCCTTTACATCTTTAAAAATATATATGTAAATTATCTGCATTTTTAACAATAACTATCCGAAAAACTAACAGCTATTTATAACGATACATTAAATAGTCATATGCACAACATTGTTCATACATCTGTAAATAATACATTTAAATTATTCTATTTATTATTAATTGGTCTGAATTCTAAGCCAGATTAGAATCTACTGTGCCAGAAATCCAGCTGATTAATTGGAGGTCCATCTTCACCATTCAGTTCTGGGAAAAACATTAAGAAAGGGTACCAAGTTGTTACAAAATTATCGTCCTTTATTTCTCCTCTAGCCACACGAAAGTGGCTGGTTAGTTTCTCTGCCAGACCATATTCTATCAAAGTATCTCCAAAACAAGCATCCTTGGTTATTTTTCAAGTTCTCGCAGTCCCTCCAAGCGTCGCCAACAATTATTTTTAACACCGCCCCTCATTCTCCCCCAGTAAACAATGAAAACAGTCAAAAAGTTTCATTAGGAGTTCTCTTTGGTCGTGTTACATTATTCAACCAATCTATTACTTCATGCTCGAATGGTTTAACCTTTGGACATAAGATGGAGAGGAGGAGGAGGAGGAGGAGGAGGAGGAGGAGGAGGAGGAGGAGGATTATGTAAGCCACCTTGGATTCCTTTCAGGAAAAAGGCGGGGTATAAATATAATAAATAAATAAATAAGATCCACATGTGTTCAAGTGATCCCCTTAAACCACAATTTCTCCAACACATAGCCGATAACTCATTATTAATTTTATGTAGTTTTGTGGGACACAAATGTCATTGATAGACTGTTTTTAATACCATTTTGTTGCAAATATGCTAAAGCACTTTGTAGGCCCTGGAGCCACCGATGAAATAATGCCCAGTTAGAGCTGGCATCCTTTTCTTACAGGAAGTGTTCATTGTCCATTGGGTATAATTTATTTTATTTATTTATTTAATACATTTTTATACCGCCCGATAGCCGAAGCTCTCTGGGAGGTTTACAACAGTTTAAACCATAAAATACAATATAATCTACTATATAAATGTGAATGTTTGTCCGTTTGTACGTAGGTATGTCCACACGGGGGTTTGCGTGCGTTGCATTGGCTCCTACCCTGTTGGACGGATCTGCCCCAAACTTGGCACGCATACTCCCCATCACCCAAGGACAAAGACTGGTGGGTTCAAATCTCCGAAAAACCCTCACCGCGCCTGTACGGCCCAAGATAGATGAGAGCCAATGGCATCACTTGGAATGCTCGCAGGGGCCATTCAGGAGCGGTTATGCAAATCGCTCCAATGGCACTTGGAATGTTGGTATGCACTGCCACAGGGGCCCAATCAGAGGCGGATATGCAAATCTCTCCTATGTCCAAACAGAATGTTCACATGAACCGCAGCCTACATGGGGGGGGTGGGGGTGAATTTCGAACAAACTGACTATAGGAAAATGACGACCCGGGCAACGCCATTGTGTAGTCCAGGGGGGGGGGGGACACACAGGGATTTCATTGTGTGGTCCTGGGGGGGCAGCAGGGAATTCATTGTTGTGTGGTCCCGGGGGGGGGAGGGAAGACAGGGAATTCATTGTGTAGTACCGAGGGGGGGGGAGCAGGGATTTGATTGCATAGTCCCGGAAGGGGAGAAAGCAGGGGTTTCATTGTGTGGTCCCGGGGGAGGGGGAACAGGAAATTAATTGTTGCATAGTCCCAGGGGAGGGGAAGCTGGAATTTCATTGTGCAGTCCCGGGGGGGGGGGGCAGCAGGGAATTCATTGTTGTGTGGTCCCGGGGGGGGGGGGAAGCAGAGATTTCATTGTGTAGTACCGGGGGGGGGGCGACAGGGAATTCTTCATTGTGTAGTCCCGCGGGAGCTGGGATGTCATTGTGCAGTCTCGGAGGAGCTGGGATTTCATGGTGTAATCCTGGGGGAGCTGGGAGTCCCGGGGGAGCTGGGATTCCAAGGGATTCCAAACAGTGGACAGCAACCTGAAGGAATTTCAAACAAATAGTGCCTATAGGAAAATGACGACCCATGCAATGCCGGGTATAAAAAGCTAGTATAAATATAAAATTTAAAACCACAGATTAAAAACAAACAGCAAAGCTAGCAGCAGTTCAAATTACAGTAACAGAGTTTAAAACTACAAGATTAAAATGGATAAGATGATTAAAATGCCTGGGAGAATAGAAAGGTTCTTTCCTGGCGCCGGAAAGAGTACAATGTAGGTGCCAGGCGAGCCTCTTTGGGGAGCTCATTCCACAACCGGGGTGCCACAGCAGAAAAGGCCCTCCTCCTGCTAGCCACCTGCCTCACTTCCTTTGGCAGGGGCTCTCGGAGAAGGAACGCTGAAGAAGATTTTAGTGTCTGGGCAGGTACATATGGGAGGAGATGATCCTTCAGATTAGGGCTTTGAATTGGGCCTGGAAACAGACTGGCAGCCAGTGGAGATGAGAAAGCACTGGCATTATTTATTTATTTATTTGTTTGTTACATTTATGGATCACCCATCTGGCTGGCAAACTGGCCACTCTGGGCAATGTACAACATGATAAAATACAGAATAAAATACATTTAAAACAGTATAGAATTTTAAAATCTTAGCCCCCCCCCCCCCATGAACAGCCATATTTTTTGTGAGCAGCAGAAGCTCAGCAGAGAGGGGGCATGGCGGAGGTCACTAGGGAGAGAGTTCCATAATATGTTCACATCGGCCAGTCCACGTTAATAATCTCACTGCCCTATTTGGACAAGCTGAAGTTTCCGGACCGTTTTCAAAGGTGTGTAACGCATTGCAGTAATCCAAACGAGAGGCTACCAGAACACGGATAACTGTATCTAGGCTATCTCTGTCCAGATAAGGACGTAGTTGGTATATCAGCCTAAGCTGATAAAAGGTGCTCCGTGCCACCGAGTTCACCTGTGCCTCGAGAGACAGTTATGGATCCAAGAGCACCCCCAAACTATGAACCTGATCCTTCAGGGGGAGTGCAACCCTGCCCAGAGCTGGTTGAATATCATTTAGCTGGGCAGACGAACCACCCACTAAAAGTACCTTATTTGGATTGAGTCTCTTAGCCATTGAAGTCATACAACTCTACATCATGCTTCTGTGTCTCACTGCCATCAGGCTCTTGATACCAAGCTCCATTTCTGACCACTGACACTTACTGGTACTTACTCCCACCTTTATCGTACCATTGCATGTCCCAACACCAATTTCTCTCCCGGGGATACACCTGCAAGAATCCTAAATCATAGGTGTGTCCGTCCCACCAAGTGTAATTCCTCACTCTCCTCCTTGGACTCCACACTAGGACTCTCAACTCAACACTACTTTGCAGTGCAGGAATCATAGGTATCCCTGCTTGTGCCTGCAAAGGTATTTTGGTACAAATCTAACAATTTACTAGGTTTAAACTTTCTCTGATTCATAGGATCATAGACTTGGAAGGGGCCTACAAGGCCATTGAGTCCAACCCCCTGCTCAATGCAGGAAACTAGAGGAGGGTCCAAGTAATAACCAGGCCTGACCCTGCTTAGCTTTCCACGCTCAGACAAGCTGAGCCAGCGTGATAAACTCCCTGAATCTAATAAACGTGTTCCTCACTCCCTCTGGGTCAATGAGGAGACACAGTCCCAAAAAGAGGAGCCCTCTCATTTCGGGTCTCTTTTGAACAACAGTTTCAGATCAGAGTCTCCTTTCTGCACAGCCCACTCTCTCCGTCCTCTGTCACCCTCTGGGGTTGGAGGGGCTGGCGCCCTCTTCAGCCTGGTGTCCTGGATCCACTTGCTTCTACCCACTTTCCGCTTTTCCTCGAGGGGGTGTCCGTCCAGGACTTCGTCAGCACCCAGTCTCCCGGTTGGAAGTGGTGGACTGGGAAATCTAATGGCAGGCGCTGCACAGAAGCAGGAAACCTAGAAAGAGAAGACAAAACAGACTGCAAGACAATAACGTATTCATTTCATAGCAACATTCTGAGCAATGGTCATGGGTAAAATTCTGGGGGGGCTCTCCCATAAAGTAACTCAAAAGGTGGCAATTTCAACCCTCCCCTTGGCTGACACCGGACCCTCGCTAAGGCTATGGGGAGGAGTTGTGGCCGCTTCAGCTTAGTCTCTGTGCAAAGCTTGCTCAGCAAAGTCTTCGATGTCTGGTCTGGAGCGTTATAGGAGCTGTCCGTGGTGCTGAACTGCATCCCCACAATAGGTTCACCCCCGCGGATCACCATGCACCGCCCCTATGAAGCTCCAAATACAAGCTGCCAAATCTGTAGTGTAAAAGGAGCCCCACTGAAATAGGAGTTGCCAGCCTTCCCTGAGGAGTGGTACAAACTTTTCAGCCTGGTCAATGAAAAGAAAAAACTACAGTTATGGCTTCATCTTTATCAACCTCTTGACAAGCCTCACAGGGAGAGGACATCTGGACCATGACATGCAATCCAAACATGATTCTCCAACAGACTTAAAATATCACTGCCT
Source organism: Shinisaurus crocodilurus (assembly GCA_021292165.1). Classification (NCBI taxonomy): domain Eukaryota; kingdom Metazoa; phylum Chordata; class Lepidosauria; order Squamata; family Shinisauridae; genus Shinisaurus; species Shinisaurus crocodilurus. The sequence goes on from CM037891.1 coordinate 11,476, forward strand.
CAGTGGCTTCAGAGCAAAATGTTTAGGTGTTACTTATATAAAGCAACCTTTTTAAAGAGAAAAAAATCACTGAGTAAATAGGATGCAGTCAATCTAACTCATAGCACTGCTCACATTGTTCGAGGCCTCCAGGACCCCAAGATGGCAGCATGAGCAACAATGTTTTCACTGGGCGCAGTCCAGAGAATGTAAGGCACACTTTAATCATATCAAAATGAGCCGAATTTAAGAGCTTACTTGTGCACGCAAATTGCATTGATTAAAATATAATTTAACCATTGCTAACTTCCTTGGGCCAGCTGGAGCATGCTGTGTGAACTGTTGGAGAGCAATGCACAGACAAAGACTTGAGCTATGGGGGCTCAGAGTGGGGCTGCTCCACTTACTATCTGCGATGTCGTGTTTAGCTGCTGTTTTTAGAATACTGTGGGGAGGGTGTGAGTTGGAAAAAACTGGGGAGAGTTAGCGGTTCTCTGGGTAAAATTTATGGTGATCCCCAAGATTATCATCTTTCTCCCCCAAGAAGGTCATATACTGCAACTCAAGGCCAAAACAGACACTACTTTTAAATCTGTATCTAGCAGCTACCGGTATGTCTTTTTAAATGTTCACTCCAGAGTCAGCACAGGGACCCTGATCTGGATTGGGACCCTAATTTATTTATTTATTATTAATATTTATTTATCGCCCATCTGGCCGGCAACCGGCCACCCTGGGCGATGTACACAGAATAAAATACATAAATGCAACAAAATACATTTAAACAATATAAAAAAATTAAAATCTTAACCCACCCCATATTCCCGCCTGAACAACCAGGTTTTTAATGAGCGACGGAAGCTCATCAGAGAGGGGGCATGGCGGAGGTCACTCGGGAGAGAGTTCCATAGTACGGGGGCCGCCACAGAAAAGGCCCTCTTCCTCGTCTCCACCAGTCTAGCTGCTCTGGCTGAAGGGACAAGGAGAACGCCATCCGTGGCAGATCTTGTTGAGCGGCCCACTTGGTGTAGCTCCTTGAGATAAACTGGACCGGAGCTGTATAGGGTTTTAAAGGTCAAAACCAACACCTTGAATTCGGCCCGGCAAGCAACTGGTAGCCAGTGCAAATCCTTCAGCACTGGCGTGATGTGATCCCGCCGGCGGCTGCCTTTAACCAGGCGAGCCGCCGCGTTCTGTACCAGCTGTAGCTTCCGAACCGTCTTCAAGGGTAACCCCACGTAGAGCGCATTACAGTAGTCTAGGCGAGAGGAGACCAAGGCATGAACCACTGATGGGAGCAGGTGATTAGGAAGGTAGGGGCGCAGCTGCCGTATCAGATGGAGTTGATACAGCGCTGCCCGGCTCACAGCTGCCACCTGAGCCTCCATGGACAGCTGGGAGTCTAAAATGACCCCCAAGCTGCGGACCTGGTCCTTCAGGGGTAGATGTACCCCATTCAGCACCAGGTCAACATCCCCTAACCTCCCCTTGTCCCCCACCAGCAGTACCTCGGTCTTGTCAGGGTTCAGCTTCAGCATGTTCCTTCCCATCCAGCCAGCCACTGCCTCCAGGCACTTGGACAGGGTCTCAACAGCCAACCTCGGTGAGGACTTGAAACAGAGGTAGAGCTGCGTGTCATCTGCATACTGATGACACTGCACCCCAAACCTCCTAATGTGAAGGGTATGGACAGGGCCGGATTAAGATAGGGGCTATTGGAGCTGCAGCTCCAGGCCCCTACCACAAAATAGGCCCACAATATAGGGATGCGCAGCGCCGGGGAAATGAGGACGTCACCTCGCTCACCTGCGGGGCGTTGCCAGAGGCGAGCAGAGGTTGCCACGCTGGGCTGTTAACTGGGCTGCAGAGAGCGGCCCAGACGCCGGAGAAGGGCCGGGGCGTTGACCAGCCTTCCGCCGGCGCGGGACCATTTGCGGCGAGCCCGTGCGTTCTCTCCCCACCCCGCGCCCGTGGGCCAAACTCTCGCTCCTTTCCGCCGCCGCTGAGGGGAAGTGCCCCGACGGCCTCGGGCTCTTACGAGGTCGCCAGCGCGTCGTCGCCTGACGCCTCCACAGCCGCGGGGGCGGCGCAAAACAAGCCGGACAACACGGCGTTCACGCAGCAGCGCCTGCTGGCCTGGCAGCCGCTGCTGTCAGCCGGCACGGTTCTGCCACTCTTCTTCTGCCTGGGCTTGGCCTTCGTGGCCCTCGGGCTGGGTCTCCACTTCTCCTCGGAATCCATCGAAGAGATCGAGGTCGACTGCACGGGCGCGCTGAATGGCTCCAGTTGCTCCCGCTGCGCCATCAGCGGCGCCCCCCCGGGCCGCGGGCCTTGCTACCTGGTGCGCTTCGAGCTGCCGGTGGATTACCCCGCGCCCGTCTGCCTCTACTACCAGCTCTCCAACTACTTCCAGAACAACCGGCGAGGTTTCTTGTGTGACGCCTTGGTATTAAGACACCTTTTTATAGGCCATCAGTTGAGACTGAACCAGCTGATATTAATTTGCACTGACATGGGACAGGATTGCTTTCTAACTACTAATAGATTTCAGCTGGTGTCTTGGCTTACTATGTCTTTTTTGCACCTCCCTTTCTTCATGTGTCCAATACTTTTTCCCTGTGTCATTCAATTTTATTACACATAACTTCATTTCTGAACTTCTTTGTTTAGTGCATTTGTATGTATGGATTGCATGGGTTGTATGTGGTCAAAATTTAATGTCAATAACACCTTTAGAAATATATTTACCTAGAAAAACAGTGAGGTGTTCAATAGTTATTTTACCCGCTGTATATGTAAATGGAGCTGGTTTTACAAATGCCAAATAGATCAGTGTGGCCTATGCATGGTTGCATGGGCCTGAGATATTAAAGTAGGAGAAAGTACTATAATTTTTTTTCCTTTACATATAAAGATGAAGAAACAACATAGTGGTTGGGATAAAGTAAAAGCTAAGAAAGAGGAAGACAAACAAATACAAAAACTATTGTTAAACACCAAAAAAATAACAGAATTTTGTACAAAAAGCACATCTGGAACAAGTGCTACAACTGATATACATGCTTCCGCTTCAAATGCAGCTGATGTCAGCACAAGTTTGGTTGTTTCACATGCAGCTAGTGAAAGTGAAACTAGTGCAGGAGCAACTGGATCCACTGAGTTGGACTGTGAAAATGTCACAGAACAAGAGGAAATGTATTCACATGATATTGGGGACTGGAATGTATGTGATGCTTTGAGGGAATATTTTTGCCAAAAAGGAGTTGATGATTGTCAACATATGGACAGTGATTTCAGAGCCTCAGAAAAGACATGTCTAGGTGAATCTTTTACAAGGCATTGTACAAAATCTTTGTTTTTCAGAGAACAGTTAAATGGAGAGAAAGTTAAGCGTGAATGGCTGTGTTATTCTCCGAAAACTGGCAAAGTTTCTTGTGCATTTTGCAAACTGTTTTCTAAAGAGGAAGCCCATTTGGCTTCAACAGGGTTTTCAGATTGGCGACATGCCACAAGAGATTTAAGCAGGCATGAAAATAGTGCTTCACATTTGAAAGCAATAGAAAACCTAATCAGGAGAAATACTTCTGGCCAACGGATTGACAAAGGTCTTCTTAAACAGTTTGAGAGCCAGAAAAAATATTGGCATGAAATACTTTGCCGTATCCTAAGTGTTATAAAACTACTGTCATCTCGAGGTCTTGCTTTTAGAGGAAGTGATGAAATTATTGGGTCCGTACACAATGGCAATTATTTGGGCTGTCTTGAACTCGTAGCTGAATATGACCCTTTTCTTGCAGAGCATATTCAAAAACATGGCAACAAGGGAAGGGGTCACATATCATCAACGATATGTGATGAGTTTATTGACCTGATTGGTCAGCAAGTGCTGCAGCAAATCATAAACGAGATAAAAAAAGCCAAATATTATTCAATTTCTGTTGACTCCACCCCTGACATAGCACATTGTGATCAGCTAACAATTATATTTCGCTATGTACTACCTAGTGGTCCAGTGGAGCGTTTTACGAAATTCATTCCAATGCACGGACACACTGGTATGGAGCTAGCAAACATTATTTTGCAGTTCATGGATGAAAATGGAATTTCCATCAAAGACTGCAGGGGTCAGTCTTATGATAACGGATCTAATATGAGTGGCAAATATAATGGTATGCAGGCCTTAATTCGGGGAAAAAACCCACTTGCTGAATACATTCCTTGTTGTGCACATTCACTTAATCTTGTTGGACAAAATGCTGTAAACAGCTGTCCAGTTGCAGTTTCGTTCTTTAATTTTGTGCAGAAGTTGTATTGTTTTTTTTTCTGCTTCAACTCATCGATGGAATCTGTTAACAGATAGTTTCAAACTATGTGGTATACCGACATTAAAAAGGTTATCTGATACACGTTGGTCTGCTCACCATGATGCTGTGAATGCCTTACAAAAAGGCTATAGTACTATCAGAGATGTCCTTTCAAATATTATGAATGATGAATCCACAAAGGGAGAGGTCTGTTTACAAGCAAAGGGCCTAAATAATGTCATGGATCAATTGGAAACTGGAATAATGATTGTTGAAGTATGGTCTGTCATTTTACCAAGGTTTCACAGAACCAGTCAGTGTCTCCAAGATGCAAAATTAGATCTGCATACAGCAACAGACATGCTGAACTCTCTAAAGGATTTTGTGCAGTCTCTCCGTTCTAGATTCTCTGAATTTGAACAGCAGGGTAAAAATATTTCCGGCTGCGAGGAGTACCAGCTGCAACGTGGAAGGAAAGTGAAAAGAAATAGGAGGTGGGACTATGGTGATGCAGAAGATGCTAATGCTGATATGACACCCTCTGAGAGGTTTAAAGTGCATACCTTTTATCCTATAATTGACCAATTGACAGAATCACTGAGGCACAGGCAAGCAGCATACAATATAATTCAAGAAAGATTTGGATTTCTATCAGAAATATGCACTCTAGCAGCTGATAGTCTACGTTCCAGAGCCACTACACTAGTGTCAAAATATCCTGAAGATCTTGAACCCCTGTTTGCAGACGAAATTGTACAGTTTTCATCTATTTTCAAAATGTACCAATCTTCCACTGCAAATCAAGACATTCATGGGAGTCAAGAAACACAAATGTACAAGTTTATGATTGCACAATCTCTAGTCGGTGCATTTCCAAATACATTTGTGACCCTCCGCATGTATTTGTGTTTAACGGTCAGCAACTGCAGTGGTGAGCGTTCATTTTCAGCATTAAAACGTGTGGAAAATGAACTAAGGTCTTCCATGGGTCAGGAGCGTTTAAATGCACTCTCTCTGTTGCGCATTGAAAATGGTTTGCTGAACGAGCTTAATCTTGATTCTACAATTGAGGAATTTGCAAGTAAAAAAGCAAGAAAAGTTAATGTGTAATTTTATTTTAATCTACCAGCTTGATTCATTTAGTTTAAATGCAGGTTAGAGTTCAGTGAATAACCTGTTTGTGTGTTTAAAACTAGTGGTTGCTATTTATTTCAAGAGTTACTCTCTGCACCATAATCATAACGTAGGCTGTATTGATTATGATGCAATAATAATAATAATAATAATAATAATAATAATAATAATACTTTAAGGAACAAATTTTTATGAGCCAAACATCATACACTTATATTTAAATTGTTTATATGGTTTATGTTTATTTAAAAATGGTTGTTGTGAATGTTCTATTTATAACGGTTTTATTGAGTTAACAAGCTTATTGTTTACAAAAAAAGAAAGACTGCTCTCCTGCCCCCGCATCAGAAACAATGTGATCCAATGTCACAGGCTTTCTTCAGTGTTCAACACATGTAGCAACACAGAATAATTGCTATCCATTGTTGTAAATGGTGCTAGAACCAAAATCAGAAAAGGCTTAAGATGCTGTGTTACCGCTCCTGTGCCAGTACTGGAATACAGTACTGTCCCAGGACTGCTGGTTAAGGTTAAACCTGGTAGTCCCAAATGGCAGAGTAGCACACGCCAAGTCCAAGGAGCTCCCTACTCAAGCCATTTTGTAATGAGGCTTGTCTATTATCTTTGAGAAATCATGGAGGACAGGTGAAGTGCCAGACGACTGGAGGAGGGCAAATGTTGTTCCCATCTTCAAAAAGGGCAAGAAGGAGGAACCTGGGAACTATAGGCCAGTCAGTCTGACATCAATCCCCGGGAAGATTTTGGAGCAGATTATAAAGAAGTCAGTCTGCAAGCACCTTGAAAACTATGCAGTGATTACTAGAAGCCAGCATGGATTTGTCAAGAACAAATCCTGTCAGACTAATCTGATCTCATTTTTTGATCGGGTAACCTCCCTTGTGGACTGTGGGAATGCTGTGGACATTATATATCTGGACTTCAGCAAAGCTTTCGACAAAGTGCCTCATGATATCCTGATTAGTAATCTAGCTAAGAGTGGGCTAGATGAAACAACTATCAGGTGGATCCACAATTGGCTACAGAATCGGACTCAAAGAGTGCTTATCAATGGTTCCTTCTCAAACTGGGGAGAGGTAACGAGTGGGGTACCACAGGGCTCGGTCCTGGGCCCAGTGCTCTTCAACATTTTTATTAATGACTTGGATCAGGAGGTGCAGGGAATGCTTATCAAATTTGCAGATGACACAAAGTTGGGTGGAACAGCTAATACTCTGGAAGACAGAAACAAAATTCAAAGTGACCTCGATAGGCTGGAGCGCTGGGCCGAAAACAACAGAATGAAATTTAATAGGGATAAATGTCAAGTGCTGCACCTAGGGAGAGGAAACCAAATGCAGAGTTACAGAATGGGGGACACTTGGCTCAACAATACTACAAGTGAGAAGGATCTTGGAGTTGTGGTAGATCACAAACTGAATATGAGCCAGCAATGCGATGTGGCTGCAAAGAAGGCAAATGCAATTTTGGGCTGTATTAATAGAAGTATAGCTTCCAAATCGCGGGAAGTGATAATTCCCCTTTACTCGGCACTGGTTAGGCCTCATCTTGAGTACTGCGTCCAGTTCTGGGCACCTCACTTTAACAAGGACATAGACAAACTGGAGAGGGTTCAGAGGAGGGCAACAAGGATGATAAAGGGACTGGAAACAAGGCAATATGAGGAGAGACTGAAAGAACTGGGCATGTTTAGCCTTCAGAAGAGGAGACTGAGGGGAGATATGATCGCACTCTTCCAGTATTTGAAGGGATGTCACACAGAGGAGGGCAAGGATCTCTTCTCGATCATCCCAGTTTGCAGGACACGGAATAATGGGCTCAAGTTACAGGAACCTAGATTCCACCTAAACATCAGGAAAAATGTCCTGACTGTCAGAGCAATAAGACAATGGAATCAACTACCTAGGGAGGTCATGGGCTCTCCCACTCTGGAGGCATTCAAGGTGCAGCTGGACAGACATCTGTCAGAGATGCTTTGACCTGGATTCCTGCATTGAGCAGGGGGTTGGACTCGATGGCCTTGTAGGCCCCTTCCAACTCTACTTTTCTATGATTCTATGAGGAGTCTCACAAGGGCCGGTGGGTCCCCCCCCCAACTCCCCAAACCTCTGTATGGTTTGACATGACAAAGGATGCCAAGGAATCTGGCCTGGACCATGCTGCACACTTTGTGTCCTTGCGCAATGGATGCAGACAGGAGGTCTGTCAGAGCTGTGCACTCTGCGCTCGCACAAAATAAAATTCTTCACCAAAGTTCTCCATATTCTGTGCCAAGAAAAACAGAATTCTACTCCCTGTAGAATTGTGCAAGTCAGTCAAATTTACACATACTGCCCTAAGTCACACCATTTTGTTGCTAGTCATGGGGAAGGGGAAGGAAGTATGGAGAGGACTGAAACCTTGTCCCCTGGAAATCCTACAGAGCTTTAGAGATCTTGCCAGAGATTCCCAATGCACTGTCAAGCCTACCTTCACAATCGTAAGGATTATCCACTTGTTTTTAAACTCGATTCCTGGGATTCTGCATGCAGCATGACATTCTGTGCTGCTGCGGAGTCATAGAATAGGCAGGGCCCCAGGTTTGTCCACGCACCTGGCTATCCATGAACATAGGAGAGACTAGAACTAGGAACACAGCAGAGCTCCCTTATGCCATGTCAGATCAGTGGTGCACCTTAGTAATGCCTACATCAGCCTGTAATTCCAGAACCGACAAAAGCTAATAACTATCGCTGTGTCAGTGATCCATACAACTTTGCTTCCCCGCTGCGGCTCAGCATCCAGGCTGAGATGCTGGAAAGATTCCTGGCATAACCCATCCCAGGCAAGCAAAGGCAAGAGGTCTAGAAAAAGACCTAAACAAACCCAGATACGCAGAGATGGAGTCCAACCCAGAAATCTTCATTGGAACCTCGGCACAAAAAGGGTCAAGACCTATGAAATCCAAGGGTCAAAACACAGGTTCAAGAGTAAGTCCAGAGCAATCCCACACATGCAGAGAGTTGGACGACTGTAGCTTCCACTTTGGGGTCTCCACACTACATTGGTCCAGGAATAGAAACCCCCCAGAGTCAGATCAGTCCAAGCCAGCAGTCAGCAATTATCATAACCTGGGTCAAACCATTTATCCCATCCAATAATCAGCAAACCATTCCCCCCGATCAAACACAGTATTCACAATCTTTTTCAGGGAAAAAGTTTGGTTGCTGGAAGCAACTCTTACCTAACTTCGGTAAGAGTGCTAATTATTTCTTGGAATGAGCTACGCTGACCCTCGGCATAGCCTTGTCGACTTTTAAAATGGATGTAAAGCCTGTTTACGACTCTTCGCAGCAACGGGGGAGGGGGAAGCGCCTCGTGGTAATAAATTCACTTGGGCTGCAGCCAAGACTAACTGGAGAGAACAAGAGGCTGTGAAGTTTTAAGGGATTTCAGATTTTAAATGTTGCAAGGAGAGAGGATTCCCCCCATTGATTAAATTTTAAATGAGGAGTGGAAGAGAGAGAAAACAGGGTGTTCCAGCCTGGATTCGGCCAGAAAGAACACACCCTTCAGATTGTAGTCTTTCTAGAATCATTATTAGTATTATTATTATTTATTACATTTATACCCCACCTTTTTTCCTTCAAGGAACTCAAGGCGGCTTACATAATCCTCCTCCTCTCCATTTTATCCTCACAACAACCCTGTGAGGTACGTTAGGCTGAGAGGCAGTGACTGGCCCAAAGTCACCCAGTGAGTTTCATGGCCGAGCGGGGACTAATCCAGAGATCAGTAAGGAGTGAATTGGCTGAGGGAGGTGTTGAAAAAAACCTTCTGAGAGTGGAATAACTAAAAAGAGAAATGGGCTTAAAAATACAGAGCTTTGTCTTTACATAAGCAGAGAGGATCCCCCCACCCCATTGATTAAATTTTAAATGTGGAGCGGAAGAGAGAGAGAAGAATATATATTGGTTAATGTATCTGCACCAATTGAAAATCAAGGAGAATTTTATCAAAAGGTGATAAAGGAAATGGGGGAGTTACAGAAAGGCTTGATCATTATGGCTGGGGATTTTAATATGGTAATGGATAAAAAGATTGATGAATCAAATCCTATGGAGGAGAAATCATTTAACAGTATTACATAAAGTAATTAATGTAATTAATGTGAAGGACCGCCGCCGGTCCTTTTGCGTGAGTTCAGGAGTTAACGGGTTAACCGGCACAGTAAAAACTCCCTTACGCGGTTCCCAGGTTATCTGAGTTCAACCGCACCAAGATAGCACTGAATCAGAGCCGGCAACAGGCAAGTGGCTGTTGTTTATAACAAGTTTAATTGAGCAAAGTGGGTCAGGAAGATAAGGAATTCACAGTTGATACAAGTTGTTTATAGTAAGGTAGTAACACAATTTATTGCTTATAGCCAATGGCCATCACAATACAGTTACAGAATACAAAAACCAATTAATACAATACAATAAAACAAAAATACAGTAAAATGGTCAGAGTTTAAAGTGTTCTTTCTGTGCTGCTCCCTTAGGGCTTGGCCAGAAACTTTTGTGGTGGAGGCTTGCATTGCAAGACTCGGTCGAGTACATCAAGGGCAAGGAAAATGTCATAGCAGACAGGTTATCCAAGGCTTTCTCTCAAGAGGAAAGTAGATGGAATTTGGGGTGTCCAGAAGCCCCGATTTCACCTTCCCCAAGGGGGGTGGATGTGGAGAGGAAGCCTGACTGAGCACATACCTCACCCCGTCACCTTTGAATGGGTTGGGCTAGATATCATGGGTCCTTTGAAGCTCCCCCCCCCCCACTAGGACTGGGAAGAAATTCGTTCTGACCATTATTGACTTTACAACCCACTATGCGGTGGTTTTTGCGCTAGCCTGCATCTCAGCGAATAGCCTGGCTAAGACTTAACTCTCTCTCTTTGCCCGCCTAGGAATGCCCCAAACCATAGTTTCGGAGTACGGCACGGGGTTTGTGTCCAAGTTGTTCCAAAAAATGTGGGAGCTGGGCGGAGTCGAACACTTAACCTCTGTGCCCTACCAGCATGAGACCAATGGACTAATTGAATGGTTTAATCAAACTCTGGGGGAAATGATTTGTGCATGTGAAGGACCACCGCCGGTCCTTTTGCGTGAGTTCGGGAGTTAACGGGTTAAACGGCACAGTAAAAACTCCCTTACGCAGTTCCCAGGTTATCTGAGTTCAACACCAAGATAGCACTGAGTCAGAGCCGGCAACAGGCAAGCGGCTCTTGTTCATAACAAGTTTAATTGAGCGAAGCGGGTCAGGAAGATAAGGAATTCACAGTTGATACAAGTTGTTTATAAACATTAAAGGTGTGAATCTGCAATACACTGTAAAGGCAACGAGGCTTGCAAAGCAGAGACAGAATACTATTTTACATCAGAGAACCTGAACTGACTAACTAACAATGTAGGCTCTAGCTAAACTACTCTCAGCAATTCATTCAGACTTACAGCAGGCTACCAAGTGCTCGGCTTGGGGTTAAGATTCCTGGGCTTGGCCATAGCCGCCGTCCTGCACCTTGTTCCCAAGAACCTCAGTGGAGCTTGGGCTGTTCTTTTTACCCCCTCACTTGTCCCCTCCTCTCACCCCCGCCTTCCCCTCTGATGACAGGATGAGCTGGTTTTGCTCAGGATGGGCTTTGGTGCCTCTCGGGTGCTTGAGGGTATTCTGCAGCTCTTTGAGACTGCGTGGGGGGGGGACCATTGAGGTGAATGCTAATGTGTCCCAGGCGTAACAATCTAGATGTAAATGTCAGCTCTGAACTGGACCTCTCTACCCCAGGCAGAGATTCTGCAGGTGCAGGTGACGGGGTGAGGTCAGGCTTTCTCTCCACAATAAATAAGGAGGGAATGGTAAATGTTTGGAGGGGGGGTAAACGGATTGGAAAGAGGTTATACATACTATCCACCAGCCACGAATAATTTTTCTAGGATAGAATATATTTTTGTGTCTAAAACCCTGATTTCAAGGGTGATGAGCACAGAGGTAGGTATTAGAAAGGTGTCAGATTATGCATTAGTTAACGTGGATATTAAAATAAATAAGGATTATACAGAAGCAAAGAGCTGGAGGTTGAATAGCAATATATTACAGTATAAACATATTACAGCTAAGATAGAAAAGGAAATGAGTGATATTTGGGAGTTTAATGATACAGGAGGAGAGTGTACGGATGCTGTAGTTTGGGATACAATGAAGGCAGTGATGAGAGGGATAAGTATTAGGCAGGGAGTGAAATCAAGGAGACAATAAGAAGACTTGATTAAAAATTTAGAAGGCGAGATAAGAGATTTGGAAATTAAGTTTTTAAAGGATAGGGATAAGAGGATTTTTGCGGAATTCAAGTAAAAAGGAAAGAGCTGGAAAATAAAGATATAGAAAAGGTACAGAGGAATTTGATCGATTTGAAAAGACATAATTTGATGCAGGATAAATTAAAAATATTTCATGAATTTTACTCAGAATTATACAAGGCAGGGGATTGTACGGAAGAGAGGATTAAAGAGTATATAGGAAAACATTTTAAAATTAGAATACAGGATGAAGACAGAGAAATCATGGAACAACCATTTTCTGAATTGGAAATAGAATATGCTATAAATAAATATGCTATAACCCCTGGATTAGATGGGTTAGGTGCTGAATATTACAGTAATTCTTTGGATTGCAAGTAACTTGGTCTGAGAGCGTTTTGCAAGACAAGCAAAAAATTTTTAAAATTTTTGACTTGATAAATGAGCAAGGTCTTGCAAGACAACAACAACAACATTTATTACCCGCCTCTCCATCTAGATCGAGGCGGGGAACAGCAGAAAATATAAAATACATAAACTCAACAACACTGTATAGGGATGTAACCGCTCGCCTCAAGTGTGCATAGCGGGCCAAAATCGGCCCCACTCACGCCCGCCAGAGACTCGCTTTGATATAAGAGTGTTTTGGATTACAAGCACATTTCTGGAACGAATTATGCTCTCAATACAAGGTATTACTGTATAAGGTTTTTAAGACAATGTTAGTTCCAAGATTAAAAGTTTTATTCAATAATATCTTGGAGGGGGGAGAGATCCCCTCTTCATGGAGGCAATCTATGATTCTTTTAATTCCCAAGCCAGAGAAGGATTTAACAGGACCTGGTGCGTATAGACCTATCTCCTTAATCAATCAAGATGCAAAATTAATGACAGCAATATTAGCGAGAAGGATGAATAGGTTCATTACTAAATATGTCGGGGTAGACCAGTGCGGTTTTATGCAAGGAAGGCAAATGGCGGATTTAACTAGAAGAGTGTTAAATATATTTAATGAAGGAGAATAAATTGAGAGTGGGGGTAATAGCGTTAGATCTTTTCAAAGCCTTTGATTGTGTGGAATGGCCAGCATGAAAAAACTTAATAAAAATCAGGGGGGTTGGTGGGAGATTCAGAGTAGTAGTTAATCAATTATACTCACAAAACGTTACGTCAGGAGTGGTAAATGATGGTTTAACAGAGCAAATCTTCATAGGTCGAGGAACTAGACAAGGTTGTCCCCTTTCTCCTATTTTGTTCGCATTTGTGATGGAACTTTTAGCAAATGTGATTAGAGAAGATAGGAATATATGTGGGATAGGTATAAAGGAGAAGATTAAAATAAACCTTTTTGTAGATGATACAGAGAAGTAACTTCACAACAAAGACTCTGACTTACTGAGCTAGTGTTGCTGTTCGTGCAGCTGGTCTCCGGGCACCACGCCCGGGGATGGGGTGGCTTTGTCCTGACTGGAGTCAGGGACCTGATTCGTGCGAGCCTGCACCGTGCTTCCAACAACCTTTTGGGTGCTTGGGGACACTTTGCAGCTCTTTGAGACTGCCCCCCTCCCTTTTCCTGGATGTTATGCACTTCCTTGAGGGTAAATGTAAATGTGCCCATTTGAAGTGAATGCAGATGTAGCTATATAAAACCGGTCTGCCCAGAACTGTGTCTCTGCCGCCTAGGGTGGGGATTATGCGGACAGATGGGGGGAGATGGGTGGGCAGCAGAAAGGAAAAAAATGTGTCAGGGTTCAGAACGTGTGTGGCCAGTCTTTTTTCTCCTGAGATTAATTCTGCCAAAGATACATTTTTTTATTTAGGATGTTTTCAATCAGGATATCAGAAAAGGAACTTACAAGAATGGCAAACGATTATTAACATATATTATGTAGGGGAAAATATCTAGGAGAACCAAGACAAGATGGTACAAAGCGCAAAAAGTAGGGGGTCTTGGTCTTCCTAATTTAAATTGGTACTATATAGCTAATCAATTACGACATACTGTGGATATTCTAGCATGGCCTAAAGAAATAATGTGGTTGGAGTTGGAAACACATGAATTACGAAATACTTTGGAGAATATTTTATTTCTTAAGAACAACAATAAAATGATAAAAAAAAAAGTATCAACAACCCCATTTTAAGAAGTATGTTAGAGATTTGGAGTAGTATGAAGAATATATTCATACCAGGGATATCTCCATTAATTCCAGTGGTGGTTATAAATGATTCCCCCCAAAATTGAATGGATTTGGAGGGCATATTAAGAAAAGAAAGGATTAATGGAATGGGTGGAAAAGATGGAGACTAGAGACCAAATATTGGAAATTGTTGGAAAACGACGACCATGGTTAAATTTACTGCAGTTAGAACAGTGGTCAAAGAAGTGGAAAAGGAGAACCAAGTATGTGAGGGATTTAACTAAATTTGAAACGATTGTCATGTCTAGAGATGGTTTAGAAGGGAACGCATCAACAAGAGGTATAATAAGGGATTTATATAGATTGATTCAAAAAGCTGAAGAATAAGATGACCATCTAAAGACAGTATGGGATACTGAATTTGAGGAGGAGACTTCTAAGGTGGGTTGGAACGATATATGGGATAGATGTATTCTTTTTATTTTTTTAATTCAATTTTTATTACATTTCCAAAAAAATAAAATACATACAACAGCAACAACCAAAACTTAATATTCATATACCCACCCCAATCCCTCCCCACTAAATCCACATTAGATTATATTTGATTTCTCTATAAACTACTTCTTTATAAACTACAGTAATACCTTGGATTGCAAGTACCTTGGTCTGAGAGTGTTTTGCAAGACAAGCAATTAAAAAAAATTTTTTTTGACTTGATAAACAAGCAAGGTCTTGCAAGACAACCCCCGGTAGTGATGTAACCGCTCGCCTCAAGCGGGCATAGCGGACCGAAATCGGCCCCGCTCACGCCCGCCAGAGACTCGCTTTGATATAAGAGTGTTTTGGATTACAAGCATGGTTCTGGAACGAATTATGCTAGCAATCCAAGGTATTACTGTACTTCTTTTCATGAATCCCACAATTTTTTAAACGCTTCCATCAACATTGATCTATTTGAATCTTTTTTCATATACTCTATGTACTGTCGCCAATCCTTCTTAAAAGTATCTTTTTTCTTTGTTCCTCTTTACAATCTTAACTTGTGTCAACTTCTCATTGATTGCTATATCCCATATTTTCTTTTTCCAACTAGATCATGTCAGCAGTCGAGCTGCCTTGCAATTGTTTGCTATTAATTGCCTTGCAGCTGTCAACAAATAGCCAATTAACATTTTTTCTTTTACCTCTATTTTCATTCACAAACTTATTCAACAAAGCTAATTCTGATTAAATAGAATAGATAATTGCTCCAAACGTAGGGACAAATGCTCATATGTAGTGGAGTTGTAAAAATGTACTGGTTTTTTGGCAAGGGGTTTTTACAGAAATATCGGAAATTATTGGTATTAATCTAGAGGTCTGTCCAAAATTAGCATTTTTATCAATAACGGAGAAAGTTAGTTGTGACCAAAATACAAAGGAATTAATTGTAAACTTGTTAACTGCGGTAGGCTAATGATAGCGAGAAAATGGAAAGTACAACATGTCTTTTTAATTGCTGATTGGCATAAGGAAGTGTGGGATATAGCCCTAAATGATAAATTAACCAGTAATATCAAATCTTACGCTGGCTCAGCTTGTCTGAGCGTGGAAAGCTAAGCAGGCTCAGGCCTGGTTATTACTTGGATGGGAGACCCCTCCTCTAGTTTCCTGCATTGAGCAGGGGGTTGGACTCGATAGCCTTGTAGGCCCCTTCCAACTCTATGATCTATGAAATCTATGAAATGCAAAAAGGGACAGTTAAAGAAAAATAATTTTATGGATATTTGGAATCAATTATTAGGGTATATATTAATTAAGGGGAAGGAGAATATGCCTTGTCAGGATATGTGATATTTTTGGAATATGGAATGTAATTGATCAACGGGATGAAAGTACAGCAATTGGTCCCTAGGAAGGTGTGTGTGGGGGTGCACTTTATTATTTTGCGTATACAGGTTTAGTTGTGTGTTTTTGTTATATTGTGTTGTATTTAGTTTATAAAAATTAAAAAACAAACACTGCGGCTTGTGTTGCTGTGGGAAAGGCCGGATTGCTGGACCGCAGAGGAAGCCCTTCTACAGGGCCTCCAGCAGCTCCCAACTGGTCTGAGTCAGCAGGCCTGAGAGCAGCTGGAGGCTTGGGCCCACATTCCCGCGAGTGCAAGGACTTTTCATAGATCATAGAGCTGGAAGGAGCCTACAAGGCTATCGAGTCCAACCCCCTGCTCAATGCAGGAAACTAGAGGAGGGGTCTCCCATCCAAGTAATAACCAGGCTTGACCCTGCTTAGCTTTCCACGCTCAGACAAGCTGAGCCAGCGTAAGCCACAGGCCTGTTACGAGATCTCGCCTCCTTCCGTGTGCTCATTCATGTGACTCCATGTATTTGCTATGATGTCTTTGGTGGTTTTTAAGGGAGGAGCTCTGTGTGAAGCTGTTCCCACACTGTGAGCATTTAAAGGGCTTCTCACCTGTGTGAAGTCTTTGGTGTTGCTTAAGGTTGGAGCTCCGACTGAAGCTCTTTCCGCAATCTGAGCATTTAAAGGGCTTCTCCCCTGTGTGAATTCTATGATGTGAGTTAAGGTTGGAGCTCCGACTGAAGCTCTTTCCACACTCTGAGCATTTAAAGGGCTTCTCACCTGTGTGCAGTCTCTGATAGTTTTTAAGGCTGGACTTTTCAGTGAAGCTCTTCCCACACTCTGAGCATTTAAAGGGCTTCTCCCCTGTCTGAAGTCTTTGGTGTTCTTTAAGGCTAGAACTCTGACTGAAGCTCTTCCCACACTCTGAGCATTTAAAGGGCTTCTCCCCCATGTGAAGTCTTTGGTGTTGCTTAAGATAGGAGCTCCGACTAAAGCTCTTCCCACACTGAGAGCATTTATACGGCTTTTGCCCTGTGTGAATGTTGTGATGTGATTTAAGCTGACAGCTTGAGATGAAGCTCTTTCCACACTCTGAGCATTTAAAGGGATTCTCCTCCATGTGAAGTCTTTGGTGTTGCTTAAGATAGGAGCTCCGACTAAAGCTCTTCCCACACTGAGAGCATTTATACGGCTTTTGCCCTGTGTGAATGTTGTGATGTGATTTAAGCTCGGATCTCGAGAAGAAGCTCTTCCCACACTCTGAGCACTTAAAGGGTTTCTCCCCCGAGTGCCGTCTCTGATGTTTTTTCAGGGAGGAGGCGACAGTGAAGCTCTTCCAACACTCTGAGCATTTAAAGGGCTTCTCCCCTGTGTGAATTCTATGATGTAAGTTAAGGTGGGAGCTCCGACTGAAGCTCTTCCCACACTCTGAGCATTTATAGGGCTTCTCCCCTGTGTGCAGTCTATGATGTAAGTTAAGGTTGAAGCTCCGACTGAAGCTCTTCCCACACTCTGAGCATTTAAAGGGCTTCTCCCCTGAGTGCAGTCTATGATGTATTTTAAGGCTGGAGCTTTTATTGAAGCTCTGCCCAAACTCTGAGCATTTATACGGCTTTCCCCCCATGTGAATTCTGTGATGTGATTTAAGTTGGGAGCTCAAGATGAAGCTCTTCCCACACTCTAAACATTTAAAGGGCTTCTCGCCTGAGTGGATTCTTTGATGTCGTTTAAGGTGGAAGCTGTATATGAAGTTCTTTCCACATTCTGAGCATGTATAATGCAAATTCTCCCCTGAGTGAGTACTTTGATGCAAGGTAAGCCCTGAGCTGCAACTTAATTGCTTTTCACACTCAAAGCATTTATATGTTTCCACTTCTGTGTGAATTCTGTGATGTTCAGTAAGGTATATACACTGACTCAAGCTCTTTCCACACTGAGAACATTTCCGCACTTTCTCTCCATTCTGAACCATTGTTTTGTTTCCTTCGAAAGATTCTTCTAGCATTGCCATGTCGTGGAAGTCCACCTCTTCAAAGGATGTGAATTTGATCTGCCGCTTCTGTTCACCTTCAGTTTTCCTTTCCTGCTGTTTGCAGTTTTTATGACTTTCTCTCCCATCAGCTGAAAGAATGAAAAAAGAGAGGTTAACAGTTGAATTAAATAGAAATTTAAGAGGGATCAATGCCAAGTGCTGCACCTAGGAAAAAGAAACCAAATGCACAGTTACAGGATGGGGGATACTTGGCTCAACAATACTACAAGCGAGAAGGATCTTTGAATTGTTGTAGATCACACAAGCTGAATATGAGCCAGCAATGTGATGTGGCTGCAAAAGAGAAGTATAGCTTCCAAATCACGTGAAGTACTAGTTCCCCTCTACTCAGCACTGGCTGAAGGCAGCAGGACTTCCTGGAGAAACCACCCGCCCTCCCAGCACATGCCCCAGTCATCCAAACTCTACTAGATCTACCTCACAGGGTTGATGCGATGATAAAATGGAGAGGAGGAGGTGGACCCTGCAAGCCCCCTTGCGTTTTGTGCAAGAGGGAAAACGCTGGGACATACTGTAATAAAAATTGTGTAACCCATAAAATAAAATGAGGGTATGGTCCTTCAGGACTGGTATTTGTGGAGAAAGCCTGACACACATACACTCACACGCACATACACCTACCATCTCTCCCCGAGGGGGCGAGAGAGAGGCACCGGAGATACAAGGAGATAACCAGACAGGTCTGCATACCAGCAATGAGGCACCTCAGTCGGAATCCACAAAACCCAGGAAAGGACCATCAAAATGGCAGAGCAGTCTCAAAGAGCTGTGAAGTACCCAATACGTCACCTTTTCCCCCGGGCAGAATAAGCCCACCTGACCTGAAGGGGCAGGGCAGGATAAGCCCACCTGACACGAAGGGGCAGGCATGAGCCCCACCTGACCACGCAAGGGCGGGAGAGCGGGAAACTGGGGGTAGAAAACCCCTCTCCCCACCCTTAGGGGTTGTTGGGAACACGGGTCGCTTCGGCAAATCCATTCCCCAGTGGTGGCTGGGATAAGCTACCACTGGCTGTTCTCTTCCCCGGATCAGGCGGATCCGGAGCCAGGCATGAAACTGACCAGCGTAGAGTCTCGGGTCTAAGGTAACTGACTTTCCTCAATACGCTAGCCTGGGAACCTATTCATTGATAAAACTCGGAGACCACGTCAGGTCATGTTGACGTTGTAGTATACCTAGAAAGCTATTAGTTCCGCTCCATTTAACTTGTAGTAAAGAAACGCCTTATATGGTCATACAAAGGTTCTGGAGTTTCCTTTTGTTGCGCAAACCTCCTAGTCAATTTCAATCGCTTGTACGGGCTGTAGCTCAGTGCTGGTTAACCCGTTAAGCGCCGAACTCACGCAGAGGACCCGGGTGCTGGTCCTCCACAGTATTCAATAGATGTCTTCCCCACACGTTAGACACAAACTAGCCTGTTCCCAGTTGACCGAGTCCCTCCAGCTATTCCCTGGCTATTTCTCTGTCAGATCTCCTGAAGAGCACATAGGAGTTGTGTGCAAACATCGGAAACATCTAGAAGGAGAACACACAGCCCATGGTCCAGGCAGAGCTAAGCACCCACCTGCTAGTCTCTCCCCTTCCTCACAGCCCTGGACAAAGGGGTCATCTGCTTCTCCCTGGCAGAGGATGACATCAGATCTGGGAACGGGAAGCCCTTTTGGAGAGGATAGAAAGAGAGGAATTATTTCCAGCACTCCTGATTATTAAATTTGTTTCGGGACTTCAAACCACCCAGGCTGAAGCCTCTCCCCCGCAGGATCTGCTCTAACCAGACCCATCAAGGTCAAAGAGAGGTTGGGCAGCTCTTGGAACTCCTCCACATGGGAGTGCAAGAGAGCTGGTGAGTCACAGGTTCCTGCTTGGACCAAGAAGCCTCAGTCTAGAACCCCAGGAAACTGAACAGCCAGGAAATCCCTCACAAATCGAGGGACACAGATAAAAACAGTTGCCCTGCCTCCTTCTAGGCTGCATCAGCCGAGGGAAAGAGCGAGCCTTACCCAGAGAGGCCAAATTCCTGTAATTCTCCTCCATGACTTCCCTGTGCAGAGCCCTCTGCCCCGGATTCAGCAGAGCCTCCTCCTCCTCCGTGAAACGCACAGCCACCTCCTCAAAGGACACCGGAGCCTGCAAGAGGGAGAGGAAGAGGAAAGGTTCCCCTGAGCAGACCATGCAAAAGGAGCAGTGAAGGGGAGGCGAAGGGGAGGCCCTCCTGCAGGATCCGGGCTCCAGGAGCAACATTCAGAGCCCTCTTGGCAGCCACCTGGGAGGGACGATCCTGTCAGGCCCAGAAAGACGTGCAGGGGACTGAGCACCCAACCCACCCACCACATACCTGTTCCAGCTGCCCAGATGCTCTTTCCATTCCAGCACCAAGAGGACCCGGCCGAGAAGGCGCCCCCAGCTTCTTCTCACTGTCTCCGAGAGTGCTCCCATTTCCTAAGAGGAAGAGCAAGAAAGAAGGTGGGGAGATACTTGCTAGTTCATACACACTTTGCAATCATTTCCTTGTGTGAAGCCAGCCAGTCTCCACACTGGTTTGGGGCATAATTCAAAATTCCAGTTTAGAGTTAGATGAAGTCTTAATCTATTGAAAGAAATCACCTTTTTTCACATGTTAGAAACACATTTCACCTTCCCACAGAGCCTCAAAGGGAACGGAAAATCAGCCCATGGAAGTCAAGCAGAGGTGTCAAAGGGAGACATTCTTCAAACTTCCCCCTCGATTCTTACCCCGAGAGGAGACACCTCTGTCCCCCAATGGAGCCTTCTCTACTTCTCCAGAATCCGTGGTCACGTGGGTCTCCATCCCCTGAACCTGGAAGAGGATGGAGGAGACCAGCTGAGGAAGTCTTATTATGGTGTTAGCGTGCAAAGAGTGGGGCGGGCAGAGGCCACGGGTGGCAGCGTTTCCAAGCCCCTCTGCACTCAGGCCTCCTTCTGCACTCATTCTGCCTCCCAAGCGCTGCAGCTCACTCACAGCCAGGTCTTTGGCAAGTGGGAACACAAGGAACTCTGGATTGAGGCCAGTAAACCAACCCTTGCATTATAAAAGGACTAGAACAGGGCGTCCCGAACCTGATCTTTGAACCAACCGGGAGGAGATGCTGAAGCTCCCAGACGTTCCCTTTCTGTTGGGAGGACTGTACCGCTAGTGAAGAAAGATCCCCTCCCTCCCTGGAACTTCCCAGCCCCCTTTAACTGTCCTGTGATCCCTGCAAGGTGGGCCAGATCCACACATTCTGAACCACTGTAGAACCATTCAGCAAGGGGCGACGAGACATGCCCCTCTTGGGCTGCTGCTGTGGATTTTTAAGGTGTGGAAGTATTGTTGGGGATTTTTAAGATCTCTGTCCCTTGGAGCTTCCAGGATGAAAGCCTCTCCCACCTGGTACTGGTCCTCTGCCTGGCTCAGGAGGAAGCCTTCCACCAGGGCCTTGAGACAGGGAGGTGCTCACATCCTGCAGAGGTCACAAGCCCTGGCTAAGGAAGAGAGGGGAAGACCCAGACTCAAGGGGAGATGGCGGTGGGAGTTGGTCCCCCTGAGTCTGACTGAGGAACGAAGAGCATCAGGCCCAAACCTTGTTTGGTTCACAAGCGGCTCTCTGGATCTCTAGTGCTGCTCCAGCCCACAACTCCCCCTCCCCTTGAGACCCTCTGCCCAAAGCAGATTCACCCTCTTGTCCCCCCCAAAGCCCCTCACCCAATTCCTCCTCCTCTTCCAGCCCTGCACTTACCCTGCCCCAAGATCCTGGTGCTGGGACCTCCTGCCTAGCCCTTATTGTAGGACCCTGTAACTATCAGAGTGGCAGGATGGAACTCTGACCTGCTGCTGGGAAACATCCAGTACTGAGATCACCAAGTGCTTTGCTCCACTGGACCCTGGCCGCCCACCCACCCAGACTTCTCAGAGGAGCTTGGTTTCTCCCTTTGCCCTTTTACTAGTCTATAACAGTCTACCTGAGAGCCAGTGTGGCGTAGTGGTGAGAGTGTTGGACTGGGACACGGGGGATCCGGGTTCTAGTCCACTGACTCTCAGCCTAACCTACCTCACAGGGTTGTTGTGAGGATAAAATGGAGAGGAGGAGGAGGAGGAGGAGGATCATGTTTATTTATTTATTTATTTATTTAATTTATTAATCGCCCATCTGGCCGGCCACCCGGCCACCCAGGGCAATGTACAATTAAAATACAATAAAACAACACAATAAAATATAATAATTAAAACAATATAAAAAATTCTTTTAAAAACCTAACCCACCCCATATTCCCGGCTGAACAGCCATGTTTTTAATGCACTGCGAAAGCTCATTACGGAGGGGGCATGGCGAAGGTCACTAGGGAGGGAGTTCCATAATGTGGAGGCCGCCACAGAGAAGGCCCTCTTCCTAGTCCCCACCAGCCTGGCTGCTCTGGCTGATGGGATAAGGAGAAGGCCGTCCGTGGCAGACATTGTTGAGCGGCCTACTTGATGTTGCTGGAGGCGCTCCTTGAGATAAACTGGGCTGGAGCCATGTAGGGTTTTAAAGGTCAAAACCAACACCTTGAATTCGGCTCGGCAAGCAACTGGTAGCCAGTGCAACTCATTAAGCACTGGTGTGATGTGACCACGCCGGCTGCCCTTAATCAGGCGAGCCGCCGCGTTCTGTACCAGCTGAAGCGTCCGAACCGTCTTCAAGGGTAACCCCACGTAGAGCGCATTACAGTAGTCTAGGCGAGAGGAGACCAAGGCATGAACCACTGATGGGAGCAGGTGATTAGGAAGGTAGGGGCGCAGCTGCCGTATCAGATGGAGTTGATACAGCGCCGCCCGGCTCACAGCTGCCACCTGAGCCTCCATGGACAGCTGGGAGTCTAGAATGACCCCCAAGCTGCGGACCTGGTCCTTCAGGGGTAGATGTACCCCATTCAGCACCAGGTCAACATCCCCTAACCTCCCCTTGTCCCCCACCAGAAGTACCTCGGTCTTGTCGGGGTTCAGTTTCAGCATGTTCCTTCCCATCCAGCCAGCCACTGACTCCAGGCACTTGGACAGGGTCTCAACGGCCAACCTCGGTGAGGACTTGAAACAGAGGTAGAGCTGCGTGTCATCCGCATACTGATGACACCGCACCCCAAACCTCCTGATGATAGCTCCCAGAGGCTTGAGGTAGATGTTGAATAACTTTGGGGAGAGAATGGAACCCTGCGGCACTCCACAAGTGAGCAGCCGAGGGTCTGAAGTCTCCTCCCCGAGAACTACTCTCTGATACCTTCCAGAGAGGAAGGACTGGAACCACTGCAATACAGTGCCTCCCAAGCCCAACCCCTCCAGGCGGTCCAGGAGGATACCGTGATCAACGGTATCAAAAGCCGCTGAGAGATCGAGGAGGACTAGAAAGCAGCATTCGCCCCTATCGAAAGCCCTCCTCATATCATCCACCAAGGCGACCAAGGCCGTCACCGTCCCATGTCCAGACCTGAAGCCCGACTGGCACGGATCTAAATAATCGGCTTCATCCAAGTGTGCCTTCAACTGAGCACCCACCACCCGCTCGATCACCTTGCCCAGAAATGGTAAATTGGAGACTGGGCGGAAGTTGTTTAGATCCTGGGGATCTAAGGAGGGCTTCTTTAGAAGTGGTCTTATTACTGCCTCCTTGAGGGCTGATGGTATCACTCCCTCCTCGAGGGAGGCATTGACCACCGCCTTGATCCCCTCACCCAGTCTCTCCCTGTAGCTCATTATGAGCCAGGATGGGCAAGGATCATGTAAGCCGCCTTGAGTTCCTTGCAGGAAAAAAGGTGGGGTATAAATGTAATAAATAAATAAATAAATACCTTAACCCTGTACTGGGCAGTCTACTTAAAAACCTGCCCTGCAGGGTGGACAGCTTCTCATCGCACTCCAACGCAGAGGAGATTGGGGGGGGGGGGGAGATGTTCCCGCCTTAAATGAAAGCTCTCCCAGTCAGAGGTGGATCGCTGATGGCCGAAGGCAAAACTTCAAGGGCACTCAAGTCTAAATGAAATGCAATAAATCCCAGTTGGAAATACAGTTACCGGAACTCACATTGTAAAGCATGGTAAATAAAAGCCAGAGTCAAAAGAACCAAAAAAAGCAATCAAACAAAGTTTCAAAGAAAGAAATCATATACATAGTAAAATCATTAAATCATGAGAATTAAAAATATTTACGCAATCTCTGATGACACTCTTTGTATGGATCCTTGGAGCAGCCCATGCAAAAAAAGAGACCCTAAAGGGAAATGGAGCAGGGAGAGAGAATTCCCCCAGACAAGCGGCTCCTTTCTGTGAGGGAGCCCTGGGGAGGCTGTGCATACCGTACTTAAATTGACTTCAGGAGGCTGAGGGGCTTTTCTTCCATTTTTCTCGTTCAAAAGCCCCAGCACTTCCTGGATCATGTCATCACCTAGTCCGATAGGTATCCATCCTAGAGTTCTTGAAGAACTCAAATATGAAATTCCGGATCTTCTAACAAAAATAGGTAGCATGTCCCTGAGATCAGCCTCTGCACCAGAGGACTGGAGAATAGCCAACGTAACACCAATTTTTAAAAAGGATCCAGTCCAGGGGGGATCCGGGAAATTACAGTCTGGTTAGTTAAACATCTGTTCCTGGTAAATTGGTTCAAAGTGTTGGTGTCTAATTGTCGTTCCAATGTATTGACTGGTGGGGGATTCAGGGCAGATCAAAGGAAGTCCTTCTTCACACACACCACATAGTTAAACTATGGAACTCACACCCACAAGATGTAGTGATGGCCACCCATATTTATTTATTTATTATATTCATACCTCGCCTTTTTTCCTGCAAGGAACCCAAGGCGGCTCACATAAGCCCCCTCCTCCTCATTTTATCTTCACAACAACCCTGTGAGGTAGGTTAGGCTGAGAGGCAGTGACTGGCCCAAAGTCACCCAGTGAGTTTCATGGCCGAGCGGGGACTAGAACCCGGACTAGTCCCAGTCCAACACTCTCACCACTACGCCACACTGGCTTTGGAGGGCTTTAAAAGGGGTTTGGACAAATTCATGGAGGAGAAGGCTAGCCATGGCTGCTACTCCTGATGGCTATGTGCTACCTCATAGATTTCATAGATCTGATAGAGTTGGAAGGAGCCTGCAAGGCCATCAAGTCCAATCCCCTGCTCAGTGCAGGAAACTAGAGGAGGGGTCTCCCATCCAAGTAATAACCAGGCCTGACCCTGCTTAGCTTTCCACACTCAGACAAGCTCCCTCTGCCCAATGCTGTAGAACTGTTTGCCAGCCCTGCTTAAAAAAATAATAATACCCTGAGCATGTGTAATTTTGCATTTACCGGTACTTAAATTCTGTCATCATGAGGACTGCAGGAACAAAATGGAGTTGTTTGCTTCTGCTGCCCTGATGCTGAACACGGTTTCCTCAGAATAAGCCCCCATTTTCTTCTAGAAAAAGATACTGTAATATAGTTAACAAAT
The DNA here is from genome assembly GCA_021292165.1 of Shinisaurus crocodilurus. Classification (NCBI taxonomy): domain Eukaryota; kingdom Metazoa; phylum Chordata; class Lepidosauria; order Squamata; family Shinisauridae; genus Shinisaurus; species Shinisaurus crocodilurus. The sequence continues at coordinate 36,719 of CM037891.1, forward strand.
AAAATGTTTTAATGGTGAGAAATGGCCTGTTAGTATACTTTTGTAATGTTTATCCTGTATCATCATCATCAGGCGATCACTCGTGATCGAGTAAGATTGTCTTCCGGGATAAGAGGAGGAAATTCTAAAGAAGATTGTGTAGACTCTAGCGATGGGTCCGTAAGTGACTGTGGAGGCCAATTCTAGATCCACACAGCTTCCCACAGTGAGGACACAGGTTACCAGATAGAAGATGGTCCTGTAAAGGATTCATTTGACGTGCTTTTCGCTTAGCACGTTTCTCCCTTTCACCTTGCACTCGGGCTTCTTCAAAGTCCATGGAACCTTTGTGAAAGGCCAACCTCCATTTAGATCGTTCATGGGCCAGAGCTTCCCAGTTTGCGATGTTTATATTGCATTTTTTTAGATTAGCCTTATGAACATCTTTAAACCTCTTATATTGACCACCGATATTCCGCTTTCCATCCTTGAGTTGGGAGTAAAGTAACTGCTTTGGGAGACGGCAGTCAGGCATTCGAACAACATGACCGGTCCACTGAAGTTGGCGTTGAAGGATCATTTTTTCAATGCTAGTAGTCTTTGCTTCTTCCATTACACTGACATTTGTTCGCCTATCTTCCCAAGTAATTTGCAGGATTTTCCGGAGGCAACGTTGATGTATGCCACCTTGTGAAAGTTTTACCCTGAAAGCCGGCCTAAGAAAGCCATTGCATGAGGCTGTGCTGGCGGAGATGAGATGGGCAAGCAGGACCCTTCCATCCACCTTACTGGGAGACTTAGGGTGCACTCCTATGCAGGTTCAGACAGAAATATGGTAAGTACTTCAACTCCCAGAATTCCCCAGCCAGCATGGGCAGCTGGGAGATGTTTTCCTGGGACTTCTATCTAAACATGCATAGGATTGCTTCTTTATTCCCCCTCCCCCATCCCTCTCTACAGTCATGCCTTGGATTGAGAGCATAATTCGTTCCGGAAACGTGCTTGTAATCCAAAACACTCTTATATCAAAATGAAATCCCCCCCAAAAAATTTGTACAGATTTTTAATTTAAGCTGTACTACAGTATTTGTATTGCAAGACGTCGCTTGTATATCAAGTAAAAAAAAATTAAATAAATATTTAAAAATTTGCTTGTCTTGCAAAACGCTCTCAAAACCAAGTTACTTGTAATCCAAGGTATTACTGTATTCCTTTTTTGCTTGTGTGCCTTGTCTTTTTAAACTGTAAGCCTGCAGGCAGGGACTGTCTTCTTTTACTGATCATATGTAAGCCGCTCCAGGATCCTTTTTGACTGAGGAGCAGGATAAAAATACTCCAAAATAAATTAAGTAAATAATTAGTTTGAAATAAATATTTAAAAGATGACCATCTGTAATCGTGCACCTGCCCATACAGGTGTTTCCAGAGTACAGAATATATTTTTTAAAAGAATTAAGGAAGAAATTCCTTAATTCTCAGCCATGAAACTCACTGGGTGACTTTGGGCCAGTCACTGACTCTCAGCCTAACCTACCTCACAGGGTTGTTGTGAGGATAAAATGGAGATGAGGATTATGTAAGCCGCCTTGGATTCCTTGCAGGAAAAAAGGCGGGATATAAATATAATAAATAAATAAATAAATAAATAAAAGGTGCTGCGCAACCAGCACCCACCTCGAGGGGCCCCAGCCTGCCTCCTGAGCAGGATACTGCAGCGGGCTTGGGAAAGGCGGCTGGAAAAAGTCCCCAAGACCCCTGCAAAGATTTCACTCACAGGAAATGCTGCTGCCCCACAACCCCCACATCACGTCCGGCTCAGCTCTTTCTTTTAAACCGGCCCACAACCAGCACCTCTTGCTCAAAGAAATTCAAAAATGACCCACAACTACCAGACCTTGCTGAGGAAACCTAAGAAATGACGACCCCCGTCTCTAAGCTATGGGGCGAGCAGGAAGAGGCCCGGAGGCCACTGTGGGCCAGCGAAATCCTCGAGTCGCACGAGCCACCGCAGCTTAAACCACGCAGCCTCCAAGCTGCCCCACTGCCGCCCCACCACCACAGCACCCCCCACCCCACGCGCCCCGCGAACGCCTGTCCCTTGCCTGGCGGGCCCCTCAGTCTGTGGGGTGGGGGGCGGAAGACGCTGCTCGCTCGCTCGCTCGCTCCTGCAGCCTCCTCTTCAAGAAATAATAATAAAAATAATTTTCCAAAAGCTGCTCCGGTCTGAAGGAAAAAAGGGGGGGGCCCTCTGCAGCAGCAGCAGCTCCTTCCTCGCGTGGGGGGGGGGGGTCCGGAGCCGCGCCTTCCCCGCCGGACCTCCCACACAGGCCATGATCCGATCCGGTGCTGCAGGCAGGGCTCGTCTTCCCCCCACTTTGATTGGCCCAGTAATGGTCACCTGACCCGTGCGCGCCTTCGGCTGCTCGGCCGAGGAAGCGCGTTTGTGCGCAGCAGGACAGCGGCAGGCCGAGATGCAGCCGCCCCCCCCCTGCGCCCCCCCCCCGGAGGGATTTTTAAACGGGTTCACGGAGGGCTCTCCAACCTTGGGTCCCCACAGAGGTTGCCGGACTACAGCTCCCAGAATCCCTTGCCATGGGCCATGCTGGCCGGGTAGGCTGGGAGCTGTAGGCTAGCAACCTCTGGGGACCCAGGGTTGGAGCGCCCTGGGCGAATGTGGGACTCTGGCGGGAATGGATTTTCTTCGGGGGTTCATTTGCGCTGAGGGAGATGGGCCCTCCCCGCTTTCAGCAGCCCCCAGTGGCGAGGGACAGCGAAGAAAAAGGACGAGGAGCAGGAGGAGGGAGAGGCTCCGCGGCGGCTGCACCCCCGAGATGGGGGGGCTGGTTGCAACCTGCCCTCCCTGCCAGACGGAGTGCTGGGTGAGCTGAGCCCGGGGGTGCGCCCCCTTCGCGCCCTGCTGACCCCTTCGCCGGGAAGGGGCAGGGCGGCGTCTGATGGGCTGCCCGTCCGTGTCCATGAAGCACCTCGCGCCTTTCTCTTCTCCCCCCCCCCCCCACCCGAAGTTGACTTGTTTTTCCCTGAACCTCTGCTGAAACTTCTCTTTTTTGCAAACTCCCGGGGCAGCCAGCCCATTGCACGAGGCTGCTGCCGGATGGGGGCCCTTTCTTCTTCGGAGAGTCGCCAGGGCAAGAGGGCAGGAACCCGCACAGGGGGAGGAAAGTGGGCGGCGGCGGCGGCGGCTCCCCCGTTCGAAAGCTCCTTTCTGTTTTCCCCATAAAATTTTTATTTAAAAAACAAACACAAAAAGTAAAAGACAAACAAAACACAACTAAAACTAAAAAGGACTCCCGATTTTTCCACAACAAAGTATAAGTAACGTTATTGTGAAGGATCAGCACCTGGCTTTCTCCACAGTAATATACTCTATAGTTACAAAGATGTTTCTCTTTTTTGTCTTGTCCGATATTCTTCTTGTTCATCCCCCTCACAAGTTCACAAAACATCACTTTAACCATAAGCACAGGTATCAGTTCTTCTAATTAAACAATACTAAGCATTTCTACTCATATTTAGTAAAGTTCCCTGGCTTCTTCCCACTTATTTATCGAAGAAACAAACCTTTTAACCACATATTTTCCCATTTCACTCATAACTCTCGTATCTTTTGACAATTTTAGGCCTATATTTGTTTAAATCTGTTGCTAGGAGAGGATATATAGTTGAGTATTATCCTTCCTGTCTCACACTAGTGAGATCAGCAGAGTAAAGTCGCTTTCCAGTTTAAAAGAAGCTTAGATTTGGCTAGTGTTAGCCAGTTAGCATTTGGTAATCCAGGATGCTTTAAGGCGGACTGGATTTCCCTGGTTTTGCCCCCTTTTCTCTCCCTCAAAACAATAATCAGAGACACAGTCTTGTAAAAGTTAAAAGTAACATTTACTCACTCAGATTTTGCAGTTTCATTCAGGCAGGCTTAAAAGCGTTTCTTACAGTTGGTTACAGTACATTTGGAAATACTTGGGGTCTGAACTTGTGTAACTTCAGACCAGCAACTCTGGTTACATGCTGCTGTTAGAACAACGTGGAGGCAACTACTTTTTACTACCACATTCAGAGTCTCAGTAGGAAGGAAGGGAGCTGAGAGCTACTCCCACTTCCTGCTGAGGCTCAGCTAAACATACACTGAGTATCTTCTAGGGAATCCACCTTAGACGATGCCAGTGGCCTTAACCATTTCATCCAACTAACTGGTGAAACATGAGCCATTGGTTTTGACTGCACTTTAAATATCCCACAAAATCCCTTCCACTAATCTTTCTCAAATTACATCAGGGGTCAGTCATAAGTTACCTTCAGAAACTAATTTCCAGCCTCTTCCAATCATTTTTCATTATAAGAAACATAAACTATGTTTCTTTGAGCTTGTGGCCCATCTTTCAGCTAGCGGGCTCAGGAAGCCCCCCCCCCAACCACTTTCTCTTGTGTGTGGAGGCCCAGAGGAGTTGTCACTTTTCTGAAGTTTGATTTTGTGTGCCTGACTGCGTCTGTGTCCTGTCCCCTTTTCAGCGCGCTGCGCATGACCACAACAGCACGATCTCGTTGGGGTTCACACCTTACACAGCAGCAAATCCTAAGTTGGTGGAGGAGAAAACATTTGTCAGGCCTCCTCCGTTTTTCCAAAGAGAAATCCTTTCTTGCTCAAGGCCACACATGAAGCTCTCCATAAAAAGTACGCCTTTTTCTTGGAATGTTTTTCTCTAATATAGCAGCTGAAAACGACTCCTTCACATTCAAAAGGGATCAGTGACATGAATTTTGGAAACAAAGCTGTGGCGGAGTGACAGGCAGAAGCCGGGGGAGGGACCAACCTGAACATTCCAGAGCCTCTGATTGGTTTAATCAGCGAGCATAGAACCCCAGGGAGTTGGCAGTTAAAGGGAGTTGGTTGTCAGTTGGGGAAGAGAGTGGGTTGGAGTGAGAGAGGGAGTGGGAGGTTAGTAGAGTAGGTAGGGAAAGGTGGTACTGAGGAGAAGAGTTAAGACAGGAAATCTAGTAACTAAGTTGTGAGAAAGCAAACGTGAAGGTGTTAGTATAGAACAATTCACAGGAGTCTCCGCTTAGGGAGTGAAGGACCTTCTGTCTGAGGGAGAAGGTGAAGCTCTGGACTAGTGTGAGGGACAGTTAAGTTCCCTGGTCTGATTCTGTAACTTTCAAGTAACCAAGCCTAACTGAGACAAAGCACACTGTATAACATCTGCCTGCCTTTAACCTGAATCTAAGCAAAGAACACGTTTGAATGTAACTGTTGAAAATTCCAAGTTATCCGTTCCTGAGTTGAATATCAGTTTAGAGACTTTGTTAGAACAATAAATCAACCTTTTTATTCAAAGTTCTAATTCTCCAGAGTCTGACTGGTGACAGGAAAGTAAGAAGTGAATCAACGGAAGGGCACCCTGCTTCAAGTAATCAAATAAAACAAACTGCTCTTAATAAAGACAAACAAACGTGGGTGAATAGTTACATATAAGACCTAAGACACATAATCGGCTAACGCAACTTAAAGAGACAGCTTGAAGTCTGAAGTGACCAATACAAGGTGGCACGTGGCGGGAGCAAAGTACACATTGAGGGTGTGGGCTTTGGAGCGAGGGGTCCCGTCCGCTACAGGAGACAAAGCCACACCCTTCTCCAACCTGGGACCCCCAATTTGAGTGGGACTACAACTCCCATCCTCCCCTTGTGCCATGCTGGCTGGGATGATGGGACTTGTAGTCCCAGACAGCGGGGCAGGGCCCCCAGCTGGGTAAGGCTGCAACAGGACACAGCCATGAGACAGAGTCAGACCCCTGGTCCATCCAGCCCAGTATTGCCAGCACTGACTGGCAGCCGCTCTGCAGGGACTCAGGCTTTCCCAGCCACACCTGGAGGCGCTGTCCACAATTGAACCCAGGACCTTCTGCATGCATGCCCAGCCCGGCCTCTACCACTGTGCTCCAGCCCCTCCCCAAAAAGTAAATAGTCAATTTTTAAAGGCCCTTCATGGAACTCTTGTGAGTGCTCCCTACTTGAGCAACAAGCAACAGCAGGACTAATTAGTGGAATCCGCTGGCATCTTTCAGTGATGCTGTTCAGAACACCAAGCCACAGAGATGCAGCAGCTCCGGGTGAATGCAGGCAGCTGACCATGGAGTGAGTCTCTCAGACATTGAAGAAGATTGTCCATATTGTCTTGCCAAGTGAAAAAGAGAAAATGACCGCTTTTCAGCTCTTGATCAGAAATGCAGGGATGAAGAGGAAGGATCAGCACCTTCTCAGCACTCGGCAGGATGATTCCCGTCCCATCCACCCCAAAACAAAGTAACAGGAAAAGCAAGCGCCAGCAGGTCTGAACAGGAGGAGGTCCAGGTGTGGTTCTCTTTCTCATTTCAATGCTCCATTTTGCCACCCCTTCAGCTTTGCATCTTCCAAGGAAAGAAGTAAATAACGAGCATCGTTAAATACTTCTAACAAATATTATTTTCCGCCTGCATACTCTCCAATTGCCCAGAATTTGCCGGGAAAGTCCTGCAAGCACTTAAGCAGTCACCACTTCTTACTTTGTTATGCAGAGCCACGATTGGTTATGCAGAGCCACGAATTCCCCTGCCTCCTCCCGCAAGCTATTTAGCTTATCTGCAATTTTCATAGAATCATAGAATAGTAGAGTTGGAAGGGGCCTACAAGGCCATCGAGTCCAACCCCCTGCTCAATCATCCTTGTTGCCCTCCTCTGAACCCTCTCCAGATTATCTACGTACTTCTGAAAGTGTGGTGCCCAGAACTGGATGCAATACTCAAGAAGAGGCCTAAGCAGTGCCAAGTAAAGGGGAATGATCACTTCCCGCAATTTGGAACCTATACTTCTATTAATGCAGCCCAAAATAGCATTTGCCTTCTTTGCAGCCACATCACATTGCTGGCTCATATTCAGTTTGTGATCTACCACAATTCCAAGATCCTTCTTACTTGTAGTATTGTTGAGCCAAGTGTCCCCCATTCTGTAACTCTGCATTTGGTTTCCTTTCCCTAGGTGCAGCACTTGGCATTTATCCCTATTAAATTTCATTCTGTTGTTTTCGGCCCAGCACTCCAGCCTATCGAGATCGCTTTGAATTTTGTTTCTGTCTTCCAATCCAGAGTATTAGCTATTCCACCCAACTTTGTGTCATCTGCAAATTTGATAAGCATTCCCTGCACCTCCTCATCCAAGTCATTAAAAAAAATGTTGAAGAGCACTGGGCCCAGGACCGAGCCCTGTGTTACCCCGCTCGTTACCTCTCCCCAGTTTGAGAAGGAACCATTGATAAGCACTCTTTGAGTCCGATTCTTTAGCCAATTGTGGATCCACCTGATAGTTGTTTCATCTAGCCCACTTTTAGCTATCTTGCTAATCAGGATTATTTTGCTAATCAGGATTATTTTGCTAATCAGGATTTTGCCCATGGCCCCTTTAAGCAGGAAGGGAACAGACAGAGGATGTCTCTCTGTGTGTGCACACTCACTCCTTCTAACTGCTGCCTGCCTGCCTCTGACCAGGCCCCCAGTGGTAAGTAAGACCCACTGAAGACATTTGTACTTACTTCTGAAAAATTGTGCGTATTATTACAAGTTTGTTTTAACTTAATTCAGGTTAGTTAAATTCTGTAAGCCTATTCCAGTTTAAGTGTTTCTTTTAATCTAAATTGTGTGAATAGCACACAAAAAGTGCATTAAACTGGGGGCTTTTCACAATAACAAACAACAACAAAGCTGTTCAGCCCCTCAAAGTTACTCCTTGTGCTTAAAAACCAGAGCTCAGTAGAGGTGTTGGAGGAAAATGCCGAAGGGGCTCAAAACTCCAATGTGTCTTTTTGTATTTTCCCCCACCCAAAAGCTCCCCCTCCTCCGCATCTCCTTTTCTTCTCCTTCTGCAAGTGCCCTGAAAATGTGGGACCAATCCTGACAATTTAAAAAAAAAAAGAAAGAGATTGCCCTGCAAGCACTGGCCACCACCACCACCACCACCCCGGTGAAAAACACCAGATATCAACAATTAAAGGTTTAAGTAAGGTAAAAAAAAATTCAGAAGCCACTAACGAAATATTATAAAATAATATATAATACAATAATGTAATAATTATAATATATAAGATTTTGTGTGTTTCCTCAAATAACTTTTGTACTTGACCTTGCCCTTTGGTTGCCTGGCCATACCCTTGGCCACGCCCTCCTGATCACACCTTCATGTTGCTTACCCATACCTCTTACAAATTCACAGGTGTGTCCCTGGTTTCATTTGTGAAATGTTGTTGGAGGGTATGCACCTGCAACCAGGAGAACTAGCCGATGAGTGCTGCAAGGAAAGAGGTGGCAGAGAAGAAAATTGAAATGTATAGGAAAAGGCACAAATAGATTGGAAAGTACCTGTTTGGAAGTTGTGCAGGAAGGAAAGAGGAAGGGGCCAGTTGACTTGTTCTGGTGTTTTCCTATTTGACCCCCACCTTCCTCTTGCAGCTACTCAAGCCCCTCAGAGTGGCTGATGGGCCTTCCAGAATGGCCTGCAATGAAGCGCAGGGGGGTGAGCCAGGGGAGGAGGGAGACCGCCCCCCCTCACCTCATCAAACCCTGGTTTCCTCTGATGCTAACCCAAAGGGCATCATATTTCAACAGACAGACAGACAGACTGCAAAGGAGACTCCAGACTGAAGCTGCGGAACTAGAATTGGTCAGCAAGTTTGATCCTGTTCATTCTTCTTTCAGGCTACATACAGTTGTTGTTTTGAAGTATATCTTTAAGAAAACACCTCCTTACTCAACCTTTACTAATTAATCTGAAGTATATAATTTTTTCTAGCCATCTTTATATCAAGCTTTTTCATGTTTATGCCTTGCACAATATTTTTTGCGCATTCGTGGATAAGTGAAATTGGTGCACCTTCCACCCCGACTGAGACAGTCCAACACCTCTTCCTCCTCCCTCACGTAACCCTTTACATCTTTAAAAATATATATGTAAATTATCTGCATTTTTAACAATAACCATCCGAAAAACTAACAGTTATTTATAACGATACGTTAAATAGTCATATGCACAACAGTGTTCATACATCTGTAAATAATACATTTAAAATATTCTATTATTAATTGGTCTGAATTCTAAGCCAGATTAGAATCTACTGTGCCAAAAATCCAGCTGATTAATTGGAGGTCCATCTTCACCATTCAGTTCTGGGAAAAACATTAAGAAAGGGTACCAAGTTGTTACAAAATTATCGTCCTTTATTTCTCCTCTAGCCACACGAAAGTGGCTGGTTAGTTTCTCTGCCAGACCATATTCTATCAAAGTATCTCCAAAACAAGCATCCTTGGGCATTTTTCAAGTTCTCGCAGTCCCTCCAAGCGTCGCCAACAATTATTTTTAACACCGCCCCTCATTCTCCCCCAGTAAACAATGAAAACAGTCAAAAAGTTTCATTAGGAGTTCTCTTTGGTCGTGTTACATTATTCAACCAATCTATTACTTCATGCTCGAATGGTTTAACCTTTGGACATAAGATGGAGAGGAGGAGGAAGAGGAGGAGGAGGAGGATTATGTAAGCCACCTTGGGTTCCTTTCAGGAAAAAGGCGGGGTATAAATATAATAAATAAATAAATAAGATCCACATGTGTTCAAATGATCCCCTTAAACCACAATTTCTCCAACACATAGCCGATAACTCATTATTAATTTTATGTAGTTTTGTGGGACACAAATGTCATTGATAGACTGTTTTTAATACCATTTTGTTGCAAATATGCTAAAGCACTTTGTAGGCCCTGGAGCCACCGATGAAATAATGCCCAGTTAGAGCTGGCATCCTTTTCTTACAGGAAGTGTTCATTGTCCATTGGGTATAATTTATTTTATTTATTTATTTAATACATTTTTATACCGCCCGATAGCCGAAGCTCTCTGGGAGGTTTACAACAGTTTAAACCATAAAATACAATATAATCTACTATATAAATGTGAATGTTTGTCCGTTTGTACGTAGGTATGTCCACACGGGGGTTTGCGTGCGTTGCATTGGCTCCTACCCGGTTGGACGGATCTGCCCCAAACTTGGCACGCATACTCCCCATCACCCAAGGACAAAGACTGGTGGGTTCAAATCTCCGAAAAACCCTCACCGCGCCTGTACGGCCCAAAATAGATGAGAGCCAATGGCATCACTTGGAATGCTCGCAGGGGCCATTCAGGAGCGGTTATGCAAATCGCTCCAATGGCACTTGGAATGTTGGTATGCACTGCCACAGGGGCCCAATCAGAGGCGGATATGCAAATCTCTCCTATGTCCAAACAGAATGTTCACATGAACCGCAGCCTACATGGGAGGGTGGATTTCGAACAAACTGACTATAGGAAAATGACGACCCGGGCAACGCCATTGTGTAGTCTGGGGGGGGGGGACACACACAGGGATTTCATTGTGTGGTCCTGGGGGGGCAGCAGGGAATTCATTGTTGTGTGGTCCCGGGGGGGAGGGAAGACAGGGAATTCATTGTGTAGTACCGAGGGGGGGGGGGAAGCAGGGATTTGATTGCGTAGTCCCGGAGGGGGAGAAAGCAGGGGTTTCATTGTGTGGTCCTGGGGGAGGGGGAACAGGAAATTAATTGTTGCATAGTCCCAGGGGAGGGGAAGCTGGAATTTCATTGTGCAGTCCCGGGGGGGGGGGGGCAGCAGGGAATTCATTGTTGTGTGGTCCCGGGGGGGGGGGGAAGCAGAGATTTCATTGTGTAGTACGGGGGGGGCACAGGGAATTCTTCATTGTGTAGTCCTGGGGGAGCTGGGATGTCATTGTGCAGTCTCAGGAGAGCTGGGATTTCATGGTGTAATCCTGGGGGAGCTGGTAGTCCCGGGGGAGCTGGGATTCCAAGGGATTCCAAACAGTGGACAGCAACCTGAAGGAATTTCAAACAAATAGTGCCTATAGGAAAATGACGACCCATGCAACGCCAGGTAAAAAAAGCTAGTATAAATATAAAATTTAAAACCACAGATTAAAAACAAACAGCAAAGCTAGCAGCAGTTCAAATTACAGTAACAGAGTTTAAAACTACAAGATTAAAATGGATAAGATGATTAAAATGCCTGGGAGAATAGAAAGGTTCTTTCCTGGCACCGGAAAGAGTACAATGTAGGTGCCAGGCGAGCCTCTTTGGGGAGCTCATTCCACAACCGGGGTGCCACAGCAGAAAAGGCCCTCCTCCTGCTAGCCACCTGCCTCACTTCCTTTGACAGGGGCTCTCGGAGAAGGAACGCTGAAGAAGATTTTAGTGTCTGGGCAGGTACATATGGGAGGAGATGATCCTTCAGATTAGGGCTTTGAATTGGGCCTGGAAACAGACTGGCAGCCAGTGGAGATGAGAAAGCACTGGCATTATTTATTTATTTGTTTGTTACATTTATGGATCACCCATCTGGCTGGCAAACTGGCCACTCTGGGCGATGTACAACATGATAAAATACAGAATAAAATGCATTTAAAACAGTATAGAATTTTAAAATCTTAGCCCCCCCCCCCCATGAACAGCCATGTTTTTCGTGAGCAGCAGAAGCTCAGCAGAGAGGGGGCATGGCGGAGGTCACTAGGGAGAGAGTTCCATAATATGTTCACATCGGCCAGTCCACGTTAATAATCTCACTGCCCTATTTGGACAAGCTTAAGTTTCCGGACCATTTTCAAAGGTGTGTAACGCATTGCAGTAATCCAAACGAGAGGCTACCAGAACACGGATAACTGTATCTAGGCTATCTCTGTCCAGATAAGGACATAGTTGGTATATCAGCCTAAGCTGATAAAAGGTGCTCCGTGCCACCGAGTTCACCTGTGCCTCGAGAGACAGTTATGGATCCAAGAGCACCCCCAAACTATGAACCTGATCCTTCAGGGGGAGTGCAACCCCGCCCAGAGCTGGTTGAATATCATTTAGCTGGGCAGACGAACCACCCACTAAAAGTACCTCATTTGGATTGAGTCTCTTAGCCATTGAAGTCATACAACTCTACATCATGCTTCTGTGTCTCACTGCCATCAGGCTCTTGATACCAAGCTCCATTTCTGACCACTGACACTTACCGGTACTTACTCCCACCTTTATCGTACCATTGCATGTCCCAACACCAATTTCTCTCCCGGGGATGCACCTGCAAGAATCCTAAATCATAGGTGTGTCCGTCCCACCAAGTGTAATTCCTCACTCTCCTCCTTGGACTCCATGCTAGGACTCTCAACTCAACACTACTTTGCAGTGCAGGAATCATAGGTGTCCCTGCTTGTGCCTGCAAAAACATTTTGGTACAAATCTAACAATTTACTAGGTTAAAACTTTCTCTGATTCATAGGATCATAGACTTGGAAGGGGCCTACAAGGCTATCGAGTCCAACCCCCTGCTCAATGCAGGAAACTAGAGGAGGGTCCAAGTAATAACCAGGCCTGACCCTGCTTAGCTTTCCGCGCTCAGACAAGCTGAGCCAGCGTGATAAACTCCTTGAATCTAATAAACGTGTTCCTCGCTCCCTCTGGGTCAATGAGGAGACACAGTCCCAAAAAGAGGAGCCCTCTCATTTCGGGTCTCTTTTGAACAACAGTTTCAGATCAGAGTCTCCTTTCTGCACAGCCCACTCTCTCCGTCCTCTGTCACCCTCTGGGGTTGGAGGGGCTGGCGCCCTCTTCAGCCTGGTGTCCTGGATCCACTTGCTTCTACCCACTTTCCGCTTTTCCTCGAGGGGGTGTCCGTCCAGGACTTGGTCAGCACCCAGTCTCCCGGTTGGAAGTGGTGGACTGGGAAATCTAATGGCAGGCGTTGCACAGGAGCAGGAAACCTGGAAAGAGAAGACAAAACAGACTGCAAGGCAATAACATATTCATTTCATAGCAACATTCTGAGCAAAGGTCATGGGTAAAATTCTGGGGGGGGGGTCTCCCATAAAGTAACTCAAAAGGTGGCAATTTCAACCCCCCCCTTGGCTGACACCGGACCCTCGCTAAGGCTTTGGGGAGGACTGGTGGCCCCTTCAACTTAGTCTCTGTGCAAAGCGTGGTCAGCAAAGTCTTCAATGTCTGGTCTGGAGCGTCATAGCAGCTGTCCGTGGTGCTGAACTGCATCCCCACAATAGGTTCACCCCCGCGGATTACCATGCACCGCCCCTATGAAGCTCCAAATACAAGCTGCCAAATCTGTAGTGTAAAAGGAGCCCCACTGAAATAGGAGTTGCCAGCCTTCCCTGAGGAGTGGTACAAACTTTTCAGCCTGATCAAAGAAAAGAAAAAACTACAGTTATGGCTTCATCTTTATCAACCTCTTGACAAGCCTCACAGGGAGAGGACATCTGGACCATGACATGCAATCCAAACATGATTCTCCAACAGACTTAAAATATCACTGCCTCAGTGGCTTCAGAGCAAAATGTTTAGGTGTTACTTATATAAAGCAACCTTTTTAAAGAGAAAAAATCACTGAGTAAATAGGATGCAGTCAATCTAACCCATAGCACTACTCACATTGTTCGAGGCCTCCAGGACCCCAAGATGACAGCATGAGCAACAATGTTTTCACTGGGCGCAGTCCAAAGAATGTAAGGCGCACTTTAATCATATCAAAATGAGCCGAATTTAAGAGCTTACTTGTGCACGCAAATTGCATTGATTGAAATATAATTTAACCATTGCTAACTTCCTTTGGCCAGCTGGAGCGTGCTATGTGAACTGTTGGAGAGCAATGCACAGACAAAGACTTGAGCTATGGGGGCTCAGAGTGGGGCTGCTCCACTTACTTTCTGCGATGTCGTGTTTAGCTGTTGTTTTTAGAATACTGTGGGGAGGGTGTGAGTTGGAAAAAACTAGGGAGAGTTAGCAGTTCTCTGGGTAAAATTTATGGTGATCCCCAAGATTATCATCTTTCTCCCCCAAGCAGCTCATGTCAGAGTTATACTGCAACTCAAGGCCAAAACAGACACTACTTTTAAATCTGTATCTAGCAGCGATGTCTTTTTAAATGTTCACTCCAGTCAGCACAGGGACCCTGATCTGGACTGGGACCCTAATGTGAAGGGTATGGAGGCTTTTGAGATCTGGATCAGTCCCCCTGCACTGACTCTAGGGTAAAAATGAAAAAAAACCTGTATCTGGTAGTAGATACGGATTTAAAGCAATGAGTGTTTTGTCCTTTTGTTGGCTGGACCCATGTCTCAGAAGCGTTGATGAAAGTACTCTTCTCTTCTGTCGCTTCCAGGCAGCTCTAAATGAAGCACTTTCCCAGCATTTCCCAATCACCACGGTCCAGGTTTGCTGGAAAATATGGGTTGGAATTGCTGCTGGTGGTCCGTTCAGCTAGCAAGACCCAGCACAGGCCATGCAGTCCACCTTGCGGCCTTCTCATACTTCTTGCCAGTGTTACTGAGGACTTGAGCAGCATTAGTTGGACAAGGGCCTAAGACGTAAGATTCTTTACTATTAACGGAGACAGATGTTTCTGTAGGTGCTTCTTAATCATTACTGCATTGATTCCTCATCCTCAGTGTTAAGGATCTCATCGTATTCCCTGATTTCCTCACAACCAGACTTAGGGGGCAGGATCCAGCGCTGCCACTGCGCTCCTGCTTGATCTGTTGTTCAAGCAGGACCTACCTCTCGTGCAACAGAAGCTTAGCAGCTCAAAAAGCAACCCTAGCAAACAAGCAGAAACACTTCTTTTCGGATTGGAACAGGTCAGAGGAGCTTCCTTCTACAGGGTCTGCTGGCTCACCCCAGTCCGAATTTGAGTGTTTGCACTCATTTTGGGTCGCTTTGAGAACTGCTACCTTCCTGTAGTGCTAGTGGTGGATCCTGCTGGCATGCAGGCAGGCTGGGACACTGCCCATTGTGTGTGGGGGGGGGGCAAAAAAGGGGGGCACACGGTGCACGTTCCTATTGAGATAGGTAGTGGGCAGTCCAAGCAGGGAACTGGTGGCACTCCCGATGTTGATGGACACCAACTCCCATCTGCCCCAGCCAGCAGGCCCAATGGGCATGGAGGATGGAAGCTATAGTCCAACCATATCTGGAGGGCCATCCGTTCCCCACTCCAGCTGCAGAACAAGCTGTGCATAGGCAAGTCTTGTCACTACACAGTGACAAAAGGAATTAGAACAGCACACACACAACAAATGAAATGTGACAAATGGAACCAAAACATATGGTACCCAAACATCAGTGGATATTAGTTTGCTTGCACAACCTAGACCCGTGGTAGGCATGAAAAACCCAGGTGAGACCATGTTTAGCAGTTGTTGTGTGAACCGCATGTTTTTGGGTGTGTGACTCAACCAGTTATTTCAGGAGGCTGAACTATATGTTACATGTATACATGTGTAAGGAAAATGTGAAGAAAAGCACATGGCTGCGCCTATGTTTTCCCTAACAAAAACCATGTAAATACGTTGAGCCTAAACCGGAGGCCGGAAATCTCCTGTAAACTTTAGAAGGGGAAGGAAGTATGGAGGGGACTGAATCCTTGTCCCCTGGAAATCCTACAGAGCTTTAGAGATCTTGCCAGAGATTCCCAATGCACTGTCAAGCCTATCTTCACAATCGTAAGGATTATCCACTTGTTTTTAAACTCGATTCCTGGGATTCTGCATGCAGCATGACATTCTGTGCTGCTGCGGAGTCATAGAATAGGCAGGGCCCCAGGTTTGTCCACGCACCTGGCTATCCAAGAACATAGGAGAGACTAGAACTAGGGACACAGCAGAGCTCCCTTATGCCATGTCAGATCAGTGGTGCACCTTAGTAATGCCTACATCAGCCTGTAATTCCAGAACCGACAAAAGCTAATAACTATCGCTGTGTCAGTGATCCATACAACTTTGCTTCCCCGCTGCGGCTCAGCATCCAGGCTGAGATGCTGGAAAGATTCCTGGCATAACCCATCCCAGGCAAGCAAAGGCAAGAGGTCTAGAAAAAGACCTAAACAAACCCAGATACGCAGAGATGGAGTCCAACCCAGAAATCTTCATTGGAACCTTGGCACAAAAAGGGTCAAGACCTATGAAATCCAAGGGTCAAAACACAGGTTCAAGAGTAAGTCCAGAGCAATCCCACACATGCAGAGAGTTGGACGACTGTAGCTTCCACTTTGGGGTCTCCACACTACATTGGTCCAGGAATAGAAACCCCCCAGAGTCAGATCAGTCCAAGCCAGCAGTCAGCAATTATCATAACCTGGGTCAAACCATTTATCCCATCCAATAATCAGCAAACCATTCCCCCCGATCAAATACAGTATTCACAATCTTTTTCAGGGAAAAAGTTTGGTTGCTGGAAGCAACTCTTACCTAACTTCGGTAAGAGTGCTAATTATTTCTTGGAATGAGCTACGCTGACCCTCGGCATAGCCTTGTTGACTTTTAAAATGGATTTAAAGCCTGTTTATGACTCTTCGCAGCAACGGGGGAGGGGGAAGCGCCTCGTGGTAATAAATTCACTTGGGCTGCAGCCAAGACTAACTGGAAAGAACAAGAGGCTGTGAAGTTTTAAGGGATTTCAGATTTTAAATGTTGCAAGGAGAGAGGATTCCCCCCATTGATTAAATTTTAAATGCGGAGTGGAAGAGAGAGAGAGAAAACAGGGTGTTCCAGCCTGGATTCGGACAGAAAGAACGCACCCTTCAGATTGTAGACTTTCTAAAATCATCATTGTGGAGAAAGCCCAAACACAAGTCTGCACTCACACACACACGCATTTCCCCTAAGGGAGGGGGCGAGGGAGGAGGGATGAGATGCGGAGAAGCAACCAGACAAGTCGTTAGCCCCAACAAAGGAGGGCCTCGGTAGAGATCCACAAAAGTCCAGGAAGGACCATCAAGGACCATCAAACTAGCAGGGCAGTCTCAAAGAGCTGCAAAGTACCACTACGTCACCTTCTTCTCGGGCAGGAATAAGCCCACCTGAAACGAAGGGGCAGGCATAAGCCCCCACCTGACCTGGAGGGCGGGGAGAGCGGGAAAACCCAGGGTAGAAAACCCCTCTCCCTTCCGGTAGAGGGTTGTTGGGAACCACGGGTACTTCGGGGCCAGATCCACCTCAAAGCAAGCAGTCCGAGTACACCGTTCTCATCCACGGATCGCCGACCCGGAGCTAGGCTGAAACTGACTAGGCGTATAGTCTTTGGTCTGAGGAAATCGACTAGATTCAGTCCGCTAGCCTGGGAGCCTGCTCATTGGGTAAGACGGGGGTCAACTAAGGTTGTGTTGACAGTATAGTATTCCTGGAGAGCTGTTAGTTCCGTTCTGTGTTATTGTATAAACAAATAAAAGCCTTATTTGGGCATTTAAAGAGCTGCGGTTTCCTTTTGTGTGTAAAAGCCTCGCGGGTGGTCGCTAGAGCTTGGACGGGCTGTAATTCAGTGCCGATTAACCCGTTAAGCGCCGAACTCACGCAAAGGATCCTGTTGGTGATCCTTCACAATCATCATCATCATCATCATCATCATCATCATCTATTACATTTATACCCCGCCTTTTTTCCTTCAAGGAACTCAAGGCGGCTTACATAATTCTCCTCCTCTCCATTTTATCCTCACAACAACCCTGTGAGGTACGTTAGGCTGAGAGGCAGTGACTGGCCCAAAGTCACCCAGTGAGCTTCATGGCCGAGCGGGGACTAATCCAGAGATCAGTAAGAAGTGAATTGGCTGAGGGAGGTGTTGAAAAAAACCTTCTGAGAGTGGAATAACTAAAAAGAGAAATGGGCTTAAAAATACAGAGCTTTGTCTTTACATAAGCAGAGAGGATCCCCCCACCCCATTGATTAAATTTTAAATGTGGAGTGGAAGAGAGAGAGAAGATTATATACTGGTTAATGTATATGCACCAATTGAAAATCAAGGAGAATTTTATCAAAAGGTGATAAGGAAATGGGGGAGTTACAGAAAGGCTTGATCATTATGGCTGGGGATTTTAATATGGTAATGGATAAAAAGATTGATGAATCAAATCCTATGGGAGAAGAGAGGAGAAATCATTTAACAGTATTACATAAAATAATTAATGTGAAGGACCGCCGCCGGTCCTTTTGCGTGAGTTCAGGAGTTAACGGGTTAACCGGCACAGTAAAAACTCCCTTACGCGGTTTCCAGGTTATCTGAGTTCAACCGCACCAAGATAGCACTGAATCAGAGCCGGCAACAGGCAAGCGGCTGTTGTTTATAACAAGTTTAATTGAGCAAAGTGGGTCAGGATGATAAGGAATTCACAGTTGATACAAGTTGTTTATAGTAAGGTAGTAACACAATTTATTGCTTATAGCCAATGGCCATCACAATACAGTTACAGAATACAAAAACCAATTAATACAATACAATAAAACAAAAATACAGTAAAATGGTCAGAGTTTAAAGTGTTCTCTTTCTGTGCTGCTCCCTTAGGGCTTGGCCAGAAACTTTTGTGGTGGAGGCTTGCATTGCAAAACTCGGTCGAGTACATCAAGGGCAAGGAAAATGTCATAGCAGACAGGTTATCCAAGGCTTTCTCTCAAGAGGAAAGTAGATGGAATTTGGGGTGTCCAGAAGCCCCGATTTCACCTTCCCCAAGGGGGGGGGATGTGGAGAGGAAGCCTGACTGAGCACATACCTCACCCCATCACCTTTGAATGGGTTGGGCTAGATATCATGGGTCCTTTGAAGCCCCCGCCCCACTAGGACTGGGAAGAAATTCGTTCTGACCATTATTGACTTTACAACCCACTATGCGGTGGTTTTTGCGCTAGCCTGCATCTCAGCGAATAGTCTGGCTAAGACTTAACTCTCTCTCTTTGCCCGCCTAGGAATGCCCCAAACCATAGTTTCGGAGTACGGCACGGGGTTTGTGTCCAAGTTGTTCCAAAAAATGTGGGAGCTGGGCAGAGTCGAACACTTAACCTCTGTGCCCTACCAGCATGAGACCAATGGACTAATTGAATGGTTTAATCAAACTCTGGGGGAAATGATTTGTGCATGTGAAGGACCACCGCCGGTCCTTTTGCGTGAGTTCGGGAGTTAACGGGTTAAACGGCACAGTAAAAACTCCCTTACGCAGTTCCCAGGTTATCTGAGTTCAACCACACCAAGATAGCACTGAGTCAGAGCCGGCAACAGGCAAGCGGCTCTTGTTCATAACAAGTTTAATTGAGCGAAGCGGGTCAGGAAGATAAGGAATTCACAGTTGATACAAGTTGTTTATAAACATTAAAGGCGTGAATCTGCAATACACTGTAAAGGCAACGAGGCTTGCAAAGCAGAGACAGAATACTATTTTACATCAGAGAACCTGAACTGACTAACTAACAATGTAGGCTCTAGCTAAACTACTCTCAGCAATTCATTCAGACTTACAGCAGGCTACCAAGTGCTCGGCTTGGGGTTAAGATTCCTGGGCTTGGCCATAGCCGCCATCCTGCACCTTGTTCCCAAGAACCTCAGTGGAGCTTGGGCTATTCTTTTTACCCCCTCACTCGTCCCCTCCTCTCACCCCCGCCTTCCCCTCTGATGACAGGATGAGCTGGTTTTGCTCAGGATGGGCTTTGGTGCCTCTCGGGTGCTTGAGGGTATTCTGCAGCTCTTTGAGACTGCGTGGGGGGGGGGACCATTGAGGTGAATGCTAATGTGTCCCAGGCGTAACGATCTAGATGTAAATGTCAGCTCGGAACTGGACCTCTCTACCCCAGGCAGAGATTCTGCAGGTGCAGGTGACGGGGTGAGGTCAGGCTTTCTCTCCACAATAAATAAGGAGGGAATGGTAAATGTTTGGAAGGGGGGTAAACGGATTGGAAAGAGGTTATACATACTATCCACCAGCCACGAATAATTTTTCTAGGATAGAATATATTTTTGTGTCTAAAACCCTGATTTCAAGGGTGATGAGCACAGAGGTAGGTATTAGAAAGGTGTCGGATTATGCATTAGTTAACGTGGATATTAAAATAAATAAGGATTATACAGAAGCAAAGAGCTGGAGGTTGAATAGCAATATATTACAGTATAAACATATTACAGCTAAGATAGAAAAGGAAATGAGTGATATTTGGGAGTTTAATGATACAGGAGGAGAGTGTACGGATGCTGTAGTTTGGGATACAATGAAGGCAGTGATGAGAGGGATAAGTATTAGGTAGGGAGTGAAATCAAGGAGACAATAAGAAGACTTGATTAAAAATTTAGAAGGCGAGATAAGAGATTTGGAAATTAAGTTTTTAAAGGATAGGGATAAGAGGATTTTTGCGGAATTCAAGTAAAAAGGAAAGAGCTGGAAAATAAAGATATAGAAAAGGTACAGAGGAATTTGATCGATTTGAAAAGACATAATTTGATGCAGGATAAATTAAAAATATTTCATGAATTTTACTCAGAATTATACAAGGCAGGGGATTGTACGGAAGAGAGGATTAAAGAGTATATAGGAAAACATTTAAAAATTAGAATACAGGATGAAGACAGAGAAATCATGGAACAACCATTTTCTGAATTGGAAATAGAATATGCTATAAATAAATATGCTATAACCCCTGGATTAGATGGGCTGGGTGCTGAATATTACAGTAATTCTTTGGATTGCAAGTAACTTGGTCTGAGAGCGTTTTGCAAGACAAGCAAAATTTTTTTAAAATTTTTGACTTGATAAATGAGCAAGGTCTTGCAAGACAACAACAACAACAACATTTATTACCCGCCTCTCCATCTAGATCGAGGCGGGGAACAGCAGAAAATATAAAATACATAAACTCAACAACACATAGGGATGTAACCGCTCGCCTCAAGTGTGCATAGCGGGCCAAAATCACGCCCGCCAGAGACTCGCTTTGATATAAGAGTGTTTTGCTCTCAATACAAGGTATTACTGTATAAGGTTTTTAAGACAATGTTAGTTCCAAGATTCATAGAATCATAGAAAAGTAGAGTTGGAAGGGGCCTACAAGGCCATCGAGTCCAACCCCCTGCTCAATGCAGGAATCTAGGTCAAAGCATCTCTGACAGATGGCTGTCCAGCTGCACCTTGAATGCCTCCAGAGTGGGAGAGCCCACGACCTCCCTAGGTAGTTGATTCCATTGTCTTATTGCTCTAGCAGTCAGGAAATTTTTCCTGATGTTTAGGTGGAATCTAGGTTCCTGTAACTTGAGCCCATTATTCCGTGTCCTGCAAACTGGGATGAACGAGAAGAGATCTTTGCCCTCCTCTGTGTGACATCCCTTCAAATACTGGAAGAGTGCGATCATATGAGATCCCCTCTTCATGGAGGCAATCTATGATTCTTTTAATTCCCAAGCCAGAGAAAGATTTAACAGGATCTGGTGCGTATAGACCTATCTCCTTAATCAATCAAGATGCAAAATTAATGACAGCAATATTAGCGAGAAGGATGAATAGGTTCATTACTAAATATGTCGGGGTAGACCAGTGCGGTTTTATGCAAGGAAGGCAAATGGCGGATTTAACTAGAAGAGTGTTAAATATATTTAATGAAGGAGAATAAATTGAGAGTGGGGGTAATAGCGTTAGATCTTTTCAAAGCCTTTGATTGTGTGGAATGACCAGCATGAAAAAACTTAATAAAAATCAGGGGGGTTGGTGGGAGATTCAGAGTAGTAGTTAATCAATTATTTCATAGATCATAGAGTTGGAAGGAGCCTACAAGGCTATCGAGTCCAACCCCCTGCTCAATGCAGGAAACTAGAGGAGGGGTCTCCCATCCAAGTAATAACCAGGCTTGACCCTGCTTAGCTTTCCACGCTCAGATAAGCTATACTCACAAAACGTTACGTCAGGAGTGGTAAATGATGGTTTAACAGAGCAAATCTTCATAGGTCGAGGAACTAGACAAGGTTGTCCCCTTTCTCCTATTTTGTTCGCATTTGTGATGGAACTTTTAGCAAATGTGATTAGAGAAGATAGGAATATATGTGGGATAGGTATAAAGGAGAAGATTGAAATAAACCTTTTTGTAGATGATACAGAGAAGTAACTTCACAACAAAGACTCTGACTTACTGAGCTAGTGTTGCTGTTCGTGCAGCTGGTCTCCGGGCACCGCGCCCGGGGATGGGGTGGCTTTGTCCTGACTGGTCAGGGACCTGATTCGTGCGAGCCTGCACCGTGCTTCCAACAACCTTTTGGGTGCTTGGGGACACTTTGCAGCTCTTTGAGACTGCCCCCCTCCCTTTTCCTGGATGTTATGCACTTCCTTGAGGGTAAATGTAAATGTGCCCATTTGAAGTGAATGCAGATGTAGCTATATAAAACCGGTCTGCCCAGAACTGTGTCTCTGCCGCCTAGAGTGGGGATTATGCAGACAGATGGGGGGAGATGGGTGGGCAGCAGAAAGGAAAAAAATGTGTCAGGGTTCAGAACATGTGTGGCCAGTCTTTTTTCTCCAGAGATTAATTCTGCCAAAGATACATTTTTTTATTTAGGATGTTTTCAATCAGGATATCAGAAAAGGAACTTACAAGAATGGCAAACGATTATTAACATATATTATGTAGGGGAAAATATCTAGGAGAACCAAGACAAGATGGTACAAAGCGCAAAAAGTAGGGGGTCTTGGTCTTCCTAATTTAAATTGGTACTATATAGCTAATCAATTACGACATACTGTGGATATTCTAGCATGGCCTAAAGAAATAATGTGGTTGGAGTTGGAAACACATGAATTACGAAATACTTTGGAGAATATTTTATTTCTTAAAAACAACAATAAAATGATAAAAAAAAAAAGTATCAACAACCCCATTTTAAGAAGTATGTTAGAGATTTGGAGTAGTATGAAGAATATATTCATACCAGGGATATCTCCATTAATTCCAGTGGTGGTTATAAATGATTCCCCCCAAAATTGAATGGATTTGGAGGGCATATTAAGAAAAGAAAGGATTAATGGAATGGGTGGAAAAGATGGAGACTAGAGACCAAATATTGGAAATTGTTGGAAAACGACGACCATGGTTAAATTTACTGCAGTTAGAACAGTGGTCAAAGAAGTGGAAAAGGAGAACCAAGTATGTGAGGGATTTAACTAAATTTGAAGCGATTGTCATGTCTAGAGATGGTTTAGAAGGGAACGCATCAACAAGAGGTATAATAAGGGATTTATATAGATTGATTCAAAAAGCTGAAGAATAAGATGACCATCTAAAGACAGTATGGGATACTGAATTTGAGGAGGAGACTTCTAAGGTGGGTTGGAACGATATATAGGATAGATGTATTCTTTTTATTTTTTTAATTCAATTTTTATTACATTTCCAAAAAAACAAAATAAAATACATACAACAGCAACAACCAAAACTTAATATTCATATACCCAACCCAATCCCTCCCCACTAAATCCACATTAGATTATATTTCATTTCTCTATAAACTACTTCTTTATAAGCTACAGTAATACCTTGGATTGCAAGTACCTTGGTCTGAGAGTGTTTTGCAAGACAAGCAATTAAAAAAAAATTTTTTTGACTTGATAAACAAGCAAGGTCTTGCAAGACAACCCCCGGTAGGGATGTAACCGCTCGCCTCAAGCGGGCATAGCGGGCCGAAATCGGCCCCGCTCACGCCCGCCAGAGACTCGCTTTGATATAAGAGTGTTTTGGATTACAAGCATGGTTCTGGAACGAATTATGCTAGCAATCCAAGGTATTACTGTACTTCTTTTAATGAATCCCACAATTTTTTAAACGCTTCCATCAACATTGATCTATTTGAATCTTTTTTCATATACTCTATGTACTGTCGCCAATCCTTCTTAAAAGTATCTTTTTTCTTTGTTCCTCTTTACAATCTTAACTTGTGTCAACTTCTCATTGATTGCTATATCCCATATTTTCTTTTTCCAACTAGATAATGTCAGCAGTCGAGCTGTCTTGCAATTGTTTGCTGTTAATTGCCTTGCAGCTGTCAACAAATAGCCAATTAACATTTTTTCTTTTACATCTCTATTTTCATTCACAAACTTATTCAACAAAGCTAATTCTGATTAAATAGAATAGATAATTGCTCCAAACGTAGGGACAAATGCTCATATGTAGTGGAGTTGTAAAAATGTACTGGTTTTTTGGCAAGGGGTTTTTACAGAAATATCGGAAATTATTGGTATTAATCTAGAGGTCTGTCCAAAATTAGCATTTTTATCAATAACGGAGAAAGTTAGTTGTGACCAAAATACAAAGGAATTAATTGTAAACTTGTTAACTGCGGTAGGCTAATGATAGCGAGAAAATGGAAAGTACAACATGTCTTTTTAATTGCTGATTGGCATAAGGAAGTGTGGGATATAGCCCTAAATGATAAATTAACCAGTAATATCAAATCTTACGCTGGCTCAGCTTGTCTGAGCGTGGAAAGCTAAGCAGGGTCAGGCCTGGTTATTACTTGGATGGGAGACCCCTCCTCTAGTTTCCTGCATTGAGCAGGGGGTTGGACTCGATAGCCTTGTAGGCCCCTTCCAACTCTATGATCTATGAAATCTATGAAATGCAAAAAGGGACAGTTAAAGAAAAATAATTTTATGGATATTTGGAATCAATTATTAGGGTATATATTAATTAAGGGGAAGGAGAATATGCCTTGTCAGGATATGTGATATTTTTGGAATATGGAATGTAATTGATCAACGGGATGAAAGTACAGCAACTGGTCCCTAGGAGGGTGTGTGTGTGTGGGGGGGTGCACTTTATTATTTTGTGTATACAGGTTTAGTTGTGTGTTTTTGTTATATTGTGTTGTATTTAGTTTATAAAAATTAAAAAACAAACACTGTGGCTTGTGTTGCTGTGGGAAAGGCCGGATTGCTGGACCGCAGAGGAAGCCCTTCTACAGGGCCTCCAGCAGCTCCCAACTGGTCTGAGTCAGCAGGCCTGAGAGCAGCTGGAGGCTTGGGCCCACATTCCCGCGAGTGCAAGGACTTACGAGATCTCGCCTCCTTCCGTGTGCTCATTCATGTGACTCCATGTATTTGCTATGATGTCTTTGGTGTTTTTTAAGGGAGGAGCTCTGTGTGAAGCTGTTCCCACACTGTGAGCATTTAAAGGGCTTCTCACCTGTGTGAAGTCTTTGGTGTTGCTTAAGGTTGGAGCTCCGACTGAAGCTCTTTCCACACTCTGAGCATTTAAAGGGCTTCTCACCTGTGTGCAGTCTCTGATGGTTTTTAAGGTTGGACTTTTCAGTGAAGCTCTTCCCACACTCTGAGCATTTAAAGGGCTTCTCCCCCGTGTGAATTCTATGATGTGAGTTAAGGTTGGAGCTCTGACTGAAGCTCTTTCCACACTCTGAGCATTTAAAGGGCTTCTCACCTGTGTGCAGTCTCTGATGGTTTTTAAGGTTGGACTTTTCAGTGAAGCTCTTCCCACACTCTGAGCATTTAAAGGGCTTCTCCCCTGTCTGAAGTCTTTGGTGTTCTTTAAGGCTAGAACTCTGACTGAAGCTCTTCCCACACTCTGAGTATTTAAAGGGCTTCTCCCCCATGTGAATACTGTGATGTCTTTTAAGGTAGGCGCTCCGACTGAAGCTCTTCTCACACTGGGAGCATTTATACGGCTTTTGCCCTGTGTGAATGTTGTGATGTGATTTAAGCTGACAGCTTGAGATGAAGCTCTTTCCACACTCTGAGCATTTAAAGGGATTCTCCTCCATGTGAAGTCTTTGGTGTTGCTTAAGATAGGAGCTCCGACTAAAGCTCTTCTCACACTGAGAGCATTTATACGGCTTTTGCCCTGTGTGAATGTTGTGATGTGATTTAAGCTCGGAGCTCGAGATGAAGCACTTCCCACACTCTGAGCACTTAAAGGGTTTCTCCCCCGAGTGCCATCTCTGATGTCTTTTCAGGGAGGAGGAGTCAGTGAAGCTCTTCCAACACTCTGAGCATTTAAAGGGCTTCTCCCCTGTGTGAATTCTATGATGTAAGTTAAGGTGGGAGCTCCGACTGAAGCTCTTCCCACACTCTGAGCATTTATAGGGCTTCTCCCCTGTGTGCAGTCTATGATGTAAGTTAAGGTTGAAGCTCCGACTGAAGCTCTTCCCACACTCTGAGCATTTAAAAGACTTCTCCCCTGTTTGCAGTCTATGATGTCTTTTAAGGCTGGAGCTTTTATTGAAGCTCTGCCCAAACTCTGAGCATTTATACGGCTTTCCCCCCATGTGAATTCTGTGATGTGATTTAAGTTGGGAGCTCAATATGAAGCTCTTCCCACACTCTAAGCATTTAAAGGGCTTCTCGCCTGAGTGGATTCTTTGATGTCGTTTAAGGTGGAAGCTGTATATGAAGTTCTTTCCACATTCTGAGCATGTATAATGCAAATTCTCCTCTGAGTGAGTACTTTGATGCAAGGTAAGCCCTGAGCTGCAACTTAATTGCTTTTCACACTCAAAGCATTTATATGTTTCCATTTCTGTGTGAATTCTGTGATGTTCAGTAAGGTATATACACTGACTCAACCTCTTTCCACACTGAGAACATTTCCGCACTTTCTCTCCATTCTGAACCATTGTTTCGTTTCCTTCAAAAGATTCTTCTAGCATTGCCATGTCGTGGAAGTCCACCTCTTCAAAGGATGTGAATTTGATCTGCCGCTTCTGTTCACCTTCAGTTTTCCTTTCCTGCTGTTTGCAGTTTTTATGACTTTCTCTCCCATCAGCTGAAAGAATGAAAAAAAGAGAGGTTAACAGTTGAATTAAATAGAAATTTAAGAGGGATCAATGTCAAGTGCTGCACCTAGGAAAAAGAAACCAAATGCACAGTTACAGGATGGGGGATACTTGGCTCAACAATACTACAAGCGAGAAGGATCTTTGAATTGTTGTAGATCACACAAGCTGAATATGAGCCAGCAATGTGATGTGGCTGCAAAAGAGAAGTATAGTTTCCAAATCACGTGTAAGTACTAGTTCCCCTCTACTCAGCACTGGCTGAAGGCAGCAGGACTTTCTGGAGAAACCACCCGCCCTCCCAGCACATGCCCCAGTCATCCAAACTCTACTTGATCTACCTCACAGGGTTGATGTGATGATAAAATGGAGAGGAGGAGGTGGACCCTGTAAGCCCCCTTGCGTTTTGTGCAAGAGGGAAAACGCTGGGACATACTGTAATAAACATTGTGTAACCCATAAAATAAAATGAGGGTATGGTCCTTCAGGACTGGTATTTGTGGAGAAAGCCTGGCACACATACACTCACACGCACATACACCTACCATCTCTCCCCGAGGGGGCGAGAGAGAGGCACCGGAGATACAAGGAGGTAACCAGACAGGTCTGCATACCAGCAATGAGGCACCTCGGTCGGAATCCACAAAACCCAGGAAAGGACCATCAAAATGGCAGAGCAGTCTCAAAGAGCTGTGAAGTACCCAATACGTCACCTTTTCCCGGGCAGAATAAGCCCACCTGACCTGAAGGGGCAGGGCAGGATAAGCCCACCTGACACGAAGGGGCAGGCATGAGCCCCACCTGACCACGCAAGGGCGGGAGAGCGGGAAACTGGGGGTAGAAAACCCCTCTCCCCACCCTTAGGGGTTGTTGGGAACACGGGTCGCTTCGGCAAATCCATTCCCCAGTGGTGGCTGGGATAAGCCACCACTGGCTGTTCTCTTCCCCGGATCAGGTGGATCCGGAGCCAGGCATGAAACTGACCAGAGTAGAGTCTCGGGTCTAAGGTAACTGACTTTCCTCAATACGCTAGCCTGGGAACCTATTCATTGATAAAACTCGGAGACCACATCAGGTCATGTTGACGTTGTAGTATACCTAGAAAGCTATTAGTTCCGCTCCATTTAACTTGTAGTAAAGAAACGCCTTATATGGTCATACAAAGGTTCTGGAGTTTCCTTTTGTTGCGCAAACCTCCTAGTCAATTTCAATCGCTTGTACGGGCTGTAGCTCAGTGCTGGTTAACCCGTTAAGCGCCGAACTTACGCAGAGGACCCGGGTGCTGGTCCTCCACAGTATTCAATAGATGTCTTCCCCACACGTTAGACACAAACTAGCCTGTTCCCAGTTGACAGAGTCCCTCCAGCTATTCCCTGGCTATTTCTCTGTCAGATCTCCTGAAGAGCACATAGGAGTTGTGTGCAAACATAGGAAACATCTAGAAGGAGAACACACAGCCCATGGTCCAGCCAGAGCTAAGCACCCACCTGCTGGTCTCTCCCCTTCCTCACAGCCCTGGACAAAGGGGTCATCTGCTTCTCCCTGGCAGAGGATGACATCAGATCTGGGAACGGGAAGCCCTTTTGGAGAGGATAGAAAGAGAGAAATTTTTCCAGCACTCCTGATTATTAAATTTGTTTCGGGACTTCAAACCACCCAGGCTGAAGCCTCTCCCCCGCAGGATCTGCTCTAACCAGACCCATCAAGGTCAAAGAGAGGTTGGGCAGCTCTTGGAACTCCTCCACATGGGAGTGCAAGAGAGCTGGTGAGTCACAGGTTCCTGCTTGGACCAAGAAGCCTCAGTCTAGAACCCCAGGAAACTGAACAGCCAGGAAATCCCTCACAAATCAAGGGACACAGATAAAAACAGTTGCCCTGCCTCCTTCTAGGCTGCATCAGCCGAGGGAAAGAGCGAGCCTTACCCAGAGAGGCCAAATTCCTGTAATTCTCCTCCATGACTTCCCTGTGCAGAGCCTTCTGGCCCAGATTCAGCAGCGCCTCCTCCTCCTCCGTGAAACGCACAGCCACCTCCTCAAAGGACACCGGAGCCTGCAAGAGGGAGAGGAAGAGGAAAGGTTCCCCTGAGCAGACCATGCAAAAGGGGCAGTGAAGGGGAGGCGAAGGGGAGGCCCTCCTGCAGGATCCGGGCTCCAGGAGCAACAGTCAGAGCCCTCTTGGCAGCCACCTGGGAGGGACGATCCTGTCAGGCCCAGAAAGACGTGCAGGGGACTGAGCACCCAACCCACCCACCACATACCTGTTCCAGCTGCCCAGATGCTCTTTCCATTCCAGCACCAAGAGGACCCGGCCGAGAAGGCGCCCCCAGCTTCTTCTCACTGTCTCCGAGAGTCCTCCCATTTCCTAAGAGGAAGAGCAAGAAAGAAGGTGGGGAGATACTTGCTAGTTCATACACACTTTGCAATCATTTCCTTGTGTGAAGCCAGCCAGTCTCCACACTGGTTTGGGGCATAATTCAAAATTCCAGTTTAGAGTTAGATGAAGTCTTAATCTATTGAAAGAAATCACCTTTTTTCACATGTTAGAAACACATTTCACCTTCCCACAGAGCCTCAAAGGGAACGGAAAATCAGCCCATGGAAGTCAAGCGGAGGTGTCAAAGGGAGACATTCTTCAAACTTCCCCCTCGATTCTTACCCCGCGTGGAGACACCTCTGTCCCCCAATGGAGCCTTCTCTACTTCTCCAGAATCCGTGGTCACGTGGGTCTCCATCCCCTGGACCTGGAAGAGGATGGAGGAGACCAGCTGAGGAAGTCTTATTATGGTGTTAGTGCGCAAGGAGTGGGGTGGGCAGAGGCCACGGGTGGCAGCGTTTCCAAGCCCCTCTGCACTCAGGCCTCCTTCTGCACTCATTCTGCCTCCCAAGCGCTGCAGCTCCCTCACAGCCGGGTCTTTGGCAAGTGGGCACACAAGGAACTCTGGATTGAGGCCAGTAAACCAACCCTTGCATTATAAAAGGACTAGAACAGGGTGTCCCATACCTGATCTTTGAACCAACCGGGAGGAGATGCTGAAGCTCCCAGACGTTCCCTTTCTGCTGGGAGGACTGTACCGCTAGTGAAGAAAGATCCCCTCCCTCCCTGGAACTTCCCAGCCCCCTTTAACTGTCCTGTGATCCCTGCAAGGTGGGCCAGATCCACACATTCTGAACCACTGTAGAACCATTCAGCAAGGGGCGACGAGACGTGCCCCTCTTGGGCTGCTGCTGGGGATTTTTAAGGTGTGGAAGTATTGTTGGGGATTTTTAAGATCTCTGTCCTTTGGAGCTTCCAGGAAGAAAGCCTCTCCCACCTGGTACTGGTCCTCTGCCTGGCTCAGGAGGAAGCCTTCCACCAGGGCCTTGAGACAGGGAGGTGCTCACATCCTGCAAAGATCACAAGCCCTGGCTAAGGAAGAGAGGGGAAGACCCAGACTCAAGGGGAGATGGGGGTGGGAGTTGTTCCCTGAGTCTGACTGAGGACCGAAGAGGATCAGGCCCAAACCTTGTTCGGTTCACGAGCGGCTCTCTGGACGGGGCATCTCTAGCTGCTGCTCCAGCCCCCAACTCCTCCTCCCCTTGAGACCCTCTGCCCAAAGCAGATTCACCCTCTTGCTCCCCCCCAAGCCCCCTCCTCAGATTCCTCCTCCTCTTCCAGCCCTGCACTTATCCTGCCCCAAGATCCTGGTGCTGGGACCTCATGCCTAGCGCTTACTGTAGGACCCCGTAACTATCAGAGCGGCAGGATGGAACTCCGACCTGCTGCTGGGAAACATCCAGTACTGAGACCACCAAGTGCTTTGCTCCACTGGACCCTGTCCGCCCACCCACCCAGACTTCTCAGAGGAGCTTGGTTTCTCCCCTTGCCCTTTTACTAGTCTATAACAGTCTACCTGAGAGCCAGTGTGGCGTAGTGGTGAGAGTGTTGGACAGGGACTCGGGAGATCCGGGTTCTAGTCCCCGCTCGGCCATGAAACTCACTGGGTGACTTTGGGCCAGACACTGACTCTCAGCCTAACCTACCTCACAGGGTTGTTGTGAGGATAAAATGGAGAGGAGGAGGAGGAGGAGGAGGATCATGTTTATTTATTTATTTATTTATTATATTTATTAATCGCCCATCTGGCCGGTCACCCGGCCACCCTGGGCAATGTACAATTAAAATACAATAAAACAATACAATAAAATATAATAATTAAAACAATATAAAAAATTCTTTTAAAAACCTAACCCACCCCATATTCCCGGCTGAACAGCCATGTTTTTAATGCACTGCGAAAGCTCATTACGGAGGGGGCATGGCGAAGGTCACTAGGGAGGGAGTTCCATAATGTGGAGGCCGCCTCAGAGAAGGCCCTCTTCCTAGTCCCCACCAGCCTGGCTGCTCTGGCTGATGGGATGAGAAGGCTGTCCGTGGCAGACCTTGTTGAGCGGCCTACTTGATGTTGCTGGAGGCGCTCCTTGAGATAAACTGGGCTGGAGCCATGTAGGGTTTTAAAGGTCAAAACCAACACCTTGAATTCGGCTCGGCAAGCAACTGGTAGCCAGTGCAACTCATTAAGCACTGGCGTGATGTGATCCCGGCGGCGGCTGCCCTTAATCAGGCGAGCCGCCGCGTTCTGTACCAGCTGAAGCGTCCGGACCGTCTTCAAGGGTAACCCCTCGTAGAGCGCATTACAGTAGTCTAGGCGAGAGGAGACCAAGGCATGAACCACTGATGGGAGCAGGTGATTAGGAAGGTAGGGGCGCAGCTGCCGTATCAGATGGAGTTGATACAGCGCCGCTCGGCTCACAGCTGCCACCTGAGCCTCCATGGACAGCTGGGAGTCTAGAATGACCCCCAAGCTGCGGACCTGGTCCTTCAGGGGTAGATGTACCCCATTCAGCACCAGGTCAACATCCCCTAACCTCCCCTTGTCCCCCACCAGAAGTACCTCGGTCTTGTCGGGGTTCAGTTTCAGCATGTTCCTTCCCATCCAGCCAGCCACTGACTCCAGGCACTTGGACAGGGTCTCAACGGCCAACCTCGGTGAGGACTTGAAACAGAGGTAGAGCTGCGTGTCATCCGCATACTGATGACACCGCACCCCAAACCTCCTGATGATAGCTCCCAGCGGCTTGAGGTAGATGTTGAATAACATTGGGGAGAGAATGGAACCCCGCGGCACTCCACAAGTGAGCAGCCGAGGGTCTGAAGTCTCCTCCCCGAGAACTACTCTCTGATACCTTCCAGAGAGGAAGGACCGGAACCACTGCAATACAGTGCCTCCCAAGCCCAACCCCTCCAGGCGGTCCAGGAGGATACCGTGGTCAACGGTATCAAAAGCCGCTGAGAGATCGAGGAGGACTAGAAAGGAGCATTCGCCCCTATCCAAAGCCCTCCTCATATCATCCACCAAGGCGACCAAGGCCGTCTCCGTCCCATGTCCAGACCTGAAGCCCGACTGGCACGGATCTAAATAATCGGCTTCATCCAAGTGTGCCTTCAACTGAGCACCCACCACCCGCTCGATCACCTTGCCCAGAAATGGTAAATTGGAGACTGGGCGGAAGTTGTTTAGATCCTGGGGATCCAAGGAGGGCTTCTTTAGAAGTGGTCTTATTACTGCCTCCTTGAGGGCTGATGGTATCACTCCCTCCTCGAGGGAGGCATTGACCACCGCCTTGATCCCCTCACCCAGTCTCTCCCTGCAACTCATTATGAGCCAAGATGGGCAAGGATCATGTAAGCCGCCTTGAGTTCCTTGCAGGAAAAAAGGTGGGGTATAAATGTAATAAATAAATAAATAAATAAATAAATACCTTAACCCTGTACTGGGCAGTCTACTTAAAAACCTGCCCTGCAGGGTGGACAGCTTCTCATCGCACTCCAACGCAGAGGAGATTGGGGGGGGGGGGGGGGGAGATGTTCCCGCCTTAAATGAAAGCTCTCCCAGTCAGAGGTGGATCGCTGATGGCCGAAGGCAAAACTTCAAGGGCACTCAAGTCTAAATGAAATGCAATAAATCCCAGTTGGAAATAGTTACCGGTACTCACATTGTAAAACATGGTAAATAAAAGCCAGAGTCAAAAGAACCAAAAAAGCAAACCAAGTTTCAAAGAAAGAAATCATATACATAGTAAAATCATTATATCATGAGAATTAAATTTTTTAAAGCAATCTCTGATGACACTCTTTGTACGGATCCTTGGAGCAGCCCATGCAAAAAAAGAGACCCTAAAGGGAAATGGAGCAGGGAGAGAGAATTCCCCCAGACAAGCGGCTCCTTTCTGTGAGGGAGCCCTGGGGAGGGTGTGCATACTTAAATTGACTTCAGGAGGCTGAGGGGCTTTTCTTCCATTTTTCTCGTTCAAAAGCCCCAGCACTTCCTGGATCATGTCATCACCTAGTCCGATAGGTATCCATCCTAGAGTTCTTGAAGAACTCAAATATGAAATTCCGGATCTTCTAACAAAAATAGGTAGCATGTCCCTGAGATCAGCCTCTGCACCAGAGGACTGGAGAATAGCCAACGTAACACCAATTTTTAAAAAGGATCCAGTCCAGGGGGGATCCGGGAAATTACAGTCTGGTTAGTTAAACATCTGTTCCTGGTAAATTGGTTCAAAGTGTTGGTGTCTAATTGTCGTTCCAATGTATTGACTGGTGGGGGATTCAGGGCAGATCAAAGGAAGTCCTTCTTCACACACACCACATAGTTAAACTATGGAACTCACACCCACAAGATGTAGTGATGGCCACCCATATTTATTTATTTATTATATTCATACCCCGCCTTTTTTCCTGCAAGGAACCCAAGGCGGCTCACATAAGCCCCCTCCTCCTCATTTTATCTTCACAACAACCCTGTGAGGTAGGTTAGGCTGAGAGGCAGTGACTGGCCCAAAGTCACCCAGTGAGTTTCATGGCCGAGCGAGGACTAGAACCCGGACTAGTCCCAGTCCAACACTCTCACCACTACGCCACACTGGCTTTGGAGGGCTTTAAAAGGGGTTTGGACAAATTCATGGAGGAGGAGAAGGCTAGCCATGGCTACTCCTCCTGATGGCTATGTGCTACCTCATAGATTTCATAGATCTGATAGAGTTGGAAGGAGCCTGCAAGGCCATCAAGTCCAATCCCCTGCTCAGTGCAGGAAACTAGAGGAGGGGTCTCCCATCCAAGTAATAACCAGGCCTGACCCTGCTTAGCTTTCCACACTCAGACAAGCTCCCCCCGCCCAATGCTGTAGAACTGTTTGCCAGCCCTGCTTAAAAAAATAATAATACCCTGAGCATGTGTAATTTTGCATTTACTTAAATTCTGTCATCATGAGGACTGCAGGAACAAAATGGAGTTTTTTGCTTGTAGAAGTAAAATTTGTCCAGGCTTTAGTTTAAACAGAAAGGCCTGGAAGTTAGACCTTTTCCTTGACCTTCTGTAGATTACAACCATGAGGGCAAATCACCCACCTATTGATTTGCCTAAGCCTCTCTTTCCTTCTTATGCTAAAAGTACTGTGAGCCATTGTCACCTTGGGAAAGACTACTGATTAGCATGATGGCTGGAAGATGGGCAATACCTGATCTTTTGTTTTTGTTTAAAGGTCTCCTTTTGAATTGTCTCTCAGTTTCCTGTACTGACTCAATTGTCACCTGACCTCTACATGATATTATTCAGTATAAATGGAAGTGTCTCCCTTGTGTTCTTGTTGGCATTCCTGACTGTGCTCAGATGCCATCCGTGAATTCACTAATAAACTTTCCTCTCTAAGAACCTCTTAAAAAACACAATGCAGTAGATCAATTTTTCCACAACAATCTTGGTGCCGTGACTCGGATCGCTTCAAGGGACTGGACCTGCCTGAAACAGGGAAACACCACTAAACTCCCAGGCGCCAAAACCCAGGTAAGAGACCTTTTGAAATCTCTTTTGGGTTTTTGGTGTGTGTCCTTCTGTTTCTAGCAGACTATCCTTTCCCTCCAACGCGATCTGAACTTTGAGTCCATGAGGTTTTAGAGACGAAAGAAATTTCCTATAGGATTGTATGCATGTCTGTGAAAGTATGATTGCTAGCTTTATGAGCTGTTGACCAGGGCTGGGACTAGGCGAAAGCTGAACCTCGTGCCCCAACAGACAGACCCTTTTCCCTTTTCCCAATTTGCCCAGTACCCATGGTTTTACTGTGTGGAAAAGGCACATCTTCCTAAAAATCTCACGGATGAGTATGTATAAGTTGCTGACCAGGTCTGAGACTTAAGCTGAGTCAAGACGCCCTGAACCTGTTCGTGAGGGGAAACCCAATGATCGGCAGTGTTTCAAAAGCAAGTGGGCTCAGTGGAACCTCGTGACCCAGTGACGTGTGACTATTCATGAATCTGCTGATCAGGACCAGGACTTAAACCACATACTAAACCAGTGTGTGGTGGAACCCTGTGTCACAGTGGAGCAAGTAAATCCCTTTTCCCATTTCCAAGACTCATGAGTCCCATTTGAAGTCATAAGACTGACTGAGCCGACAAAAAGGGGATTGTGCCGCAGTTGAAAGACTGAGTGAGCCGATCAAGGTGTTGAGCCGCTGTCTGAGACTCAAATGAGGAACATCCCTCAATAAGTTTGCCCTGGATGAGTGTCCTGTATGAGTGTGAGGAATAGGGCGTGCAAGATCAAAGGAGATCCCCCCCAAAGGGAATGCTAGCATGTTATAGGTACACACCTTATGGCCATAGGTAGGTGTGTAAATTTCTCGAGAAATGGAATGTCATGACAAAAGGATGATCCTAGTAAACTGTTCCCACTGGGAGGAACGTTTGACTTGGGACAGGATAGTGCACTTAAGGGGAGCGCTCGAGTCATGAGGAAGTAAGGTACCTCAGACTCAATGGGAAGTGTATTTTAATTGGTATGAAGAAGCTTCAAAATGCATGCATGAATCCAAGCTTAAAAGCTTGAAAGATTCAAATATATATATTAAAAGATCAACTAAAATTTAAGCAGGCCTGCAGCCAACCACCACCATTGGCTCCTATATCCATTGCTAGCGAAGAAAAAATGATTTTTTTGGGAAGAAAAAGCAAGATCCTGTAGATGATTATCCTTACCTACATGAGAAGACCCCAAAATGAAGATGAAAGTAGAAGGTTTTCGCATGATGATGCTGAAACTACCCCAGTGGCCACTCCTTCACCCTAACCCACCTCTGCCTAGCCAGAAAGAGCAGTTAACAGAAGGAACTAGATGCCCAGAAAAATTAACCCAGAAGCAACCACCTTGCCTGGCTCTGTTCCTTCTCAAAGACTGTTAGTCACCCCAAATTATGGGTCAGTCACCCTGGCTCCACTAAGTAAGAGGTACCTGCAAGAGATAAGACTCTAGTGGCTGTCCATGACGCATAGACACCAAGAGATTTAAGGAATATAGTAAAATAATTTCCTAACATGTGAGAAGAACCAGTCAAATTCAAGGAAGAATTTGAGACTGTAATTATTTATAACCCTAGCTGGATAGACTTAAATCAATTACTTAAGACTTGTTCTGCCAACAGTAGTCTTAAGAAAGAAAGAAAGAAAAAAAGAAGAAGAAATGGCCAGTAACTAATCCAAAGTTTAATGATCCTGTTAAATTGATAGAGATGCAAATGAAATTACTTGATGCGCTTCTATGAGAAATCAGAGTCAAAGCAAAGAAGTTAAATGTTCTACAAATTGAAGGCTTCAGCAATGAAATATTCTAGAGATGCCCTTACTGCAGTAGTGAAACCTAAAACTGACTAGATCGAGATTAATACCTGTAAATAAAAGAAGTATTTTTGAGATTTTTGAGAATAATAAGAGATGCCAAGAAAGAATGCCCCTCATACTATCAAGAAAGCATTTGTTGCAGGACTGTTACCTAAAGTAGGAGAGCAGCTGAAGACAGTATATGTAGGATGGCAAACTGCAAACCTGGCAGATTTAACCAATTATGCCAACCACTGCATGGACATCCTAAATAAGAAGGGAAAAAAAGAATGTATAAGTTGATTAGCTTGCAAATCCAACAACTAGATCTAAAGAGAGGCAAAAGAAGAAAAAAGTCAGTGAGTGCAGCTGTCCCTTTAAAGTAAAACCCCTGCCTGCTTGCCCAGTTGCCACATTCCTAATAGATTAGAAGCCAAACACAAGATCTAAGAATGTAGAAGTACTCAAAGAACCCTGTGTTGTGTTAAAGAAAAACAACAACAATAACAAAAACGTTTGTGAGCTTTTTGTGCTAAGAGTTCCTGAGCATAAGCAAAGTTTTGGTGCCTTTTGGAGTCTCCACCAGTCCTGTTTAGTGAAGAGGAAGAGAGTGTGCTCCTAACCAAAGCACATACTTCCTCAGATCTGAACTAGAGGCGAGAAGTCCCAAAATGAAAAGATATATATATATATATATATATATATATATTTGTTATAGCTGCTAGCAAAATCAAACAAAAAAAATAATAAAATAAAATGGCAGCAACACTCATGAGTGTTTGTGGCTGCATTCAAATTTTGCCTTTTAAGTTTTAGTGCCCAGTTTTGTTAGAGTGGGCTTTCCTGAATTTTGCCCCTCCCCTCTTTAACACAATCCATGCTTAGTTGGTTTTTTGCCAAAGGCAAAACCAACAAGGCATCGTTGGTTAATTTGGGCAGTTTAATTCCAGAATTCATGCTTGGCTAGTAGCTTTATGGCAAGCTAGCAGAAAACTTTTGTTAAATAGTATTTGGGTGCAACATAGCACAGTAGCACCAAGATACTAAAAGAATTGCAATTCCTGTTTTCACTTTAGTGTTATTAGGCTGGTTTTCAAGAAAAGTGTTCTAGTTTAAATTACACAAGTGCTCCCTTTGTAGCTCATGCTGGCTCAGCTTGTCTGAGCATGGGGGGGGGGGGTTTGGACTCGATGGCCTTGTAGGCCCCTTCCAACTCTATATCTATGAATCCCATCACAGTTGCCACTGCATTTTAAAATTGCAGCTTCTAATTGCTAATAGTTTTGGCATCCCAGTATTTTTAAACCTTTGGTTGCATAAGTGCCTTATTTTTTTTGGCTTTGTTGTGTTTTAAAAGGTAGCATTTGGTTAGTTTTCCAAAGCTTGGTTTACCTTGCTAAAGATTTTTATTGTTAACCCCTCCAGATTTCCTGGCAAAAGACAGGCAAGCCTAATTTTAAAAGGTCAATTCTTCCTGCATTTCTCCCCCTTGCCAGACTTTATAGCAATGTCACAAGCATCTGCTAATACAGCTGAATTGCAAAATCTTGCTGCTATCCAAAATTTGACCCCAGAAAAGGGGGGGGGGAGGAGACACATGGAAATTGGCAAAATGCTTTCTTTCTAAAGACTATGCATCATTCGGACGGCCGCCTAGTGATGTCCAGAGTTCTTTTCCCTAAATTACTCACATGCTCCATAGACTTGTTGCATGTGAGCAAAGGGGGGGATCATTGAATTGTTTAACAAAGATTGGTTTGGATTAAATTTTACATCTGCAGCAACTCAGATGTGCCCAATGTGCGGTATGCCAGGCTCATAACAGTGGTAAGCCTGTAAAAAATAAAAAAATAAAAAAACCAAAATGAGCATGCGCCCCACACCCTGGGGACCTTTTGTAAATATACAAATTGATTTTATTGAAATGCCCAAGTGTTGTTCCTATCAATATGTTCTTGTAGTTATTTGTATGTATTCTAAATGGGTTGAAGCATACCCTTGCGTGAAGGCTGACACCACAACAGTGAGAAAAAAATTGCTAAAATAATTGATCCCCAGATTCAGAATACCTTGCTCCATAAACAGTGACAGGAGATCACATTTTACTGGACAGGTGGTAAGAGAAGTGTGCAGGACATTACAAGTCCAGCAACATTTCCATTGCCTGTATCATCCACAATCTCCGGGAGCTATAGAAAGACATAATAGAATACTGAAAAGCAAACTGGCTAGAATATGTGCAGAGACAAGACTAAAATGGCTAGATGCACTGCCCATAGCCCTCATGAGTATGAGATCCACAGCAAATCAAGTAACTGGACTTGACCCCTCATGAGATATTAATGAGACACCAATCTAGACCTAGTCAGACATATACACCTGCTTGATGATACAATTCAAAATTACTGCAAGGCCCTAATGAGATGTGTGAAGACTTTTCATTAACAGATAGAGGTGGCTCAGCACCAGCCCAGCACTGAAGGACACTATTGAACCAAGTGACTGGATTCGTATTAAGATACATCAAAGAAGATCATCTGCTGGATCCAAAGTGGAAAAGCACCATACAAGGTACTTTAAAGCTGTGAAGTGCCAAGGACTCCAGACGTGGATCCAAGCATCCCAACATCTCTACCCGCTATGAGAATGAGGACACAATAACGCCTCCACCAATTCAGGGTGAAATGTGCTAGTAACCTCTTCCCCTGAAACAGAAGAATTTGTGCCAGGACATCAATATCATCTCAGACCTCGGACGGGACGACCATGAAAGACAACACCCAGAGGATCGGACGAGAAGAACTGATGTCATCATTTTAGAAGAACACCACCTCAGCCTGAGCCAGGAGCCTTACTTATCAGCCCTTTAGTACATCAAAGTCAGAACAAGAAGAAACACCTGTAGTTGTGCTCTTGTTAGTGACTGGTGGTTCTTTTGCCTTAATTGATATATATTAATATTTGAAACAATATGGCCAAATGGAGTATGGTTATATTATTAGAGCTCATAGTCCTCATCCAATCTGCCTTCCAGGAAAATACTTACATTCAGCTTTTTTTTAAGTTTGCACAAAGATTTAATGCTACCAACTGCTAGAGGTATGTAGCCACATGCCAGTACATTCCCAGGGAGGAGTTCCCATGTGGCCAGTGCCCATTACACTAGTAAACTTGACCTTCACCAACAGACCCTTGTACTCTAAAGGGTCCAGTTGTTGCAAGTTGTTCCTACATTGGGGGAATGGTGTTTTACATGCAACAAAACACAAAATCAGCCCTCCACATTTGTAGGACAAAGTCAATGTAAGCATTATTTCACCCCTCACGGAGATTGGAGAAATAACCATACTGCCAAACCCATATTCTGCACCAATTATAGAAATTAGTTCTCCCAAAGTAATCAAACTATGGGCAATTCTCTTAAATGTAGTACCTGGAAGAGTTTTAATGATAAACTGTGGGACTGTACCCTTACAGGGAAAGGGCAGTGTTTTCGCAATGCCACAATGCAAAATAGTACTGCCAAAGATGACATTAGACATGGTGTTTGCCTCAAAAGGTGGAATATGCGCCTTGATTGGTCAAGAGTGTTGCGTGTTTATTCCTGATAATTACAATCAGAAAAGATACTTAAATTGCTTTTGTTGCCCCTGACAAAAGCGTGGAAATATGGTCTTGGCTAACAAGCTGGATACCAAACCTAGGAAGTTGGGGTAGAGCAATTGTTCATGGATTAATAACCCTATTGCTTGAATTTGTTGGGTTTTATATATTATTGTTGTTAAACAAGTGTTGTTTTACTACATGCAGCAGAAGCAAAAGCTCTGTATTGACTCAAAAAAAATTGATGCTTGAAAGGATTGATCAAGAGAGAGAAAAGGTAAAAGAAGCTTTAGATGCTGAATGTAACAGTTACAAGTGTTAGTTGTGCTATAAAAGCACAAAATGGGGGAATGTAGAAGTAAAATTTGTCCAGGCTTTAGTTTAAACAGAAAGGCCTGGAAGTCAGACCTTTTCCTTGACCTTCTGTAGATTACAACCATGAGGGCAAATCACCCACCTATTGATTTGCCTAAGCCTCTCTTTCCTTCTTATGCTAAAAGTACTGTGAGCCATTATCACCTTGGGAAAGACTACTGATTAGCATGATGGCTGGAAGATGGGCAATACCTGATCTTTTGTTTTTGTTTAAAGGTCTCCTTTTGAATTGTCTCTCAGTTTCCTGTACTGACTCAATTGTCACCTGACCTCTACATGATATTATTCAGTATAAATGGAAGTGTCTCCCTTGTGTTCTTGTTGGCATTCCTGACTGTGCTCAGATGCCATCCGTGAATTCACTAATAAACTTTCCTCTCTAAGAACCTCTTAAAAAACACAATGCAGTAGATCAATTTTTCCACAACATGCTTCTGCTGCCCTGATGCTGAACACGGTTTCCTCAGAATAAGCCCCCATTTTCTTCTAGAAAAAGATACTGTAATATAGTTAACAAATAAAATGTTTTAATGGTGAGAAATGGCCTGTTAGTATACTTTTGTAATGTTTATCCTGTATGCCACCTTGTGAAAGTTTTACCCTGAAAGCCGGCCTAAGAAAGCCATTGCATGAGGCTGTGCTGGGGGAGATGAGATGGGCAAGCAGGACCCTTCCATCCACCTTACTGGGAGACTTAGGGTGCACTCCTATGCAGGTTCAGACAGAAATACGGTACGTAAGTACTTCAACTCCCAGAATTCCCCAGCCAGCATGGGCAGCTGGGAGATGTTTTCCTGGGACTTCTATCTAAACATGCATAGGATTGCTTCTTTATTCCCCCTCCCCCATCCGTCTCTACAGTCATGCCTTGGATTGAGAGCATAATTCGTTCCGGAAACGTGCTTGTAATCCAAAACACTCTTATATCAAAACGAAATCCCCCCAAAAAAATTTGTACAGATTTTTAATTTAAGTTGTACTACAGTACTTGTATTGCAAGACGTCGCTTGTATATCAAGTAAATAAATAAATAAATAAATATTTAAAAATACGCTTGTGTTGCAAAACGCTCTCAAAACCAAGTTACTTGTAATCCAAGGTATTACTGTATTCCTTTTTTGCTTGTGTGCCTTGTCTTTTTAAACTGTAAGCCTGCAGGCAGGGACTGTCTTCTTTTACTGATCATATGTAAGCCGCTCCAGGATCCTTTTTGACTGAGGAGCAGGATAAAAATACTCCAAAATAAATTAAGTAAATAATTAGTTTGAAATATTTAAAAGATGACCATCTGTAATCGTGCACCTGCCCATACAGGTGTTTCCAGAGTACAGAATATATTTTTTAAAAGAATTAAGGAAGAAATTCCTTAATTCTCAGCCATGAAACTCACTGGGTGACTTTGGGCCAGTCACTGACTCTCAGCCTAACCTACCTCACAGGGTTGTTGTGAGGATAAAATGGAGATGAGGATTATGTAAGCCGCCTTGGGTTCCTTGCAGGAAAAAAGGCGGGATATAAATATAATAAATAAATAAATAAAAGGTGCTGCGCAACCAGCACCCACCTCGAGGGGCCCCAGCCTGCCTCCTGAGCAGGATACTGCAGCGGGCTTGGGAAAGGCGGCTGGAAAAAGTCCCCAAGACCCCTGCAAAGATTTCACTCACAGGAAATGCTGCTGCCCCACAACCCCCACACCACGTCCGGCTCAGCTCTTTCTTTTAAACCGGCCCACAACCAGCACCTCTTGCTCAAAGAAATTCCAAAATGACCCACAACGACCAGACCTTGCTGAGGAAACCTAAGAAATGACCCCCGTCTCTAAGCTATGGGGCGAGCAGGAAGAGGCCCGGAGGCCACTGTGGGCCAGCGAAATCCTCCTTGAGTCGCACGAGCCACCGCAGCTTAAACCACGCAGCCTCCAAGCTGCCCCACTGCCGCCCCACCGCCACAGCACCCCCCACCCCACGCGCCCCGCGAACGCCTGTCCCTTGCCTGGCGGGCCCCTCAGTCTGTGGGGTGGGGGGCGGAAGACGCTGCTCGCTCGCTCCTGCAGCCTCCTCTTAAAGAAATAATAATAAAAATAATTTTCCAAAAGCTGCTCCGGCCTGACGGAGAAAGGAAAAAAACCCGCCTTCCCCGCCGGATCTCCCACACAGGCCATGATCCGATCCGGTGCTGCAGGAAGGGCTCGTCTTCCCCCCACTTTGATTGGCCCAGTAATGGTCACCTGACCCGTGCGCGCCTTCGGCTGCTCGGCCGAGGAAGCGCGTTTGTGCGCAGCAGGACAGCGGCAGGCCGAGATGCAGCCGCCCCTCCCGCCCCCCCCGGAGGGATTTTTAAACGGGTTCACGGAGGGCTCTCCAACCTTGGGTCCCCACAGAGGTTGCCGGACTACAGCTCCCAGAATCCCTTGCCATGGGCCATGCTGGCCGGGTAGGCTGGGAGCTGTAGGCTAGCAACCTCTGGGGACCCAAGGTTGGAGCGCCCTGGGCGAATGCGGGACTCTGGCGGGAATGGATTTTCTTCGGGGGTTCATTTGCGCTGAGGGAGATGGGCCCTCCTCGCTTTCAGCAGCCCCCAGTGGCGAGGGACAGCGAAGAAAAAGGACGAGGAGCAGGAGGAGGGAGAGGCTCCGCGGCGGCTGCACCCCCGAGATGGGGGGGCTGGTTGCAACCTGCCCTCCCTGCCAGACGGAGTGCTGGGTGAGCTGAGCCCGGGGGTGCGCCCCCTTCGCGCCCTGCTGACCCCTTCGCCGGGAAGGGGCAGGGCGGCGTCTGATGGGCTGCCCGTCCGTGTCCATGAAGCACCTCGCGCCTTTCTCTTCCTCCCCCCCCCACCCGAAGTTGACTTGTTTTTCCCTGAACCTCTTCTGAAACTTCTCTTTTTTGCAAACTCCCGGGGCAGCCAGCCCATTGCACGAGGCTGCTGCCGGATGGGGGCCCTTTCTTCTTCGGAGAGTCGCCAGGGCAAGAGGGCAGGAACCCGCACAGGGGGAGGAAAGTGGGCGGCGGCGGCTCCCCCGTTCGAAAGCTCCTTTCTGTTTTCCCCATAAATTTTTTTATTTAAAAGACAAACAAAACACCACAAAAACTAAACTGAAATGGACTCCAGATGTTTCCACAACAAAGTACAGGAATACCTTGGATTGCAAGTAACTTGGTTTGAGAGCGTTTTGCAAGACAAGCAAATTTTTAAATATTTATTTTTTAAAAATTGACTTGATATACAAGCAACGTCTTGCAATACAAGTACTGTAGTACGGCTTAAATTAAAAATCTCTACAAATTTTTTTATCCTGGCGTCTTAAGTGACAGAGCAACCTGGTCAGGGAGATTTTTTTTCCAAGGTGTTTCTGGCCCCCCTTTAGCCCGGCACCCTAGGCAGCTGCCTAGTTGGCCCAATGGTAGCACCGACCCTGCATCAGATTGCACCTTAAGGGAAGTACCTGTCTTAACAAAACAGCAGCAGAGATTAGGCCAGTCTTCACAAGGGCCAGCCAAGGTCAGCAAACAGTGATGTTGTTATTTTTCTTTAAAAGTGGGGAAAGAGAAATTTGAGGACTAACACAAAGCACCATGGGAAAAAGAAAGCTTTCAACCTCCTTATCTT
This sequence comes from Shinisaurus crocodilurus, assembly GCA_021292165.1. Classification (NCBI taxonomy): domain Eukaryota; kingdom Metazoa; phylum Chordata; class Lepidosauria; order Squamata; family Shinisauridae; genus Shinisaurus; species Shinisaurus crocodilurus. The sequence goes on from CM037891.1 coordinate 80,644, forward strand.
GTACTGTGCAATTTGTTCCACATCAGGGAAGAGAACCACGGGGAGAACCAGTGGGCATATGAGCTGTGGAGCCCAGCACGGAAGAGGCAGTGAACCAGCAGGGAGCTGGCATAGGTTTTGCCCGTGCCGGTCCAGCTGTGGAAGGACAGCGCCAGAAGCTTCACGGGATCATGGCCGTGCACGAACTCCTTCATCACGAGTTGTCTCGCCAAGTGCTGGCCAACCAAATTGATGGCCAAGTCCCATTCTAGACCTGGGATGAATCAGAATCAAGCTATGAAGAGCTTCTTTTGCCTCGTTTTAAAAAACAAAACAAGAACACATCCACATATTTGACGTTCCCCCAGCAGATCGGGGCTGAGGGGCCTTCCTTTGCTTTAGCATAAATAATTCTAGTCCAACACTTTCCAACTTTCCCCCTCCCCGTGTCTCAAAGGGGGCCAATCACTCCAGCTCCCTTGTCAATCAATATCCATTTCCCCTCCCATCTTCAAAACTCCTGTCACCCCACTCATTCCAAGAACCTCTTTCCGTATCAGGAGAAGCACTCCTTTGGTTGTCGTCGTCGTCCCCCAAATCTGCAGGGATGGGAAATGTGAGCCTCTCCAGATGTGATTGGACTGCAACTCCCATCATTCCTCACCACTGGCTATGCTGGCTGATGGGAATTGCAGTCCACCAACATCTGGAGGGCCGCATGATCTCCACCTCTGCTGTATTGCGGCCATTCAGCGCCAAAGTCCATCAGAAAACACTCTTCCGGCAAGCACTGCATTAGCGCCCCCCATCACAAGTTCTCCAGTGCTGACCAGTGGGGGGCTGGGGGGGTAGGTTAGAGTGTGGGCCTGCGAGGCAGGGCTAGGCTGACAGAGGATGACTGAATGTGGGATTTGAACCCGCATCTCCCCAGTCCTAGTCGGGCGCTCTAACCACTACACCACCGTGTGTGCCTGTGCGCGCGCGCGCGTGTGTGTGTGTGTGTGCGCGTCGCCCCGAGTGGGTCCGTCACACGCCCATCGCGGAGAGCCCCCCCCCCACACACACACCCAGCCGAGCTGACTCCCAGCCTGCACCGCCCCCTAGGCTCCGGGCAGAGCGCCCCACCGAGGCAAAGGAGGGGGCGGGGTCTGAAGGGGAGGGGCCAGGAGGCGTGGCTTGGGAAGGCAGAGGTGGGAATACGTTCTCAGTTTTGAAAGGGGGGGCTGAGTAGGAGAAAATAGTGTGTGTGGGGGGGGCTTGTCAGAGCTGTTCACTTCGATCTCAAGGAAACGACGAGTCAGCTGCGGGATCGCTTGCGAGGAGACGGCTCCATGGAGTCACTGTTCGGCATGCCGGCGTGTCCTCGGACAGAGACTCGGGACGGACAAGCGCCGTCCAGCTTTTAAAACAGAAGAGCCCCGCCAGGAAAGGGGCTGCGCCAGGAAACCCCCTCCCTTGCACTCCCCTTCCAAACTGCCCCCATATTCCCAGTGTGGGGAGTTGTGGGTTGGAAGAGGGGACCCCCCCCCGTAAGGTCTGCCAGTGGGGGGCACTGCTTAAGCCCCTCCCCACTGAAAGGCCCCCTCCTCCGGACGGGACGGGATCAGAGCCAGCCCAGCGCATTTTCTTGCCCCAGGTGATGTCTTGTTGGGCATCAACTGAGAGAGTAGTGTATGACAACCCTGCAGTGTGGACCAGTGTTGTTCTACCCCTCTTGCAGGATGGAGGGGTCTGTGGCTGGGAGAGGGTCTTAGGGCAGCCCTGCAGTGTAGTCCACCGCTATGACTGGGGCTGGTTGGGATTATCAGTCCAGACAAAGCAGCCCTCAGGCTGCAGCAAAGGTCAGCCCGCAGAAATGACCACCACCACCCCGACCAGTCCCCTCCCAAGGCCAAATCCAACATTGGACTGCAGGCAGAAGCCTCCTCATGCTCCACTGATTTTGAAATGCTCAAAGCAAAAAGCAAATGACCCCCCCCCCCCAAGGTATGAGACCTGAGCTAGAGTAGAGGAACTCCTCCCTTTGCTGCTGTTTTGTGTTTTGGGGGAGGAGGGGACACACTCTTCTGCCCCCACAATGGCTACCGTATAGGCCCAGGATTGGCTACCATATAGGCCCGGCAGGAGAAAACAAGCTTCAACTGGGAATTTGAGGGATGTGTCTCTCTACTGGATTTATCTCTTTGTGCTAGTTCCAGGGAAATAGATCCTAGACTTCAAGGGCAGACTCACACACAGGGCCCAACTTCCAGCTCCTGTAGACTTTGCGGGTTTTTAACTTCCCTGGGGGCGGAAGTCTGAGCTGCCCATAGAAGGCAGTGGAGATGAAATCCAGCCTTTGGCCCAGCTGGGCTTGGGCCGTAGCGTGTCTTCCGCCCTCCCCAAAGAAAAGGGAGCAGCCAAGACGGGGGCTCCTGCTCTTCCCAACTCAGGTCTTCTTCCCTGTGCAAAATATGCATTGGCCGGGTTGGGAGCATCTACGGCTGATCCCGGGTTGGCTGCCTTGGTGCCCCGTTGCTTTTGGGGATGCCCTGAGCCCCCACCAGGCTGCTGGAGGTCAAGGGGTGATCGGGGGTCTCTTGCAGCCATTAGAGTGCTGCCCTATTCACGTTCTGCAGTCACTCCTCGCGGGGCACACTCTCGTTAAATGTGCTGCAGTCATGTAGCAGCAGAACTTTGCGTTCCCTTGAATAGGGCTTTTGAAAATTATTTCTCTTCATCTGTGCAGGTGCGAATGAGTGCAACATGCAGCAGATGGTGGAGGCCACGGAATCGGGGTCCCCATTGATCCTGTGAGGTGCTCCCCCCCAGCGTGGAGAAGCAGAAGGGGTGGCAGGAGGGAGATGTGATGTTATGGTATTTGGGATTAAATTTAAAGTGTCTAGGTGGTGAGTGTGATGTGTTTGTGTGTTAAGTGTGAGCGTGTATTCCTGCTGTATCTGGGTGAGTGAGAAAGGATGGGCAGGAAGGTGTATCTGCATATGTGATATGATTGGCTGAGAGAGTGAGAAGGGGGCGGAGCCTGGGTTATATAAACTGTGGGCGGTGCTGTCCAGCCAGGTGTGTGGGGGAGAAAGGGAGTGCAGGGGTGTGCGTGTGCGTAGGGGCTGTTTGGGAGTCTGTGAAGCTGACTGGAGAGGCCTGAGAGATTATATTAGGATTGTTAGATTAGCTAGCGAGTGCAGGGACAGTTGGTGAGGGAGGACTGGTACTAGGATAAGATAGTACATTACTTACGGTTGACTGAAACTTACGCATGAAACTTATTTCCAGAACTTGTTGTGTTTTAAAATAAACTTTTCTTTGTTCCTTAAAACACCCTGTGTGGGAAGCTGTGCTTATTTTACTGGTCAAAGAGGTATCAGGGAGGGATTAGACAACCCAACGTCAGTGTGAGAGGTGTACGGGTTAGGAAAAGAAACCCCCAACCTTACATAAGCGCACCCAGAGATAATAGATAGAATCATAGAACAGTAGAGTGGGAAGGGGCCCACAAGGCCATCGAGTCCAACCCCTGCTCCATGCGGGAGAACAGATGTGGGCAGCCCAGGCAGTCACCCCTCCAAGCACTGACCCGGCTCATACCTGCTCAGCTTCAGCATGGGGCCTGCATTATGTGCCCTCAACGCCACTGTGAAGGACCGCTGATGGTCCTTTTGCATGATTTTGGGAGTTAACGGGTTAACCGGCACATTAAAAATTCCCGTTCGCAGCTCTCAGGTTATCCGAATAACAGTGAATCAAAGTTTACAACATGCAAGCGGTGGTTGTTTATCGCAAGTGTAGTTGACCAAAGCATTAAAACACTAAAAACAGGAGGGGCTGTGCCACATTCCTGTGAGTGCAAGGACTTATGAGATGCCTCCTCCTGTGTGCTCATTCATGTGACTCCATGCATTTGCTATGAAGAAAGCTCTTTCCACACTGAGAATTTCTCGTTGTCCCCGGTGTGAATTCTTTGATGTGTGTTAAATTTGGAACTCCGTCTGAAGCTCTGCCCACACACTGAGCATCTAAAGGGCTTTCCCCCATGTGACTTCTATGATGTGAGTTAAGGTGGGAGCCCTAGAGATGAAGCTCTGCCCACACTCTGAGCATTTATAGCGCTCCGCTCCACCCCACCCCCGTGAATGCTGTGATGTGAATTAAGATGGGATTTCTGACTGAAGCTCTTCCCACAGTCTGAGCATTTAAAGGGCTTCTCACCTGTGTGCAGTCTCAGATGGATTTTAAGGCTGGATTTACTAGTGAAGCTCTTCCCACACTGGGAGCATTTATAGGGCTTCTCCCCTGTGTGAATTCTATGATGTGAGTTAAGGTGGGAGCTCGAGATGAAGCTCTTCCCACACTCTGAGCATTTAAAGGGCTTCTCCCCTGTGTGACGTCTTTGGTGTTTTTTAAGGTTACCACTCTGACTGAAGCTCTTCCCACACTGGGAGCATTTAAAGGGCTTCTCACCTGTGTGAATTCTGTGATGTGAGTTAAGGTGTGAGTGAGAGATGAAGCTCTTCCCACACTCTGAGCATTTAAAGGGCTTCTCCCCTATGTGACATCTTTGGTGTTTTTTAAGGTTACCACTCTGACTGAAGCTCTTCCCACACTGGGAGCATTTAAAGGGCTTCTCACCTGTGTGCCCTCTCAGATGGATTTTAAGGCTGGACTTACAAGTGAAGCTCTTCCCACACGCTGAGCATTTAAAAGGCTTCTCCCCTGCGTGGATTCTTTGATGTAGCTTAAGGCTGGAGCTGTATTTGAAGTTCTTTCCCCATTCTGAACATGTATAATGCGAGTTCTCCCCTGTATGAGTACTTTGATGCAAGGTAAGCCCTGAGCTGCAACTTAATTGCTTTTCACACTCAAAGCATTTATACGTTGCCACTTCTGTGTGAATTCTGTGGTGTTCAGTAAGGTATATACACTGACTCAAGCTCTTTCCACACTGAGAGCATTTCCGCACTTTCTCTCCATTCTGAACCATTGTTTTGTTTCCTTCGAAAGATTCTTCTAGCATTGCCATGTCGTGGAAGTCCATCTCTTGAAAGGATGTGAATTTGATCTGCCATTTCTGTTCCCCTTCAGTTTTCCTTTCCTGCTGTTTGCAGTTTTTATGACTTTCTCTCCCATCAGCTGAATGAATGAAAAAAAGAGATGTTAGCAGTTTAATTAAATAGAATTAAATAGAAATTTAAGAGGGATCAATGCCAAGTGCTGCACCCAGGAAAAAGAAACCAAATGCACAGTTACAGGAGGGGGATACTTGGTTCAACAGTACTAAAAGTCAGGAAGATCTTGGAATTGTTGTAGATCACACAAGCTGAATATGAGCCAGCAATATGATGTGGCTGCAAAAAAGGCAAATGCTCTTTTGGGCTGCATTAAAAGAAGCATAGCTTCCAAATCATGTGAAGTACTAGTTCCCCTCTACTCAGCACTGGCTGAAGGCATCAGGACTTTCTGGAGAAACCACCTGTCCTCCCGGCACATGCCCCAGTCATCCAATCTCCACCTGATCTACTTCCAGGACCGGTGCACGGCTGTTTGGCGCCCTAGGCCAAATTATATTTAGCGCCCCCCCTCGTGCCGTGGGGGGGCTCCGGAGCAAAGCAGCCCTGCTCTGCAACCCCCCCCCGCGCCGCCGCCGCCACCACCTACCTACCTACCTACCTACCTTCCCCCCCCCCCGCTGCTGGCTGCTGCTGCCGCCATCTCCTCCTCCGAGGAGGAAGTGACACGACGGGACCCCCACACTTTTTTTTTTGCCGGGGAAACCAGGGCAACAGGGCTGTTTAAGCCCTGTTGCCCTGGTTCCTCCCGCCAAAACAACGCCGGCGGGGCTCCGGAAGCGACGCGAAGGTAGGTGGCTGGCTGGCGCGCGCGGGGGCGCGGGGAGGTGCAGCGGCAGCGGCAGCAGCTGGGGGGGAGGCGCGGCAGCGGCGGGCGGGGCAGGAGCACGGCGGCGGCGAGGAAGGAGCGCAGCGTTTCTGCGTCCTCTTATGCCACGCGCCTTAGGCAGCCGCCTGGGTCTGCCTAGCGGTAGCGCTGGCCCTGTCTACTTCACAGGGTTGATGCGATGATAAAATGGAGAGGCGGTGGACCATGTAAGCCCCCTTGTATTTTGTGCAAGAGGGAAAACGCTGGAACATACTGTAATCAAAAAAGAAGGTAACATAAAACCAAATGAGGGTATGGTCCTTCAGGACTGGTATTCAATAGATCATCAGAGACTGCACTCAGGGGAGAAGCCCTGTAAATGCTCACGAGTGTGGGAAGAGCTTCATCTCAAGCTCTGCGCTTAACTCACATCATAGAATTCACACAGGGGAAAAGCCCTTTAAATGCCCAGAGTGTGGGCAGAGCTTCAGTTGCAGTTCTAGCCTTAAACAGCACCAAAGACTTCACATGGGAGAATTAATTATTTTAATAATCTTAATCATTTTAATCTTGTAGTTGTTTTTAACTCCGTTATTGTAACTGCTGCTACTAGTTCTGCTGTTTATTTTTAATCTGTGGTTTTAAATTTCATATTTATTTTCTATTGTATTTTATGGTTTTAGCTGTTATAAACCGCCCAGAGAACTTCGGCTATTGGGCGGTATAAAAATGGATTACATAAAAATTAAAAAAATTAAAAAATGTCTTCCGCACACGTTAGACACAAACAAGCCTTTTCCCAGTGTACCAAGTCCCTCCAGCTATTCCCTGGCTATTTCTCTGTCAGATCTCCTGAAGAGCACATAGGGGTTGTGTGCAAACATAGGAAACATCTGGAAGGAGAACACACGGACCATGGACAAAGGGTCCAGGCAGAGCTAAGCACCCACCTGCTGGTCTCTCCCCTTCCTCACAGCCCTGGACAAAGGGGTCATCTGCTTCTCCCTGGCAGAGGATGACATCAGATCTGGGAACTGGAAGCCCTTTTGGAGAGGATAGAAAGAGAGGAATTACTTCCAGCACTCCTGATTATTAAATTTGTTTTGGGATTTCAAACCACCCAGGCTGAAGCCTCCCCCCCGCCGGATCTACTCTAACCAGACCCATGAAAGTCAAAGAGAGGTTGGGCAGCTCTTGGAACTCCTCCACATGGGAGAGCAAAAGAGCTGGTGAATGACAGGTTCCTGCTTGGACCAAGAAGCCTCAGTCTAAAACCCCAGGAAACTGAACAGTCAGGAAATTCCCCACAAATGGAGGGAAACAGATAAAAACAGTGGCAATGCCTCCTTCCAGGATGCCTCAGCCGAGGGAAAGAGCGAGCCTTACCCAGAGAGGCCAAATTCCTGCAATTCTCCTCTATGACTTCCCTGTGCAGAGCCCTCTGGCCCGGATTCAGCAGAGCCTCCTCCTCCTCCGTGAAACGCACAGCCACCTCCTCAAAGGACACCAGAGCCTGCAAGAGGGAGAGGAAGAGGAAGGGTTCCCCTGAGCAGACCATGCAAAAGGGGCAGCGAAGGGGAGGCAAAGGGGAGGCCCTCCTGCAGGATCCGGGCTCCAGGAGCAACAGTCAGAGCCCTCTTGGCAGCCACCTGGGAGGGACGATCCTGTCAGGCCCAAAGAGACATGCAGGGGACTGAGCACCCTGCCCCCAACCCCCTCGTACCTGTTCCAGCCGCCCAGCAGCTCTTTCCACTGCAGCACCAAGAGGAGGAGGCCGAGAAGGCGCCCCCAGTGTCCTCCCACTGTCTCCGAGAGTCTTCCCATTTACTAAGAGGAAGACCAAGAAAGAAGGTGGGGAGATACTTGTTAGTTCATACACAATGTGCAATCATTTCTTTGTGTGAAGCCAGCCCGTCTCCACATTGGTTTGGGGCATAATTCGAAGTTCCAGTTTAGATTTAGATGAAGACTTAATCCATTGAAAGAAATCACCTTTTTTCACATATTAAAAACACATTTCTCCTTCCCGCAGAGCCTCAAGGGGAACGCACAAGCCGCCCATGGAAGTCAAGTGGAGGTGTCAAACTTCCCCCTTGATCCTTACCCTGAGAGGAGACACCTCCGTCCCCCGACGGAGCCTTCTCTGCTTCTCCGGAATCCGTAGTCATGTGGGCCTCCATCCCCTGGACCTGGAAGAGGAGGGCAATGACCAGGTGAGGAAGTTTTATTATGGTGTTAGCGTGCAAAGAGTGGGGCGGGCAGAGGTCACGGATGGCAGCGTTTCTAAGTGCCTCTGCCCTCAGGCCTCCTTCTGCACTCATTCTGCCTCCCAAGCGCTGCAGCTCCCTCACAGCCAGGTCTTTGGCAAGTGGGCATACAAAGAACTCTGGATTGAGGCCAGTAAACCAACCCTTTCATTAGAAAAGGACTTGAACAGGGTGTCCCAAACCCGATCTTTTAACCAACCGAGAGGAGACGTTGAAGCTGCCAGATGTTCCCTTTCTGCTGGGAGGACTGTACCGCTAGTGAAGAAAGATCCCCTCCCTCCCTGGAACTTCCCAGCCCCCTTTAACTGTCCTGTGATCCCTGCAAGGTGGGCCAGATCCACACATTCTGAACCACTATGAACCATTCAGCGAGGGGTGACGAGACATGCCCCTCTTGGGCTGCTGCTGGGGATTTTAAAGATCTCCGCCCCTTGGAGCTTCCAGGACGAAAGCCTCTCCCACCTGGTACTGGTCTTCTGCCTGGCTCAGGTGGAAGCCTTCCACCAGGGCCTTGAGACAGGGAGGTGATCACATCCTGCAGAGGTCACAAGCCCTGGCTAAGGAAGGGAGGGGAAGACCCAGACTCAAGGGGAGATGGCGGTGGGAGTTGTTCCCCCTGAGTCTGACTGAGGACCGAAGAGGATCAGGCCCAAACCTTGTTCGGTTCACGAGCGGCTCTCTGGACGGGGCATCTCTAGCTGCTGCTCCAGCCCCCAACTCCCCCTCCCCTTGAGACCCTCTGCCCAAAGCAGATTCACCCTCTTGCTCCCCCCCCCGAGCCCCCTCCTCAGATTCCTCCTCCTCTTCCAGCCCTGCACTTATCCTGCCCCAAGATCCTGGTGCTGGGACCTCATGCCTAGCGCTTACTGTAGGACTCCGTAACTATCAGAGCGGCAGGATGGAACTCTGACCTGCTGCTGGGAAACATCCAGTACTGAGACCACCAAGTGCTTTGCTCCACTGGACCCTGCCCACCCACCCAGACTTCTCGGAGGAGCTTGGTTTCTCCCTTTGCACTTTTACTAGTCTATAACAGTCTACCTGAGAGCCAGTGTGGCGTAGTGGTGAGAGTGTTGAACTGGGACTCGGGAGATCCGGGTTCTAGTCCCCGCTCGGCCATGAAACTCACTGGGTGACTTTGGGCCAGACACTGACTCTCAGCCTAACCTCTACCTCACAGGGTTGTTGTGAGGATAAAATGGAGAGGAGGAGGATGATCATGTAAGCTGCCTTGAGTTCCTTGCAGGAAAAAAGGCGGGGTATAAATATAATAAATAAATAAATACCTTAACCCTGTACTGGGCAGTCTACTTAAAAACCTGCCCTGCAGGGTGGACAGCTTCTCACTGCACTCCAACGCAGAGGAGATTTGGGGTGGGGGGGAGATGTTCCTGCCTTAAATGAAAGCTCTCCCAGTCAGAGGTGGATCGCTGATGGCCGAAGGCAAAACTTCAAGGGCACTCAAGTCTAAATGAAATGCAATAAATCCCAGTTGGAAATACAGTTGCTCACATTGTAAAACATGGTAAATGAAAGCCAGAGTTAAAAGAACCAAAAAAGCAAACAAAGTTTCAAAGAAAGAAATCAAATAGGTAGTAAAATCATTATATCATGAGAATTAAATTTTTTAAAGCAATCTCTGATGACACTCTTTGTACGGATCCTTGGAGCAGCCCATGCAAAAAAAGAGACCCTAAAGGGAAATGGAGCAGGGAGAGAGAATTCCCCCAGGCAAGCGGCTCCTTTCTGTGAGGGAGCCCTGGGGAGGGTGTGCATACTTAAATTGACTTCAGGAGGCTGAGGGGCTTTTCTTCCATTTTTCTCATTCAAAAGCCCCAGCACTTCCTGGATCATGTCATCACCTAGTCCGATAGGTATCCATCCTAGAGTTCTTGAAGAACTCAAATATGAAATTCCGGATCTTCTAACAAAAATAGGTAACATGTCCCTGAGATCAGCCTCTGCACCAGGGGACTGGAGAATAGCCAACGTAACACCAATTCTTAAAAAAGGATCCAGGGGGGATCCGGGAAATTACAGTCTGGTTAGTTAAACATCTGTTCCTGGTAAATTGGTTGAAAGTGTTGGTGTCTAATTGTCGTTCCAATGTATTGACTGGTGGGGGATTCAGGGCAGATCAAAGGAAGTCCTTCTTCACACACACCACATAGTTAAACTATGGAACTCACACCCACAAGATGTAGTGATGGCCAGCCATATTTATTTATTTATTTATTTAGTATATTCATACCCCGCCTTTTTTCCTGCAAGGAACCCAAGGCGGCTTACATAATCCTCCTCTCCATTTTATCCTCACAACAACCCTGTGAGGTAGGTTAGGCTGAGGGGCAGTGACTGGCCCAAAGTCACCCAGTGAGTTTCATGGCTGAGCGGGGACTAGAACCCAGATGACACCCAGATGAAGTCAATTTAAGTATGCACACCCTCCCCAGGGCTCCCTCACAGAAAGGAGCCGCTTGCCTGGGGGAATTCTCTCTCCCTGCTCCATTTCCCTTTAGGGTCTCTTTTTTTGCATGGGCTGCTCCAAGGATCCGTACAAAGAGTGTACTAGAACCCAGAGTCCCAGTCCAACACTCTCACCACTCAGTCAGTCAGTCAGGCGATCACTCGTGACCGAGTAAGATTGTCTTCCAGGATAAAAAAAAAAAGAATGTACAAAAAGGAGATTTTAAAAGGAGGAAAATTCTAAAGAAAATTGTATAGACTCTAGCGATGGGTCCGTAAGTGACTGTGGAGGCCAATTCTAGATCCACACAGCTTCGCACAGTAAGGACACAGGTTACCAGACGGAAGATGGTCCTGTAAAGGATTCATTTGACGTGCTTTTCGCTTAGCACGTTTCTCCCTTTCACCTTAAAAGGGGTTTGGACAAATTCATGGAGGAGGAGAAGGCTAGCCATGGCTACTCCTCCTGATGGCTATGTGCTACCTCATAGATTTCATAGATCATAGAGTTGGAAGGAGCCTACAAGGCCATCGAGTCCAACCCCCTGCTCAGTGCAGGAAACTAGAGGGGTCTCCCATCCAAGTAATAACCAGGCCTGACCCTGCTTAGCTTTCCACACTCAGACAAGCTGAGCCAGCGTGAGCCACAGACCTGTATACCTCCAGGACCAGAGGCAGATGCCTATGTACACCAGTTACTGGGGAAGATGGGCGGGAGGGTGCTGTGGCTCCCATGTCCTGCTAGTGGGTTTCCCATTGGGGCATCTGGTTGGACACTGTGCGGGCAGAACGCTGGAGGAGATGGGGCCACCTTGGCCTGATCCAGCATCAGGGCTCTTCCCATGTTGTTACGTTCTTATTCTATCTCGGCCCGCAGCTGCCTTTGGACAGCCATGAGTGCTACTTCAGCTGTGAGACCCAAGATTAACGCTCCCCCCGCCCAATGCTGTAGAACTGTTTGCCAGCCCTGCTTAAAATAATAATAATAATACCCTAAGCATGTGTAATTTTGCATTTACTTAAATCTTGTCAGCATGAGGACTGCAGGAATGAAATGGAGTTGTTTGCTTCTGCTGCCCTGATGCTGGACAGTTTCCTTGGAATAAGCCCCCATTTTCTTCTAGAAAAACAAATAAAATGTTTTTAATGGTTGGAAATTGCCTTTTTGTATACTTTTGTAATGTTTATCCTGTATGCCACCTTGTGAAAGTTTTACCCTTAAAGCCGGCCTGAGAAAGCCATTCCATGAGGCTGTGCTGGGGAAGATGAGATGGGCAAGCAGGACCCCTCCATCCACCCTACTGGGAGACTTAGGATGCGCTCCTATGCAGGTTTAGACAGAAATAAGTCCTACAACTCCCAGAATTCCCCAGCCAGCATGGGCAGCTGGGAGATGCTGAGAGTTGTGGGACTTCTGTCTAAACATGCATAGGATTGGATCGCCTTGTCCTCTTAGACTGTAAGCCTGCAGGCAGGGACTGTCTTCTTTTACTGCTCATATGTAAGCCCCTCCAGGATCCTTTTTGACTGAGGAGCAGGATAAAAATACTCCAAAATAAATTAAGTGTATAATTAGTTTGAAATAAATATTTAAAAGATGACCATCTGTAATCATGCACCTGCCCATACAGGTGTTCCCAGAGTACAGAATATATTTTTTAAAAGAATTAAGGAAGAAAATGTGCTGCAGCAACCAGCACCCACCTCGAGGGGCCCCAGCCTGCCTCCTGAGCAGGATACTGCAGCGGGCTTGGGAAAGGCGTCTGGAAAAAGTCCCCAAGACCCCTGCAAATGTTTCAGTCAGAGGAAACGCTGCTGCCCCACAACCCCCACACCACGTCTGGCTCAGCTCTTTCTTTTAAACCGGCCCACAACCAGCACCTCTTGCTCAAAGAAATTCCAAAATGACCCACAACTACCAGACCTTGCTGAGGAAACCTAAGAAATGACCCCCGTCTCTAAGCTATGGGAGGAGCAGAAAGAGGCCCGGAGGCCACGCGGGCGCACTTTGGGGCAGCGAAATCCCGCTTGAATCGCACGAGCCACCGCAGCTTAAACCACGCAGCCTCCAAGCTGCCCCACGGAGACCCCACCGCCACAGCACCCCCCCACCCCACGAACGCCTGTCCCTTGCCTGGCGGGCCCCTCAGTCTGTGGGGTGGGGGGAGGAAGACGCTGCTCGCTCGCTCGCTCGCTCTTGCAGCCTTCTCTTCAAAAAATAATAATAAAAATAATTTTTAAAACGATGCTCCGCTCGGAAAGAAAAAAAGGGGGGGGACCTACTGCAGACCCTCCCACACAGGGCATCCGCTGCGGCAAGAAGGGCCCGCGTCTTCACGACTTTGGTTGGCCCAGTAATGGTCACCTGACGCGGCGCAACCTCCGCCCCTCTTGCCTCAGCCGCTACCCCCGGATGGATGGTTAAAGGGGTGAATATGTGGGACTCCGGCGGGCCGGGAATGGATTTCCTTCGGAAGTTCTTTGCGCTGAGGGAAGTGGCCCCTCCCCGCTTTCAGCAGCTCCCAGTGGCAGGAACCAGTGGAGAAAAAGGAGGAGGAGGAGCAGCATCTCCTGGGAAGAGTCTCTCCGCTCTGCCCCCAGATGTGCACGAGGAGGAGGGGGTTCCGCAGCGGCTGCGTCCCCGAGACGGAGAGCCCCTTCCGCGCCCCGCTGACCCCTCCGCCTGGGAAGGGGCAGAGCGGCGTCTCATGGGCTGCCCGACCGCGACCCCTGAAACACCGCGCGCCTTTTTCTTTCTCTTCCATCTCCCCCCCCCCCCACGTTTAGTTGTTTTTCCCTGAACTTTTCCCGAAACTTCTCTTTTTTTGCAAACTCCCGGGGCAGCCAGCCCATTGCAGGAGGCTCACACCGGATGGGGGCCCTTTCTTCTTCGGAGAGTCGCCATGGCAAGAGGGCAGGAACCCCCACAGGGGGAGGAAAGTGGGCGGAAAGTGAAGCTTTGAGAAGCTTCAGCCCTATTTTGGGAGGCCGGAGGTCCCACATGTAGTGTTTCCCTTGAGACGATGCTTGCTGGCAGTCTTAAACTATTTCCAAACGTCTCCTGCAGGGTGCCTGAACCAGACACAAAGATGGGTTTGGGCTGGCAATGTGATGCGCTGCTAAACTCTCATCATTCACTGCCGCTGTTTTCAAAGACCCCAGAGTCTCAGTAAGATGCATGTTTCCTAGTTTTTATTTAAAATAAAACACAAACATTTGAAGACTTCAGACTGAGTATGTTCTCATTCTTAGGGAGATTCTTAACTGAATTGGCCTGTAAGACTTTAGGAACAGGTGAGAAAGCTGCATTGCAAGTTTCTGATAGTGCTTTTCCTCAAGTGATTGTCCAGATCTAGTGGAAATGCCATCAGATACACGACTCGGTCTCTTTCCCTCAGTTCGGACCGTTACATATACCTACTGCACCTCCAATCTTACTGTATAATTTTGGAGAAGAAAAGACCCCTGTGCCTTTTCGTAGCCTATAGACAGCTGGGGGGGGGGGAGAAGGCCCCCACCCAATGCTGGCAAGGAAAGGAAAGGAGGAGGAACGAATCCATAGCTACCTGACTTGTTGTTGGTCTCCAGCCAGAAGGGGGTCCTCCTGCGTGGCAGAGGGAAGCAAGAGATGTGTGCACTCCTGCTTGCTGACTTCTATGGGCTAAGTCTGAATTCTTACACCTTTTCTGCTGCACCTCTTGCTACATGGGGGGTGGGCAAGGGTTCTTTGGTGTGCTTGTGGCTGTCTTTGTGTGAGGCTGGGGGCCTTGATGGGTGTCTAAGGAAAACCTTTTCTGGGTTCTCTTACCTTGATGGGTTTAAGAATCTGATTGAATCTTTCTACTGGGGAAGGCTTTTTCCTTTCAGGGATATTTTAGGTTTCTTTTCAGGGGATGCCCTCTTGTGCCTTTGGTCTATCTCTGAGCATTGCAAGTCTCTGGGCCATGGCCTATTCATCAGGGCCTGAGTCACTCTCCATTCAAACCTTCATCTGCATCTCCTTTTTCACCTGGCCAGTCCAGTGAGTGAAGGGCTTAGCTAATCATTTCTATGAACCCAAGCTTACCCAACCGCTCTCGGGGTCTGCCTTGTCCTTCCTTGTGAGCCATAGTTATAACCAGATGATTATAACTATATCTCCTCATAACACCTATGTCCCTAAGATATGAAAATAACATGGAAAAATCTGGCGGGCCACATGATCTCTGCCTCTGCTGTACTGGGGCCATTCACTGCCAAAAGTCCATCAGAAAACTCTTCCAGCAAACATTACACAAGTGCCCCCCATCACAAGTTTCCAGTGCTGAGCAGTGTCGGGTAGTCGTTAAGAGTGTTGGCCTGCCAGGTGACTAGCGCAAGAGAAGATGATGGTGATTAGATCAGAGGACCCACTGGGCTTCACGAACTCTCCCATTTTATCCCCACAACAACGCTGCGAGGCAGGGCTAGGCTGACAGAGAGGATGGCCGAATGTGGGATTTGAACCCGTATCGCCCCAGTCCTTGTCGGGCGCTCTGACCACTACACCACTGCGTGGGTGGGTGGGGGGCACACCCGCTCCCTCTCTTCAGCGCCCCCAGCGCCTCACCGGTCAAGTCCGGCTGGAGGTCGCACTCACAGGAGGCCGAGAAGCTGCCGTGCCACGCGCTCAGCTCCTGGGGGCGCCCGAGCCCAGCAGAGGCGGCAGCAGGAGCAGCGTGAGGGGCCCCCCACCCCTCGCCATCACACGTCACCCTGAGTGGTTCCGTCACGCCCCCCCCCCACACACACACCCAGCCGAGTTAACTCCCAGCCTGCACCGCCCCCTAGGCTCCGGGCAGAACGCCCCACCGAGGCAAAGAAGGGGGCGGGCCTGAAGGGGAGGGGCCAGGAGGCGTGGCTTGGGAAGACTGAGGCAGGAAAACGTTCTCAGTTTTAAAAGGGGGGGTGAGTAGGAGAAAATAGTCGGGGGGGGGCTAGTCAGAACTGTTCACTTCGATCTCAAGGAAGCGATGAGTCGTCGGCTCCGGGATCGCTCAGGAGGAGACGGCTTCATGGAGTCGCTGTTCGGCATGCCGGCGTGTTCTCGGACAGAGACTCGGGACGGACAAGCGCCGTCCTGCTTCTAAAACAGAAGAGCCCCGCCAGGAAAGGGGCTGCGCCAGGAACCCCCCTCCCTTGCACTGCCCTTCCAAACTGCCCCCATATTTCCAGTGTGGGGGAGTTGTGGGTTGGAAGAGGGGACACCCCCCCCGTAAGGTCTGCCAGTGGGGGGCATGGGCAGGCACTGCTTAAGCCCCTCCCCACTGAAAGGCCCCTCCTCGGAGTTGCATGGGACGGGATCAGAGCCAGCCCAGCGCATTTTCTTGCCCCAGATGATGTCTTGTTGGGCATCAACTGAGAGAGTAGTGTATGACAACCCTGCAGTGTGGACCAGTGTTGTTCTACCCCTCTTGCAGGATGGAGGGGTCTGTGGCTGGGAGAGGGTCTTAGGGCAGCCCTGCAGTGTAGTCCACCGCTATGACTGGGGCTGGTTGGGATTATCAGTCCAGACAAAGCAGCCCTCAGGCTGCAGCAAAGGTCAGCCCGCAGAAATACCCCCCCCGACCAGTCCCCTCCCAAGGCCAAACCCAACATTGGACTGCAGGCAGAAGCCTCCTCGTGCTCCACAGATTTTGAAATGCTCAAAGCAAAAAGCAAATGACCCCCCCCCCCCCAAGGTATGAGACCTGAGCTAGAGTAGAGGAACTCCTCCCTTTGCTGCTGTTTTGTGTTTTGGGGGTGGAGGGGACACACTCTTCTGCCCCCACAATGGCTACCGTATAGGCCCAGGATTGGCTACCCTATAGGCCCGGCAGGAGAAGACAAGCTTCAACTGGGAATTGGAGGGATGTGTCTCTCTACTGGATTTATCTCTTTCCGCTAGTTCCAGGGAAATAGATCCTAGACTTCAAGGGTAGACTCACACACAGGGCCCAACTTCCAGCTCCTGTAGACTTTGCGGGTTTTTAACTTCCCTGGGGGCGGAAGTCTGAGCTGCCCATAGAAGGCAGTGGAGATGAAATCCAGCCTTTGGCCCAGCTGGGCTTGGGCCGTAGCGTGTCTTCCGCCCTCCCCAAAGAAAAGGGAGCAGCCAAGACGGGGGCTCCTGCTCTTCCCAACTCAGGTCTTCTTCCCTGTGCAAAATATGCATTGGCCGGGTTGGGAGCATCTACGGCTGATCCCAGGTTGGCCGCCTTGGTGTCCCTTTGCTTTTGGGGATGCCCTGAGCCCCCACCAGGCTGCTGGAGGTCAAGGGGTGATCGGGGGGTCTCTTGCAGCCATTAGAGTGCTGCCCTATTCACGTTCTGCGGTCACTCCTCACAGGGCACACTCTCATTAAATGTGCTGCAGTCATGTAGCAGCAGAACTGGGCGTTCCCTTGAGAAGGGCTTTTGAAAATTATTTCTCTTCATCATCTGTGCAGGTGCGAATGAGCGCAACATGCAGCTGATGGTGGAGACCACGGAATCGGGGTCCCCATTGATCCTGTGGGGTGCTCCCCCCCCCCAGCTTGGAGAAGCAGAAGGGGTGGCAGGAGGGAGGTGTGGTGTTATGGTATTTGGGATTAAATTTAAAGTGTCTAGGTGGTGAGTGAGTGTGATCTGTTTGTGTGTTAAGTGTGAGCGTGTATTCCTGCTGTGTCTGGGTGAGAAAGGATGGGCAGGAAGGTGTATCTGCATATGTGACATGATTGGCTGAGAGAGTGAGAAGGGGGCGGAGCCTGGGTTATATAAACTGTGGGCGGTGCTGTCCAGCCAGGTGTGTGGGGGAGAGAAGGGAGTGCAGGGGTGTGCGTGTGCGTAGGGGCTGTTTGGGAGTCTGTGAAGCTGACTGGAGGGGCCTGAGATTATATTAGGATTGTTAGATTACCTGTATATCATCAGAGTTGTATGATGTCCTACTGGTTCGATTTGTCCTATATCTACATTTTTTATTGCTGTTTTCCCTCCTGTAATTAAATTCTCTGTTGTGGGTATTGGATGAATTTGGTTCTTCAAAACTGCTATTAGAAGAAAGGTCAAAACTTACTGATTTCCTTTTGGGTGTGACTCCTATTTTCTTTTTCCAATTATATATATTATTTTCTTCATAATCCTTAAGATCTCTTTGGAATTTTTTGAACTTTTGCTCCCTTAATTCCTCTAATTGGTATTCTAATTCCTCATCAAGTATTTCTGATTTTTCATTGAAACATCTTTCCCCTATGGTCTCCTTAATTTCCGATGTCATAACTGCCAATTCACTCTTAAGTTTTTGTACCTCCATGTTGGATGTCTCAATTAGTAATAACATAAGGTCCATTGAACATTTGTTTAAGATAGCATACCATTTATCCTTGAATTTTGCATCATTAGTGAATACCCCAGGCTCTTTTAAAATTCTAAGGCCCCTTGGGATCCTTTTTGTGGAGAAAGCCCAAACACAAGTCTGCACTCACACACACACAAATTTCCCCTAAGGGAGGGGGCGAGGGAGGAGGGATGAGATCACCGGAGAAGCAACCAGACAAGTCGTCAGCCCCAACAACCTTCTGAGAGTGGAATAACTAAAAAGAGAAATGGGCTTAAAAATACAGAGCTTTGTCTTTACATAAGCAGAGAGGATCCCCCCACCCCATTGATTAAATTTTAAATGTGGAGCGGAAGAGAGAGAGAAGAATATATATTGGTTAATGTATCTGCACCAATTGAAAATCAAGCAGAATTTTATCAAAAGGTGATAAAGCAAATGGGGGAGTTACAGAAAGGCTTGATCATTATGGCTGGGGATTTTAATATGGTAATGGATAAAAAGATTGATGAATCAAATCCTATGGGAGAAGAGAGGAGAAATCATTTAACAGTATTACATAAAATAATTAATGTAAAGGACCGCTGCCGGTCCTTTTGCGTGAGTTCAGGAGTTAACGGGTTAACCGGCACAGTAAAAACTCCCTTACGCGGTTCCCAGGTTATCTGAGTTCAACCGCACCAAGATAGCACTGAATCAGAGCCGGCAACAGGCAAGTGGCTGTTGTTTATAACAAGTTTAATTGAGCAAAGTGGGTCAGGAAGATAAGGAATTCACAGTTGATACAAGTTGTTTATAGTAAGGTAGTAACACAATTTATTGCTTATAGCCAATGGCCATCACAATACAGTTACAGAATACAAAAACCAATTAATACAATACAATAAAACAAAAATACAGTAAAATGGTCGGAGTTTAAAGTGTTCCTTCTGTGCTGCTCCCTTAGGGCTTGGCCAGAAACTTTTGTGGTGGAGGCTTGCATTGCAAGACTCGGTCGAGTGCATCAAGGGCAAGGAAAATGTCATAGCAGATGGGTTATCCAAGGCTTTCTCTCAAGAGGAAAGTAGATGGAATTTGGGGTGTCCAGAAACCCCAATTTCACCTTCCCCGAGGGGGGGGATGTGGAGAGGAAGCCTGACTGAGCACATACCTCACCCCGTCACCTTTGAATGGGTTGGGCTAGATATCATGGGTCCTTTGAAGCCCCCCCCCCCCCTAGGACTGGGAAGAAATTCGTTCTGACCATTATTGACTTTACAACCCACTATGCGGTGGTTTTTGCGCTAGCCTGCATCTCAGCGAATAGCCTGGCTAAAACTTAACTCTCTCTCTTTGCCCGCCTAGGAATGCCCCAAACCATAGTTTCGGAGTACGGCACGGGGTTTGTATCCAAGTTGTTCCAAAAAATGTGGGAGCTGGGCAGAGTAGAACAGAGACAATCATTGTCTCAGGAAGTTGGCAAATGAGACCAGCATTGAATTGTGAATACAGAGCAATAGATTGTAAACGGAATTAAGCTGGAACTACAGTGCCACTGAAGAAGGCCTTTGGGCCGAAACGCGTTTGGCTTCGCCACCCAACAGCAGGAAAGCTTCTATGCTGAGAGGCCTTATCTCGGGAAGCTACAAACAAAAAACATTGGCACTAACAATACCGTACCCAGAGATAAAAGCCCTCAAGTCTGAAAAGACATTCAGGATTATCCTCAGCTCTTGTGAAGCTATATTTTACATGTCTATGTTTCTGGCTTATACATGTTTTATATATATAATTTTTTAAAAAATATTTCTGTACATCTTAATATTATAAATAAGTCTATTTTACTATACCTTAATGGTTATATTTTAGGTCATTATTATATATATTTCTCTTGACTGTTAAGTTTCTGGTTATTGTTTTAGTCAGGATTTTTAACCCAGTCCCCTTTTTTTATATATCCTCTATACAATCTTAACTTGTGTCAACTTTTATTTTAAAGTTGACACAACTTTTGATTAAAAAAAAAGTATCAACAACCCCATTTTAAGAAGTATGTTAGAGATTTGGAGTAGTATGAAGAATATATTCATACCAGGGATATCTCCATTAATTCCAGTGGTGGTTATAAATGATTCCCCCCAAAATTGAATGGATTTGGAGGGCATATTAAGAAAAGAAAGGATTAATGGAATGGGTGGAAAAGATGGAGACTAGAGACCAAATATTGGAAATTGTTGGAAAACGACGACCATGGTTAAATTTACTGCAGTTAGAACAGTGGTCAAAGAAGTGGAAAAGGAGAACCAAGTATGTGAGGGATTTAACTAAATTTGAAACGATTGTCATGTCTAGAGATGGTTTAGAAGGGAACGCATCAACAAGAGGTATAATAAGGGATTTATATAGATTGATTCAAAAAGCTGAAGAATAAAATGACCATCTAAAGACAGTATGGGATACTGAATTTGAGGAGGAGACTTCTAAGGTGGGTTGGAACGATATATGGGATAGATGTATTCTTTTAATTTTTTTAATTCAATTTTTATTACATTTCCAAAAAATAAAATAAAATACATTCAACAGCAACAACCAAAACTTAATATTCATATACCCACCCCAATCCCTCCCCACTAAATCCACATTAGATTATATTTCATTTCTCTATAAACTACTTCTTTATAAACTACAGTAATACCTTGGATTGCAAGTACCTTGGTCTGAGAGTGTTTTGCAAGACAAGCAATTAAAAAAAAATTTTTTTGACTTGATAAGCAAGCAAGGTCTTGCAAGACAACCCCCAGTAGGGATGTAACCGCTCGCCTCAAGCGGGCATAGCGGGCCGAAATCGGCCTCGCTCACGCCCGCCAGAGACTCGCTTTGATATAAGAGTGTTTTGGATTACAAGCATGGTTCAGGAACGAATTATGCTAGCAATCCAAGGTATTACTGTACTTCTTTTCATGAATCCCACAATTTTTTATACGCTTCCATCAACATTGATCTATTTGAATCTTTTTTCACATACTCCATGTACTGTCGCCAATCCTTCTTAAAAGTATCTTTTTTCTTTGTTCCTCTTTACAATCTTAACTTGTGTCAACTTTTCATTGATTGCTATATCCCATATTTTCTTTTTCCAACTAGATAATGTCAGCAGTCGAGCTGTCTTGCAATTGTTTGCTATTAATTGCCTTGCAGCTGTCAACAAATAGCCAATTAACATTTTTTCTTTTACATCTCCATTTTCATTCACAAACTTATTCAACAAAGCTAATTCTGATTAAATAGAATAGATAATTGCTCCAAACTTAGGGACAAATGCTCATATGTAGTGGAGTTGTAAAAATGTACTGGTTTTTTGGCAAGGGGTTTTTACAGAAATATCGGAAATTATTGGTATTAATCTAGAGGTCTGTCCAAAATTAGCATTTTTATCAATAACGGAGAAAGTTAGTTGTGACCAAAATACAAAGGAATTAATTGTAAACTTGTTAACTGCGGTAGGCTAATGATAGCGAGAAAATGGAAAGTACAACATGTCTTTTTAATTGCTGATTGGCATAAGGAAGTGTGGGATATAGCCCTAAATGATAAATTAACCAGTAATATCAAATCTTACGCTGGCTCAGCTTGTCTGAGCGTGGAAAGCTAAGCAGGCTCAGGCCTGGTTATTACTTGGATGGGAGACCCCTCCTCTAGTTTCCTGCATTGAGCAGGGGGTTGGACTCGATAGCCTTGTAGGCCCCTTCCAACTCTGTGATCTATGAAATCTATGAAATGCAAAAAGGGACAGTTAAAGAAAAATAATTTTATGGATATTTGGAATCAATTATTAGGGTATATATTAATTAAGGGGAAGGAGAATATGCCTTGTCAGGATATGTGATATTTTTGGAATATGGAATGTAATTGATCAACGGGATGAAAGTACAGCAATTGGTCCCTAGGAGGGTGTGGGGGGGGGTGCACTTGATTATTTTGTGTATACAGGTTTAGTTGTGTGTTTTTGTTATATTGTGTTGTATTTAGTTTATAAAAATTAAAAAACAAACACTGCGGCTTGTGTTGCTATGGGAAAGGCTGGATTGCTGGACGCAGAGGAAGCCCTTCTACAGGGCCTCCAGCAGCTCCCAACTGGTCTGAGTCAGCAGGCCTGAGAGCAGCTGGAGGCTTGGGCCCACATTCCCGTGAGTGCAAGGACTTACGAGATCTCGCCTCCTTCTGTGTGCTCATTCATGTGACTCCATGCATTTGCTATGAAGTCTTTGGTGTTTTTTAAGGTTGGAGCTCTGTGTGAAGCTGTTCCCACACTGTGAGCATTTAAAGGGCTTCTCCCCCGTGTGAATTCTATGATGTGAGTTAAGGTTGGAGCTCTGACTGAAGCTCTTTCCGCAATCTGAGCATTTAAAGGGCTTCTCCCCCGTGTGAATTCTATGATGTGAGTTAAGGTTGGAGCTCTGACTGAAGCTCTTTCCACACTCTGAGCATTTAAAGGGCTTCTCACCTGTGTGCAGTCTCTGATGGTTTTTAAGGCTGGACTTTTCAGTGAAGCTCTTCCCACACTCTGAGCATTTAAAGGGCTTCTCTCCTGTCTGAAGTCTTTGGTGTTCTTTAAGGCTAGAACTCTGACTGAAGCTCTTTCCACACACTGAGCATTTAAAGGGCTTCTCCCCTGTGTGAATACTGTGATGTCTTTTAAGGTGGGAGCTCCGACTGAAGCTCCTTCCACACTGGGTGCATTTATAAGGCTTCTCCGTGTGTATTCTATTATGTAATTTAAGCTGGCTGCTCCGACTGAAGCTCTTTCCGCAATCTGAGCATTTAAAAGGCTTCTCCTCTGTGTGAATTCTGTGATGTGAGTTAAGATAGGAGCTAGAGATGAAGCTCTTCCCACACTCTGAGCATTTAAAGGGCTTCTCCATTGTGTGACATCTTTGGTGACTTTTAAGGTGGGAGCTCTGACTGAAGCTCTTTCCACACTCTGAGCATTTAAAGAGCTTCTCCCCCGTGTGAAATCTTTGGTGTCGTTTAAAGCTAGAACTCTGACTGAAGCTCTTCCCACACTGGGGGCATTTATAGGGCTTTTCCCCCGTGTGAATTCTGTGATGTATGTTAAGGAAGGTCTTCTGACTGAAGCTCTTCCCACACTCTGAGCATTTAAAGGGCTTCTCCATTGTGTGACATCTTTGGTGACTTTTAAGGTGAGAGCTCTGACTGAAGCTCTTTCCACACTCTGAGCATTTAAAGAGCTTCTCCCCCGTGTGAAATCTTTGGTGTCGTTTAAAGCTAGAACTCTGACTGAAGCTCTTCCCACACTGGGGGCATTTATAGGGCTTTTCCCCCGTGTGAATTCTGTGATGTATGTTAAGGAAGGTCTTCTGACTGAAGCTCTTCCCACACTCTGAGCATTTAAAGGGCTTCTCCCCCATGTGAAGTCTTTGGTGTTTTTTAAGGGAGGAGCTCTGTGTGTAGCTGTTCCCACACTGTGAGCATTTAAAGGGCTTCTCCCCCGTGTGAATTCTATGATGTGAGTTAAGGTTGGAGCTCCGACTGAAGCTCTTTCCGCAATCTGAGCATTTAAAGGGCTTCTCACCTGTGTGCAGTCTCTGATGGTTTTTAAGGCTGGACTTTTCAGTGAAGCTCTTCTCACACTCTGAGCATTTAAAGGGCTTCTCCCCTGTCTGAAGTATTTGGTGTTTTTTAAGGGAGGAGCTCTGTGTGTAGCTGTTCCCACACTGTGAGCATTTAAAGGGCTTCTCCCCCGTGTGAATTCTATGATGTGAGTTAAGGTTGGAGCTCTGACTGAAGCTCTTTCCGCAATCTGAGCATTTAAAGGGCTTCTCCCCCGTGTGAATTCTATGATGTGAGTTAAGGTTGGAGCTCTGACTGAAGCTCTTTCCACACTGGGTGCATTTATAAGGCTTCTCCCCCGTGTGTATTTTATTATGTAATTTAAGCTGGCCGCTCTGACTGAAGCTCTTTCCGCAATCTGAGCATTTAAAAGGCTTCTCCCCTGTGTGAATTATGTGATGTGAGTTAAGATGGGAGCTCGAGATGAAGCTCTGCCCACACTCTGAGCATTTAAAGGGCTTCTCCCCTGTGTGCAGTCTCTGATGGTTTTTAAGGCTGGAGTTTTCAGTGAAGCTCTTCCCACACTCTAAGCATTTAAAGGGCTTCTCTCCTGAGTGCAGTCTCTCATGGTGTTGAAGGTGGGAGCGCCGACTGAAGCTCTTCCCACACTCTGAGCATTTAAAAGACTTCTCCCCTGTTTGCAGTCTATGATGTCTTTTAAGGCTGGAGCTTTTATTGAAGCTCTGCCCAAACTCTGAGCATTTATACGGCTTTCCCCCCATGTGAATTCTGTGATGTGATTTAAGTTGGGAGCTCAAGATGAAGCTCTTCCCACACTCTAAACATTTAAAGGGCTTCTCGCCTGAGTGGATTCTTTGATGTCGTTTAAGGTGGAAGCTGTATTTGAAGTTCTTTCCACATTCTGAGCATGTATAATGTGAATTCTCCCCTGAGTGAGTACTTTGATGCAAGGTAAGCCCTGAGCTGCAACTTAATTGCTTTTCACACACAAAGCATTTATACGTTGCCACTTCTGTGTGAATTCTGTGATGTTCAGTAAGGTATATACACTGACTCAAGCTCTTTCCACACTGAGAACATTTCCGCACTTTCTCTCCATTCTGAACCATTGTTTTGTTTCCTTCGAAAGATTCTTCTAGCATTGCCATGTCGTGGAAGTCCACCTCTTCAAAGGATGTGAATTTGATCTGCCGCTTCTGTTCACCTTCAGTTTTCCTTTCCTGCTGTTTGCAGTTTTTATGACTTTCTCTCCCATCAGCTGAAAGAATGAAAAAAAGAGAGGTTAACAGTTGAATTAAATAGAAATTTAAGAGGGATCAATGCCAAGTGCTGCACCTAGGAAAAAGAAACCAAATGCACAGTTACAGGATGGGGGATACTTGGCTCAACAATACTACAAGCGAGAAGGATCTTTAAATTGTTGTAGATCACACAAGCTGAATATGAGCCAGCAATGTGATGTGGCTGCAAAAGAGAAGTATAACCTCCAAATCACGTGAAGTACTAGTTCCCCTCTACTCAGCACTGGCTGAAGGCAGCAGGACTTTCTGGAGAAACCACCCGCCCTCCCAGCACATGCCCCAGTCATCCAAACTCTACTTGATCTACCTCACAGGGTTGATGCGATGATAAAATGGAGAGGAGGAGGTGGACCCTGTAAGCCCCCTTGCGTTTTGTGCAAGAGGGAAAACGCTGGGACATACTGTAATAAAAATTGTGTAACCCATAAAATAAAATGAGGGTATGGTCCTTCAGGACTGGTATTTGTGCCCAATATGTCACCTTTTCCCGGGCAGAATAAGCCCACCTGACCTGAAGGGGCAGGGCAGGATAAGCCCACCTGACACGAAGGGGCAGGCATGAGCCCCACCTGACCACGCAAGGGCGGGAGAGCGGGAAACTGGGGGTAGAAAACCCCTCTCCCCACCCTTAGGGGTTGTTGGGAACACGGGTCGCTTCGGCAAATCCATTCCCCAGTGGTGGCTGGGATAAGCCACCACTGGCTGTTCTCTTCCCCGGATCAGGCGGATCCGGAGCCAGGCATGAAACTGACCAGCGTAGAGTCTCGGGTCTAAGGTAACTGACTTTCCTCAATACGCTAGCCTGGGAACCTATTCATTGATAAAACTCGGAGACCACGTCAGGTCATGCTGACGTTGTAGTATACCTAGAAAGCTATTAGTTCCGCTCCATTTAACTTGTAGTAAAGAAACGCCTTATATGGTCATACAAAGGTTCTGGAGTTTCCTTTTGTTGCGCAAACCTCCTAGTCAATTTCAATCGCTTGTACGGGCTGTAGCTCAGTGCTGGTTAACCCGTTAAGCGCCGAACTCACGCAGAGGACCCGGGTGCTGGTCCTCCACAGTATTCAATAGATGTCTTCCCCACACGTTAGACACAAACTAGCCTGTTCCCAGTTGACAGAGTCCCTCCAGCTATTCCCTGGCTATTTCTCTGTCAGATCTCCTGAAGAGCACATAGGAGTTGTGTGCAAACATAGGAAACATCTAGAAGGAGAACACACAGCCCATGGTCCAGGCAGAACTAAGCACCCACCTGCTGGTCTCTCCCCTTCCTCACAGCCCTGGACAAAGGGGTCATCTGCTTCTCCCTGGCAGAGGATGACATCAGATCTGGGAACGGGAAGCCCTATTGCAGAGGATAGAAAGAGAGGAATCATTTCCAGCACTCCTGATTATTAAATTTGTTTAGGGACTTCAAACCACCCAGGCTGAAGCCTCTCCCCCGCGGATCTGCTCTAACCAGACCCATCAAGGTCAAAGAGAGGTTGGGCAGTTCTTGGAACTCCTCCACATGGGAGTGCAAGAGAGCTGGTGAGTCACAGGTTCCTGCTTGGACCAAGAAGCCTCAGTCTAGAACCCCAGGAAACTGAACAGCCAGGAAATCCCTCACAAATCGAGGGACACAGATAAAAACAGTTGCCCTGCCTCCTTCTAGGCTGCATCAGCCGAGGGAAAGAGCGAGCCTTACCCAGAGAGGCCAAATTCCTGTAATTCTCCTCCATGACTTCCCTGTGCAGAGCCCTCTGGTCCGGATTCAGCAGCGCCTCCTCCTCCTCCGTGAAACGCACAGCCACCTCCTCAAAGGACACCGGAGCCTGCAAGAGGGAGAGGAAGAGGAAAGGTTCCCCTGAGCAGACCATGCAAAAGGGGCAGCGAAGGGGAGGCGAAGGGGAGGCCCTCCTGCAGGATCCGGGCTCCAGGAGCAACAGTCAGAGCCCTCTTGGCAGCCACCTGGGAGGGACGATCCTGTCAGGCCCAGAAAGACGTGCAGGGGACTGAGCCCCCAGCCCCCAACCCCGTACCTGTTCCGGCTGCCCAGCAGCTCTTTCCACTCCAGCACCAAGAGGAGGAGGCCGAGAAGGCGCCCCCAGTGTCCTCCCACTGTCTCCGAGAGTCCTCCCATTTCCTAAGAGGAAGAGCAAGAAAGAAGGTGGGGAGATACTTGCTAGTTCATACACACTTTGCAATCATTTCCTTGTGTGAAGCCAGGCAGTCTCCACACTGGTTTGGGGCATAATTCAAAATTCCAGTTTAGAGTTAGATGAAGTCTTAATCTATTGAAAGAAATCACCTTTTTTCACATGTTAGAAACACATTTCACCTTCCCACAGAGCCTCAAAGGGAATGCAAAATCAGCCTATTGAAGTCAAGCGGAGGTGTCAAAGGGAGACATTCTTCAAACTTCCCCCTCGATTCTTACCCTGAGAGGGGACACCTCTGTCCCCCAATGGAGCCTTCTCTACTTCTCCAGAATCCGTGGTCACATGGGTCTCCATCCCCTGAACCTGGAAGAGGATGGAGGAGACCAGCTGAGGAAGTCTTATTATGGTGTTAGCGTGCAAAGAGTGGGGCGGGCAGAGGCCACGGGTGGCAGCGTTTCCAAGCCCCTCTGCACTCAGGCCTCCTTCTGCACTCATTCTGCCTCCCAAGCGCTGCAGCTCCCTCACAGCCAGGTCTTTGGCAAGTGGGAACACAAGGAACTCTGGATTGAGGCCAGTAAACCAACCCTTGCATTATAAAAGGACTAGAACAGGGTGTCCCGAACCTGATCTTTGAACCAACCGGGAGGAGATGCTGAAGCTCCCAGACGTTCCCTTTTCTGCTGGGAGGACTGTACCGCTAGTGAGGAAAGATCCCCTCCCTCCCTGGAACTTCCCAGCCCCCTTTAACTGTCCTGTGATCCCTGCAAGGTGGACCAGATCCACACATTCTGAACCACTGTAGAACCATTCAGCAAGGGGTGACGAGACATGCCCCTCATGGGCTGCTGCTGGGGATTTTTAAGGTGTGGAAGTATTGCTGGGGATTTTTAAGATCTCCGCCCCTTGGAGCTTCCAGGAAGAAAGCCTCTCCAACCTGCCACTGGTCCTCTGCCTGGCTCAGGAGGAAGTCTTCTGCCAGGGCCTTGAGACAGGATGGTGCTCACATCCTGCAGAGGTCACAAGCCCTGGCTAAGGAAGGGAGATAAGACCCAGACTCAAGGGGAGATGGGGGTGGGAGTTGTTCCCTGAGTCTGACTGAGGACCGAAGAGGATCAGGCCCAAACATTGTTCGGTTCACGAGCGGCTCTCTGGACGGGGCACCTCTAGCTGCTGCTCCAGCCCCCAACTCCCCCTCCCCTTGAGACCCTCTGCCCAAAGCAGATTCACCCTCTTGCTCCCCCCCAAGCCCCCTCCTCAGATTCCTCCTCCTCTTCCAGCCCTGCACTTATCCTGCCCCAAGATCCTGGTGCTGGGACCTCATGCCTAGCGCTTACTGTAGGACCCCGTAACTATCAGAGCGGCAGGATGGAACTCCGACCTGCTGCTGGGAAACATCCAGTACTGAGACCACCAAGTGCTTTGCTCCACTGGACCCTGGCCGCCCACCCACCCAGACTTCTCAGAGGAGCTTGGTTTCTCCCCTTGCCCTTTTACTAGTCTATAACAGTCTACCTGAGAGCCAGTGTGGCGTAGTGGTGAGAGTGTTGGACAGGGACTCGGGAGATCCGGGTTCTAGTCCCCGCTCGGCCATGAAACTCACTGGGTGACTTTGGGCCAGACACTGACTCTCAGCCTAACCTCTACCTCACAGGGTTGTTGTGAGGATAAAATGGAGAGGAGGATCATGTAAGCTGCCTTGAGTTCCTTGCAGGAAAAAAGGCGGGGTATAAATATAATAAATAAATAAATACCTTAACCCTGTACTCCCCCTCCCCTTGAGACCCTCTGCCCAAAGCAGATTCACCCTCTTGCTCCCCCCCAAAGCCCCCTCACCCAATTCCTCCTCCTCTTCCAGCCCTGCACTTACCCTGCCCCAAGATCCTGGTGCTGGGACCTCCTGCCTGGCCCTTATTGTAGGACCCTGTAACTATCAGAGTGGCAGGATGGAACTCTGACCTGCTGCTGCGAAACATCCAGTACTGAGATCACCAAGTGCTTTGCTCCACTGGACCTTGCCCGCCCACCTACCGAGACTTCTCAGAGGAGCTTGTTTTCTCCCTTTGCCCTTTTACTAGTCTATAACAGTCTACCTGAGAGCCAGTGTGGCGTAGTGGTGAGAGTGTTGGACTGGGACACGGGGGATCCGGGTTCTAGTCCACTGACTCTCAGCCTAACCTACCTCACAGGGTTGTTGTGAGGATAAAATGGAGAGGAGGAGGAGGATCATGTTTATTTATTTATTTATTTATTTATTATATTTATTAATCGCCCATCTGGCCGGTCACCCGGCCACCCTGGGCAATGTACAATTAAAATACAATAAAACAATACAATAAAATATAATAATTAAAACAATATAAAAAATTCTTTTAAAAACCTAACCCAGCCCATGTTCCCGGCTGAACAGCCATGTTTTTAATGCACTGCGAAAGCTCATTACGGAGGGGGCATGGCGAAGGTCACTAGGGAGGGAGTTCCATAATGTGGAGGTCGCCACAGAGAAGGCCCTCTTCCTAGTCCCCACCAGCCTGGCTGCTCTGGCTGATGGGATAAGGAGAAGGCCGTCCGTGGCAGACCTTGTTGAGCGGCCTACTTGATGTTGCTGGAGGCGCTCCTTGAGATAAACTGGGCTGGAGCCATGTAGGGTTTTAAAGGTCAAAACCAACACCTTGAATTCGGCTCAGCAAGCAACTGGTAGCCAGTGCAACTCATTAAGCACTGGCGTGATGTGATCACGCCGGCGGCTGCCCTTAATCAGGCGAGCCGCCGCGTTCTGTACCAGCTGAAGCGTCTGGACCGTCTTCAAGGGTAACCCCACGTAGAGCGCATTACAGTAGTCTAGGCGAGAGGAGACCAAGGCATGAACCACTGATGGGAGCAGGTGATTAGGAAGGTAGGGGCGCAGCTGCCGTATCAGATGGAGTTGATACAGCGCCGCCCGGCTCACAGCTGCCACCTGAGCCTCCATGGACAGCTGGGAGTCTAGAATGACCCCCAAGCTGCGGACCTGGTCCTTCAGGGGTAGATGTACCCCATTCAGCACCAGGTCAACATCCCCTAACCTCCCCTTCTCCCCCACCAGAAGTACCTCGGTCTTGTCGGGGTTCAGTTTCAGCATGTTCCTTCCCATCCAGCCACCCTCTGACTCCAGGCACTTGGACAGGGTCTCAACGGCCAACCTTGGTGAGGACTTGAAACAGAGGTAGAGCTGCGTGTCATCCGCATACTGATGACACTGCACCCCAAACCTCCTGATGATAGCTCCCAGCGGCTTGAGGTAGATGTTGAATAACATCGGGGAGAGGATGGAACCCTGCGGCACTCCACAAGTGAGCAGCCGAGGGTCCGAAGCCTCCTCCCCGAGAACTACCCTCTGATACCTTCCAGAGAGGAAGGACCGGAACCACTGCAATACAGTGCCTCCCAAGCCCAACCCCTCCAGGCGGTCCAGGAGGATACCGTGGTCAACGGTATCAAAAGCCGCTGAGAGATCGAGGAGGACTAGAAAGCAGCATTCGCCCCTATCCCAAACCCTCCTCATATCATCCACCAAGGCGACCAAGGCCGTCTCCGTCCCATGTCCAGACCTGAAGCCCGACTGGCACGGATCTAAATAACCGGCTTCATCCAAGTGTGCCTTCAACTGAGCACCCACCACCCGCTCGATCACCTTGCCCAGAAATGGTAAATTGGAGACTGGGCGGAAGTTGTTTAGATCCTGGGGATCCAAGGAGGGCTTCTTTAGAAGTGGTCTTATTACTGCCTCCTTGAGGGCTGATGGTATCACTCCCTCCTCGAGGGAAGCATTCACCACCGCCTTGATCCCCTCACCCAGTCTCTCCCTGCAGCTCATTATGAGCCAGGATGGGCAAGGATCATGTAAGCCGCCTTGAGTTCCTTGCAGGAAAAAAGGTGGGGTATAAATGTAATAAATAAATAAATAAATACCTTAACCCTGTACTGGGCAGTCTACTTAAAAACCTGCCCTAAAGGGTGGACAGCTTCTCATCGCACTCCAACGCAGAGGAGATGGGGGGGGGGGGAGATGTTCCCGCCTTAAATGAAAGCTCTCCCAGTCAGAGGTGGATCGCTGATGGCCGAAGGCAAAACTTCAAGGGCACTCAAGTCTAAATGAAATGCAATAAATCCCAGTTGGAAATAGTTACCGGTACTCACATTGTAAAGCATGGTAAATAAAAGCCAGAGTCAAAAGAACCAAAAAAGCAAACAAAGTTTCAAAGAAAGAAATCATATAGATAGTAAAATCATTAAATCATGAGAATTAAATTTTTTTACGCAATCTCTGATGACACTCTTTGTATGGATCCTTGGAGCAGCCCATGCAAAAAAAGAGACCCTAAAGGGAAATGGAGCAGGGAGAGAGAATTCCCCCAGACAAGCGGCTCCTTTCTGTGAGGGAGCCCTGGGGAGGCTGTGCATACTTAAATTGACTTCAGGAGGCTGAGGGGCTTTTCTTCCATTTTTCTCGTTCAAAAGCCCCAGCACTTCCTGGATCATGTCATCACCTAGTCCGATAGGTATCCATCCTAGAGTTCTTGAAGAACTCAAATATGAAATTCCGGATCTTCTAACAAAAATAGGTAGCATGTCCCTGAGATCAGCCTCTGCACCAGAGGACTGGAGAATAGCCAACGTAACACCAATTTTTAAAAAGGATCCAGTCCAGGGGGGATCCGGGAAATTACAGTATGGTTAGTTAAACATCTGTTCCTGGTAAATTGGTTGAAAGTGTTGGTGTCTAATTGTCGTTCCAATGTATTGACTGGTGGGGGATTCAGGGCAGATCAAAGGAAGTCCTTCTTCACACACACCACATAGTTAAACTATGGAACTCACACCCACAAGATGTAGTGATGGCCACCCATATTTATTTATTTATTATATTCATACCCCGCCTTTTTTCCTGCAAGGAACCCAAGGCGGCTCACATAAGCCCCCTCCTCCTCATTTTATCTTCACAACAACCCTGTGAGGTAGGTTAGGCTGAGAGGCAGTGACTGGCCCAAAGTCACCCAGTGAGTTTCATGGCCGAGCGGGGACTAGAACCCAGACTAGTCCCAGTCCAACACTCTCACCACTACGCCACACTGGCTTTGGAGGGCTTTAAAAGGGGTTTGGACAAATTCATGGAGGAGGAGAAGGCTAGCCATGGCTACTCCTCCTGATGGCTATGTGCTACCTCATAGATTTCATAGATCTGATAGAGTTGGAAGGAGCCTGCAAGGCCATCGAGTCCAATCCCCTGCTCAGTGCAGGAAACTAGAGGAGGGGTCTCCCATCCAAGTAATAACCTGGCCTGACCCTGCTTAGCTTTCCACACTCAGACAAGCTGAGCCAGCGTGAGCCACAGACCTGTATCCCTCCGGGACCAGAGGCAGGATGCCTATGTACACCAGTTGCTGGGGAAGATGGGCGGGAGGGTGCTGTGGCTCCCATGTCCTCCTAGTGCAGTGATGGCGAACCTATGGCACGGGTGCCACAGCTGGCACGCAGGGACCTCTCTGTGGGCACTCGAGCCATTGGTCACCAGATCGCGAAAAGACCATCCCCTTCTGCAAAACACTAATGATCTTGTTCTTTCTCACAGTGTGGAACAGAATGATTTTATTCTAGAATTCCTGTTACAGAATTCTTTTCTACATTGTTATCACATTTAAAAGATTTTGAAGAATGATGCACAGAGCATGGCTTGGATGTAAACCCCTAACAGTTGACCTGAGTGCTGCATGTGTTGCTCTCAAACTAACGGAGTATGAGCCAAGGTTTGACAAATTATCAGCTTGCATGCAATAGAAAAAATCACATTAATTGTGCAAAAGCATGCCCAATGCAAACTTTTACCTAATGCAGTGTTTGCAGTCCAAGACATAAAGTGTTTAAAATGTGTTAAGCACGTTTAGTTTTCTTGTTTATCTTGCTCATCCTAGTACAGGTTGACTTTTACTTTTACTAATCCGACACCTGTAGAAGCAGGGAAAGGACCCGGAGTAAAGCTTGCCCCATACAATTTCAGTCTGGCATATAATCATATGCAGTGTATAATATGTGTATGCAGTGCATCTTTGCTGCTAGACCAGCACTACAGGCAGGGCAGACAAGAGTGCAAATCTATTACAAGTTGAGAATCCCTTATCCAAAAATACATGTCCCTAATTATTTAAAAAGTTTTTATAAATTCCCTTCAGGCTATGTGTACAATGTAGTACTATAATAATTTTTTGAGTTGATTTTTCCCCCCCAACAAAAACTGTTTGTATCATTGAAAGCTCTGTTATTGTGTTTTTCTTTAAAGACAAAAGATGTTAATTAGTTCGGACAACTGTATGAGTTGTTTTTCTAAAACTAAAGCCTCGGTATTCAGGTTTAATTGCAGTGTTGGCACTTTGAAATAAATAAGTTGGTTTTGTGTTGCAGTTTGGGCACTCGAGCTCAAAAAGGTTCGCCATCACTGTCCTAGTGGGTTGCCCATTGGGGCATCCGGTTGGCCACTGTGCGGGCAGAACGCTGGAGGAGATGGGGCCACTTTGGCCTGATCCAGCAACAGGGCTCTTCCCATGTTGTTATGTTCTTATTCCATCCCAGCCCGCAGCTGCCTTTGGACAGCCATGAGTACTACTTCAGTTGTGAGACCCAAGATTAACACTCCCCCCCAATGCTGTACAACTGTTTGCCAGCCCTGCTTAAAAAAATAATAATACCCTGAGCATGTGTAATTTTGCATTTACTTAAATTCTGTCACCATGAGGACTGCAGGAACGAAATGGAGTTGTTTGCTTCTGCTGCCCTGATGCTGAACACGGTTTCCTCAGAATAAGCCCCCATTTTCTTCTAGAAAAAGATACTGTAATATAGTTAACAAATAAAATGTTTTAATGGTGAGAAATGGCCTGTTAGTATACTTTTGTAATGTTTATCCTGTATGCCACCTTGTGAAAGTTTTACCCTGAAAGCCGGCCTAAGAAAGCCATTCCATGAGGCTGTGCTGGGGAAGATGAGATGGGCAAGCAGGACCCTTCCATCCACCTTACTGGGAGACTTAGGGTGCACTCCTATGCAGGTTCAGACAGAAATACGGTACGTAAGTCCTTCAACTCCCAGAATTCCCCAGCCAGCATGGGCAGCTGGGAGATGTTTTCCTGGGACTTCTATCTAAACATGCATAGGATTGCTTCTTTATTCCCCCTCCCCCATCCCTCTCTACAGTCATGCCTTGGATTGAGAGCATAATTCGTTCCGGAAACGTGCTTGTAATCCAAAACACTCTTATATCAAAACGAAATCCCCCCAAAAAAATTTGTACAGAGATTTTTAATTTAAAAATCGACAAAGTGCCTCATGATATCCTGATTAGTAAGCTAGCTAAGAGTGGGCTAGATGGAACAACTATCAGGTGGATCCACAATTGGCTAAAGAATCGGACTCAAAGAGTGCTTATCAATGGTTCCTTCTCAAACTGGGGAGAGGTAACGAGCGGGGTACCACAGGGCTCGGTCCTGGGCCCGGTGCTCTTCAACATTTTTATTAATGACTTGGATGAGGAGGTACAGGGAATGCTTATCAAATTTGCAGATGACACAAAGTTGGGTGGAACAGCTAATACTCTGGAAGACAGAAACAAAATTCAAAGTGACCTCGATAGGCTGGAGCGCTGGGCCGAAAACAACAGAATGAAATTTAACAGGGATAAATGCCAAGTGATGCACCTAGGGAGAGGAAACCAAATGCAGAATTACAGAATGGGGGACACTTGGCTCAACAATACTACAAGTGAGAAGGATCTTGGAATTGTGGTAGATCACAAACTGAATATGAGCCAGCAATGCGACGTGGCTGCAAAGAAGGCAAATGCAATTTTGGGCTGTATTAATAGAAGTATAGCTTCCAAATCGCGGGAAGTGATAATTCCCCTTTACTCGGCACTGGTTAGGCCTCATCTTGAGTACTGCGTCCAGTTCTGGGCACCTCACTTTAAGAAGGACATAGACAAACTGGAGAGGGTTCAGAGGAGGGCAACAAGGATGATAAAGGGACTGGAAACAAGGCCCTATGAGGAGAGACTGAAAGAACTGGGCATGTTTAGCCTTCAGAAGAGGAGACTGAGGGGAGATATGATCGCACTCTTCCAGTATTTGAAGGGATGTCACGCAGAGGAGGGCAAAGATCTCTTCTCGTTCATCCCAGTTTGCAGGACACGGAATAATGGGCTCAAGTTACAGGAACCTAGATTCCACCTAACCATCAGGAAAAATTTCTTGACTGTCAGAGCAATAAGACAATGGAATCAACTACCTAGGGAGGTCGTGGGCTCTCCCAGTCTGGAGGCATTCAAGGTGCGGCTGGACAGACATCTGTCAGAGATGCTTTGACCTGGATTCCTGCATTGAGCAGGGGGTTGGACTCGATGGCCTTGTAGGCCCCTTCCAACTCTACTTTTCTATGATTCTATGATTCTAAGCTGTACTACAGTACTTGTATTGCAAGACGTCGCTTGTATATCAAGTAAAAAAAAATTAAATAAATATTTAAAAATTTGCTTGTCTTGCAAAACGCTCTCAAAACCAAGTTACTTGTAATCCAAGGTATTACTGTATTCCTTTTTTGCTTGTGTGCCTTGTCTTTTTAAACTGTAAGCCTGCAGGCAGGAACTGTCTTCTTTTACTGATCATATGTAAGCCGCTCCAGGCGCCTTTTTGGCTGCGGTGAGGGATAAAAATACTCCAAAGTTTGAAATAAATATTTAAAAGATGATCATCTGTAATCGTGCACCTGCCCATACAGGTGTTCCCAGAGTACAGAATATTTAAAAAAAAAAAATTAAGGAAGAAAAGGTGCTGCAGCAACCAGCACCAACCTCGAGGGGGCCCAGCCTGCCTCCTGAGCAGGATACTGCAGCGGGCTTGGGAAAGGCGTCTGGAAAAAGTCCCCAAGACCCCTGCAAAGATTTCACTCACAGGAAATGCTGCTGCCCCACAACCCCCACACCACGTCCGGCTCAGCTCTTTCTTTTAAACCGGCCCACAAGCACCACCTCTTGCTCAAAGAAATTCCAAAATGACCCACAACTACCAGACCTTGCTGAGGAAACCTAAGAAATGACGACCCCCGTCTCTAAGCTTGGGAGGAGCAGAAAGAGGCCCGGAGGCCACGCGGGCGCTCTTCGGGTCAGCGAGATCCTGCTTGACTCGCACAAGCCACCGCAGCTTAAACCAGGCAACCTGCAAGCTGCCCCACAGCAGCCCCACCGCCACAGCACCCCCCCACCCCACGCGCCCCGCGAACGCCTGTCCCTTGCCTGGCGGGCCCCTCAGCCTGGGGGGAAAGACGCTACTCACTCGCTCGCTCTTGCAGCCTCCTCTTCAAGAAATAATAATAAAAAGAATTTTCCAAAAGCTGCTCCGGTCTGACGGAGAAAGGAAAAAAACCCTCTGCAGCAACAGCAGCTCCTTCCTCGCGTGGGGGGGGGGGGGGCTCCGGAGCCGCGCCTTCCCCGCCGGACCTCCCACACAGGCCATGATCCGGTGCTGCAGGCAGGGCTCGCCTTCCCCCCACTTTGATTGGCCCAGTAATGGTCACCTGACCCGTGCGCGCCTTCGGCTGCTCGGCCGAGGAAGCGCGTTTGTGCGCAGCAGGCCGAGATGCAGCCCCCCCCCCGCGCCGCCCCTCCCGCCCCCGGAGGGAGTTTTGGAGGGGTTCACGGAGGGCTCTCCAACCTTGGGTCCCCACAGAGGTTGCCGGACTACAGCTCCCAGAATCCCTTGCCATGGGCCATGCTGGCCGCCTGGCCGGGTAGGCTGGGAGCTGTAGGCTAGCAACCTCTGGGGACCCAAGGTTGGAGAGCCCTGGGCGAATGTGGGACTCTGGCGGGAATGGATTTTCTTCGGGGGTTCATTTGCGCTGAGGGAGATGGGCCCTCCCCGCTTTCAGCAGCCCCCAGTGGCGAGCGACAGCGAAGAAAGAGGAGGAGGAGCAGGAGGAGGGAGAGGCTCCGCGGCGGCTGCATCCCCGAGATGGGGGGGCTGGTTGCAACCTGCCCTCCCTGCCAGACGGAGTGCTGGGTGAGCTGAGCCCGGGGGTGCGCCCCCTTCGCGCCCTGCTGACCCCTTCGCCGGGAAGGGGCAGGGCGGCGTCTGATGGGCTGCCCGTCCGTGTCCATGAAACACCTCGCGCCTTTCTCTTCTCCCCACCCCCACCCCCACCCCCACCCGAAGTTGACTTGTTTTTCCCTGAACCTCTTCTGAAACTTCTCTTTTTTGCAAACTCCCGGGGCAGCCAGCCCATTGCACGAGGCTGCCGCCGGATGGGGGCCCTTTCTTCAGAGAGTCGCCATGGCAAGAGGGCAGGAACCCGCACAGGGGGAGGAAAGTGGGTGTTGGCGGCTCCCCTCTGGAAAGCTTTTTTTCCATTTCCATAAAATTTTAATTTAAAAAACAAACACAAAAAGTAAAATACAAACAAAACACCACAAAAACTAAACTGAAATGGAGTCAGGCTATGCAGACCGCTATCCTGGAAGTCTATTAGTTCCGCTCCATTAACCTACCGTAAATAAAAGTCTGTTCTTTGGTCTAAATACGGTTAGGAGTGATATTTAGGTCGCGGTTGAGTTTGAATCGCTTGATATCCCTTTGAAGGGCAATCACTGAAGTCATCATCAGGCGATCACTCGTGACCGAGTAAGATTGTCTTCCGGGATAAAAGGAGGAAATTCTAAAGAAGATTGTGTAGACTCTAGCGATGGGTCCGCAAGTGACTGTGGAGGCCAATTCTAGATCCACACAGCTTCCCACAGTGAGGACACAGGTTACCAGATAGAAGATGGTCCTGTAAAGGATTCATTTGACGTGCTTTTCGCTTAGCACGTTTCTCCCTTTCACCTTGCACTCGGGCTTCTTCAAAGTCCATGGAACCTTTGTGAAAGGCCAACCTCCATTTAGATCGTTCATGGGCCAGAGCTTCCCAGTTTTCGATGTTTATATTGCATTTTTTTAGATTAGCCTTATGAACATCTTTAAACCTCTTATATTGACCACCGATATTCCGCTTTCCATCCTTGAGTTGGGAGTAAAGTAACTGCTTTGGGAGACGGCAGTCAGGCATTCGAACAACATGACCGGTCCACTGAAGTTGGCGTTGAAGGATCATTTTTTCAATGCTAGTAGTCTTTGCTTCTTCCAGTACACTGACATTTGTTCGCCTATCTTCCCAAGTAATTTGCAGGAGAATTTCCGGAGGCAACGTTGATGAAACCTTTCAAGGAGGTGGAAGTGACGTTTATAGATAGTCCATGTTTCGCAGGCATACAATAAAGTTGGTAATACAATGGCTTCATAAACCAGTGTTTTGGTCTTCTTACAAATATCCCGATCCTCGAACACTCTATGTTTCATTCGAGAAAATGCGGCACTTGCGGAGCTCAGACGATGCTGGATTTCACTGTCGATGTTAGCTGTAACAGAAAGATAGCTGCCAAGATAGAGGAAATGATCGACATTTTCCAGTATTGTCCCGCCAAGCTGGATAGATGGCATCACCAAAGGATTGGCTTGCACTTGCTGATGAAGCACTTTGGTTTTTTTGATGTTAAGTGAGAGACCAAGTTTTTCGTATGCTTCTGCAAAAGCATTTAGGATAGTTTGGAGATCATCCTCTGAATGTGCGGAGACCACATTATCATCAGCATACTGAAGTTCCACAACGGAGGTTGTAATTACCTTACTTTTTGCTTTCAGCCTGCTGAGATTAAAAAGCTTTCCATCTGTTCGATATATAATTCCCACACCGGTGGGAAGTTTCCCCTTGACAAGATGTAAAACCATGGCGATGAAAATGGCAAATAATGTTGGGGCGATAACACATCCCTGTTTAACACCTGATCCCACTTTAAATGGAGCACCATGAGAGCCGTTGTTGTCCAAAACCGTTGCCGTCATGTTGTCATGGAGAAGTCGCAAGATATTCACAAATTTATTGGGGCATCCAATTTTCATAAGGATAGTCCAGAGAGCTGTACGGTCTACAGTATCAAAGGCCTTAGCCAAATCGATAAATGCCATATAAAGGGGTTGATTTTGCTCCCGGCATTTTTCTTGGAGCTGGCGTGCAGTAAAAATCATGTCTACTGTCCCTCTAGAGGGGCGGAAACCATATTGAGTCTCAGGGAGGATCTCTTCTGAAATAGATAGAAGACGGTTTGCGAGAATCCTAGCAAATATTTTACCTGCGGTTGCTAAGAGAGAAATGCCCCGATAGTTTCCACAGTCTGTTCTATCACCCTTCTTAAAGAGGCTGATAATTATGGCATCCCTGAAGTCTTCTGGGATCTCTTCTCTTATCCAGATTTTTTCGATGAGTTTATGAAGATGTTGTACAAGTTCGGGGCCCCCTTCTTTAAAGATTTCAGCAGGAATCCCATCTGGTCCACTAGCTTTGTTGTTCTTCATTTGATTAATGGCTTTTTTTACTTCATCCAAAGTGGGGAGTATTGCAAGTTCCTCTTTAATTTGTTTTTGCGGGATTTGCGGAAAAATCTCATTATCCACCTTAGATTTACGATTTAAAAGGTCATAATAATGCTCTTTCCAACGCAGTGCAATAGACTCTTTGTCTTTTAAGAGTTTGGTGCCATCTTTTGATTGTAAAGGGTTTGTACCATAGGTTTTTGGTCCATAAATGGCCCTTGTGGCCTTAAAAAAGCCCCGCGCATCATGGGATTCTGCAAGTTGTTGAATTTCTTCAGCTTTCTTTTTCCACCAAGCGTTCTTAAGTTCTCTTGTTCTTCTTTGGACCTCAGCCTTTGCGCTAGCGTAGGTTTTTTTCTTGGCAGCGCAGTTAATATCATTTTGCCATATTTGGAAGGCTTTCCTTTTTTGGTCAATTATATATTTAATCTCATTGTCATTTTCATCAAACCAATCCTGATGTTTCTTAGTTTCATATCCAATAGTTTGTTCACAAGCTGCAGTAATGGAGGTTTTCAGCTTAGACCAATGGTCCTCAATGTTGTCAGGAGGTTCCGTAGGTAGATGTTCCTTAAGAAGTGATTGAAGACGAGTTTGCTTAATAGGATCTTGAAGGGCGTGGATGTTCATTTTACGCCTTGGTTTCCTTCCTTGAAGCCTACGTTGGGGAGCAATGTTGATAACCATAGTGGACCGGATTAGTCGGTGGTCTGTCCAGCAGTCGTCAGCACTCACCATGGCCCTAGTAAGAAGTACATCGCGGCGATCTCTAACACGGACAATTACATAATCCAGAAGATGCCAGTGCTTTGACTTCAAAGCACAAAGCACTGATGAAGGGCAATATCTCAGTGCCGGTTAACCTGTTAAGTGCCAAACTCGTGCAAAAGTTTGGTTTCTTTTCAGGGGATGTTCTCTTGTGCCTTTGGGTTATCTGAGCATAGCAAGACTCTGGGCCATTGCCTATTCATCAGGGTCTGAGTCACTCTCCATTCAAACCCTCATTTGCATCTCCTTTTTCACCTGACCATTTCTATGAACCCAAGCTTACCCAACTGCTCTTGGGGTCTGCTGTCACTGTGGCCTTCTTTGTGAGCCATAACCAGATGATTATAACCAGATGATTATAACTAGTATATCTCCTCATAACACCTATGTCCCTAAGATATACAGGCCTGTGGCTTACACTGGCTCAGCTTGTCTGAGTGTGGAAAGCTAAGCAGGGTCAGGCCTGGTTATTACTTGGATGGGAGACCCCTCCTCTAGTTTCCTGCATTGAGCAGGGGGTTGGACTTGATAGCCTTGTAGGCTCCTTCCAACTCTATGATCTATGAAATACGAAAATAACATGGAAAAATGCATCCACCTAGCTGTTCCTACGCACTAAGAAGCAAGAATGAGATGTTGATTCATCCACCAGTGCTCCTTAAGAGTTCAGGAATGTCTCTGGCTATCGAATCTACCTTGTCTATACTACATTGCGAACTTCTTTCCTTCTGGCTTCCTCTATGGAACCACAGGTGGGTATGTCAGAGAA
Organism: Shinisaurus crocodilurus; assembly: GCA_021292165.1. Lineage (NCBI taxonomy): Eukaryota > Metazoa > Chordata > Lepidosauria > Squamata > Shinisauridae > Shinisaurus > Shinisaurus crocodilurus. Next base: position 121,570 of record CM037891.1, read on the forward strand.
GGTAGGGGGGTACTTCACGGAAACAACACTGCTTTTCCATGTTGTTTAGAAAGTGGAAAGACCTTTTGCTAAAGCAAACTGTAACAAGGGCTTGTAACTGCTGTCTTACACATGTCCACTGAGAAGTAAGTCCCGTGGAGTTCAATGGGGCTTACTCGCAGGTAAGTGGGCACAGGATTGGCACCTAAGTGGCAGTTCAGAGAATGTGATTAAGGGTGCGATCCTTTGCAAGTTTAGACAGAGAAAAGGCCTGCAGTTCCCAGCATGCCCCAGCCAGCTATGCATCAGATCAGGGCCGGTGCAAGGCAGTTTGGTGCCCCAGGCAAGGTCAGATATTTAGCGGGGGGGGGGGGGGGCTGCCACTTGAGCCCTCCCTCCCTCCAGCCCTATGCCCATTATGAAATAAAAGTCAATTGGCAGAACCTAAAAAAATTATTATCATAAACATTGACAAATACATAAAATACATGTTGATGTAGTACCAATTTGCTGTATAGAAAAAATCCTGGTGAAGTGTGACAGAAACTACATTTTCAGGAGTGGGTCTCTCTCTCTCTCTCTCTCTCTCTCTCTCTCTCTCACACACACACACACACACACACTGCAATCTGTACAGCCGCACATCAACCGAGTCACCTTCTTCGTGCCTTTGAAATGCTTATCATTTAATTGTATGTCACCTTAGTGTGGAACTGGAGATTTGGCCAGAACGGATAAATAATCCTGGGGGGGGGGGGCTTTTGAGAAATAATAATATAAACCTGGAGAGGGGGGCGGGGCATAGCCCCTGCCCTGCTCAGATAGCGCCCCTGGTCCCAGACCCATTTGATTCAAAGGGAGGCCTGGCCGGTTAACATTCCCGGACTTCACTTCCAGTGAGAATTGCTTGCATTGCAGCCCAAGGGTCATTTCCAAGAACTTCTGCTTCAAACCGGAAGGCGGCTCTACTCCTCCTTTGGAAATAAACTTTCCTGAAATGCTCCTCTCTCCATTTCCCGGTAATCATGTCATGTCTTCTTGCGCTTTGAGGTTCGCAGCCCCCCCACCTCCCCCCTCTTCAATCCTACACTACGTTTGACTTCCAGAGAAAGTCTGGGAAGGCTGTTCCATGAGTACCCCAGTTAATAAAGGAGCGATCTGGAACTGATGGCATTTGAACAGTCGGCAGCAACAGCCATATGCGCACTTACCTGCCAGTAAGGCCCCTTGACTTCAGGGACTTACTTCAAGGTAAACACGTCTGGCAATCTAACAGCGGCCTTGAGTGCGCATGCAGATTTCCAAAGGGCCCTCTTCCTCATGAAGCATCTTCCCAAATGACCCACCCGCTATAGCCCTCATTTCACTTGTGAGAACACCCTAAGGCTGCAATTCCACATGTCACTTACCTGGGAGTAAGTCCCATTGGACTTAATGGCACTTACTTCTGAGTAGACATGGATCGGATTGCACACTGCATGGCTGCAGGCTGGGAGGAATCCCCTTAAAGGCACAGACCTGGGAGCCTACACACTTGGTCCTGTCACACTGCGGTTCCAGCGCACTTCCTCCAGCGTCTCCCAACTCCGGAGCCTTTTGATTGGCTGAGGCGCTGACAGCAGGAGGAGCTCAAAGTAAGCAGCCCACCCTCCTCTATAAGCCCCTTTGCAGCTTTCCCTCTCAACCTCTCTCCCTCTCTTGTTTTGCTGCGCCTCCCTGTAAAACTGAACAGTGAAAAGGAAAAAGAAAGGAAAAAAAATTGCAGTGGGGATCTGCTAAAACCGGCACAGAGAGATGTCATGTGAAAACGCACATGCTCTGCCATCCACACAGTACTCCTTTTTCTTTTCTTTCTGCTGCTCAATTTAAAAAAAAAAGAGAAACTCCCCTCCACCCTCCCCTCTTATTTCTTCTCCCGCTCCGTCTCTTCCTGCTGCTGCTGCCGCTGCTCCTCAGTTCAAGTGGCCACAAAATAAATCTTTGGGAGAGTCAGTCTGTGTGTTCCTTGGAAGCGAAGGCAGAGCGAGGAAGGCAGAGAGAGAGAGAGGGAGAGAGAGAGACACGCAGGGGGAAGAGGAAGAGGAGAGCAGCTAGCGACAGGCAGTTCAAACAACCCAGAAAGACTTTAAAAAATAAAAAAGAAGCTTTTCTTCTGTAGATATATGTGAAGTGTTTTCCGGAGGGAGTTGGAGTTTCTGGCGCCCCCCTCAGCCCAGCGCCCTAGGCAGCCGCCTAGTTGGCCTAATGGTAGCACCGGCCCTGCACCCACCCCGACCAGTCCCCTCCCAAGGCCAAATCCAACATTGGACTGCAGGCAGAAGCCTCCTCATGCTCCACTGATTTTGAAATGCTCAAAGCAAAAAGCAAATGACCCTCCCCCCCAAGGTATGAGACCTGAGCTAGAGTAGAGGAACTCCTCCCTTTGCTGCTGTTTTGTGTTTTGGGGGAGGAGGGGACACACTCTTCTGCCCCCACAATGGCTACCGTATAGGCCCTGCAGAAGAAAACATGCTTCAACTGGGAATTGGAAGGATGTTTCTCTACTGGATTTATCTTTGTGCTAGTTCTAGGGAAATAGATCCTAGACTTCAAGGGCAGACTCACACACAGGGCCCAACTTCCTGCTCCTGTAGACTTTGCGGGTTTTTAACTTCCCTGGGGGCGGAAGTCTGAGCTGCCCATAGAAGTCAGTGGAGATGAAATCCAGCCTTTGGCCCAGCTGGGCTTGGGCAGTAGCGTGTCTTCCGCCCTCCCCAAAGAAAGGGGAGCCGCCAAGACGGGGGGGCTCCTGCTCTTCCCAACTCAGGCTTCTTCCCTGTGCAAAATATGCATTGGCCGGGTTGGGAGCATCTATGCCTGATCCCGGGTTGGCCGCCTTGGTGCCCCTTTGCTTTTGGGGATGCCCTGAGCCCCCACCAGGCTGCTGGACCTCAAGGGGTGATCGGGGGTCTCTTGCAGCCATTAGAGTGCTGCCCTATTCACGTTCTGCGGTCACTCCTCGCGGGGCACACTCTCGTTAAATGTGCTGCAGTCATGTAGCAGCAGAACTTTGCGTTCCCTTGAATAGGGCTTTTGAAAATTACTTCTCTTCCTCGTGTCTGTGCAGGTGCGAATGAGAGCAACATGCAGCTGATGGTGGAGGCCATGGAATCGGGGTCCCCATTGATCCTGTGGGGTGCTCCCCCCCCGCAGCTTGGAGGAGCAGAAGGGGTGTCAGGAGGGAGGTGTGATGTTATGGTATTTGGGATTAAATTTAAAGTGTATAGGTGGTGAGTGAGTGTGATGTGTTTGTGTGTTAAGTGTGAGCCTGTATTCCTGCTGTATCTGGGTGAGAAAGGATGGGCAGGAAGGTGTATGCATATATGACATGATTGGCTGAGTGAGAAGGGGGCGGAGCCTGGGTTATATAAACTGTGGGCGGTGCTGTCCAGCCAGGTGTGTGGGGGAGAAAGGGAGTGCAGGGGTGTGCGTGTGCGTAGGGGCTGTTTGGGAGTCTGTGAAGCTGACTGGAGGGGCCTGAGATTATATTAGGATTGTTAATTAGCTAGCGAGTGCAGGGATTAATATTTTGAGAACAGTTGGTGAGGGAGGACTGGTACTAGGATAAGATAGTACATTACTTACGGTTGACTGAAACTTACGCATGAAACTTATTTCCAGAACTTGTTGTGTTTTAAAATAAACTTTTCTTTGTTCCTTAAAACACCCTGTGTGGGAAGCTGTGCTTATTTTACTGGTCAAAGAGGTATCAGGGAGGGATTAGACAACCTAAAGTCAGTGTGAGAGGTGTACGGGTTAGGAAAAGAAACCCCCAACCTTACATAAGCGCACCCAGAGATCATAGATAGAATCATAGAACAGTAGAGTGGGAAGGGGCCTACAAAGCCATCAAGTCCAACCCCTGCTCCATGCGGGAGAACAGATGTGGGCAGCCCAGGCAGTCACCCCTCCAAGCACTGACCCGGCTCATACCTGCTCAGCTTCAGCATGGGGCCTGCATTATGTGCCCTCAACGCCACTGTGAAGGACCGCTGATGGTCCTTTTGCATGATTTTGGGAGTTAACGGGTTAACCGGCACATTAAAAATTCCCGTTCGCAGCTCTCAGGTTACCCGAATAACAGTGAATCAAAGTTTACAACATGCAAGCGGTGGTTGTTTATCACAAGTGTAGTTGACCAAAGCATTAAAACACTAAAAACAGGAGGGGCTGTGCCACATTCCTGCGAGTGCAAGGACTTATGAGATGCCTCCTTCTGTGTGCTCATTCATGTGACTCCATGCATTTGCTATGAAGAAAGTTCTTTCCACACTGAGAATTTCTCGTTGTCCCCGGTGTGAATTCTTTGATGTGTGTTAAATTTGGAACTCCGTCTGAAGCTCTGCCCACACACTGAGCATCTAAAGGGCTTTCCCCCATGTGACTTCTATGATGTGAGTTAAGGTGGGAGCCCTAGAGATGAAGCTCTGCCCACACTCTGAGCATTTATAGCGCTCCGCTCCACCCCACCCCCCTGTGAATGCTGTGATGTGAATTAAGATGGGATTTGTGACTGAAGCTCTTCCCACAGACTGAGCATTTAAAGGGCTTCTCACCTGTGTGCACTCTCAGATGGATTTTCAGGCCGGACTTACTAGTTAAGCTCTGCCCACACTCTGAGCATTTATAGGGCCCCACCCCCCACCCCCCCATGTGAATGCTGTGATGTGAATTAAGATGAGATTTCTGACTGAAGCTCTTCCCACAGTCTGAGCATTTAAAGGGCTTCTCACCTGTGTGCAGTCTCAGATGGATTTTAAGGCTGGACTTACAAGTGAAGCTCTTCCCACACTGGGAGCATTTATAGGGCTTCTCCCCCGTGTGAATTCTGTGATGTGAGTAAAGGTGGGAGCTCGAGATGAAGCTCTTCCCACACTCTGAGCATTTAAAGGGCTTCTCCCCTGTGTGACATCTTTGGTGTTTTTTAAGGTTACCACTCTGAGTGAAGCTCTTCCCACACTGGGAGCATTTAAAGGGCTTCTCACCTGTGTGAATTCTGTGATGTGAGTTAAGGTGTGAGTGATAGATGAAGCTCTTCCCACACTCTGAGCATTTAAAGGGCTTTCCCCCCATGTGAATTCTGTGATGTGAGTTAAGCTGGGAGCTCAAGATGAAGCGCTTCCCACACTCTGAGCATTTAAAGAACTTCTCAACTGTGTGCCGTCTCTGATGGTTTTTAAACCTGGAGTTATCAGGGAAGCTCTTCCCACACTGGGAGCATTTAAAGGGCTTCTCCCCTGTGTGACATCTTTGGTGTTTTTTAAGGTTACCACTCTGACTGAAGCTCTTCCCACACTGGGAGCATTTAAAGGGCTTCTCACCTGTGTGCAGCTTCAGATGGATTTTAAGGCTGGACTTACAAGTGAAGCTCTTCCCACACTCTGAGCATTTAAAGGGCTTCTCCCCTGTGTGACATCTTTGGTGTTTTTTAAGGTTACCACTCTGACTGAAGCTCTTCCCACACTGGGAGCATTTAAAGGGCTTCTCACCTGTGTGCAGCTTCAGATGGATTTTAAGGCTGGACTTACAAGTGAAGCTCTTCCCACACTCTGAGCATTTAAAGGGCTTCTCAACTGTGTGTAGTCTCTGATGGTTTTTAAACCTGGAGTTATCAGGGAAGCTCTTCCCACACTCCAAGCATTTAAAGGGCTTCTCCCCTGTGTGGATTCTTTGATGCTCTTTAAGGCTGAAGCTGTATTTGAAGTTCTTTCCACATTCTGAGCATGTATAATGTGAGTTCTCCCCTGTGTGAATACTTTGATGCAAGGTAAGCTGTGAGCTGCAACTTAATTGCGTTTCACACACAAAGCATTTATATGTTTCCACTTCTGTGTGAATTCTGTGATGTTCAGTAAGGTATATACACTGACTCAAGCTCTTTCCACACTGAGAACATTTCCGCACTTTCTCTCCATTCTGAACCATGGTTTTGTTTCCTTTGAAAGATTCTTCTAGCATTGCCATGTCGTGGAAGTCCACCTCTTCAAAGGATGTGAATTTGATCTGCCGCTTCTGTTCACCTTCAGTTTTCCTTTCCTGCTGTTTGCAGTTTTTATGACTTTCTCTCCCATCAGCTGAAAGAATGAAAAAAAGAGATTTTAGCAGTTTAAATAGAATTAAATAGAAATTTAAGAGGGATCAATGCCAAGTGCTGCAGCTAGGAAAAAGAAACCAAATGCACAGTTACAGGAGGGGGATACTTGGTTCAACAGTGCTAATAGTCAGGAGGATCTTGGAATTGTTGTAGATCACACAAGCTGAATATGAGCCAGCAATGTGATGTGGCTGCAAAAAAGGCAAATGCTCTTTTGGGCTGCATTAATAGAAGTTTAGCTTCTAAATCACGTGAACTACTAGTTCCCCTTTACTCAGCACTGGCTGAAGGCAGCAGGACATTCAGGAGAAACCACCCGCCCCCCCGGCACGTCCCCCCAGTCATCCAATCTCCACCTGATCTACCTCACAGGGTTGATGCAATGATAAAATGGAAAGGATGAGGTGGATCATGTAAGCCCCCTTGTGTTTTGTGCAAGAGGGAAAACGCTGGAACATAGTATAATCAAAAAATAAGGTAACTTAAAACAAAATGAGGGTATGGTCCTTCAGGACTGGTATTCAATAGATCATCAGAGACTGCACTCAGGGGAGAAGCCCTGTAAATGCTCACGAGTGTGGGAAGAGCTTCATCTCAAGCTCTGCGCTTAACTCACATCATAGAATTCACACAGGGGAAAAGCCCTTTAAATGCCCAGAGTGTGGGCAGAGCTTCAGTTGCAGTTTTAGCCTTAAACAGCACCAAAGACTTCACATGGGAGAATTAATAATTTTAATAATCTTAATCATTTTAATCTTGTAGTTGTTTTTAACTCCGTTATTGTAACTGCTGCTACTAGTTCTGCTGTTTATTTTTAATCTGTGGTTTTAAATTTCATATTTATTTTCTATTGTATTTTATGGTTTTAACTGTTGTAAACCGCCCAGAGAGCTTCGGCTATTGGCGGTATAAAAATGGATTACATAAAAATAAAAAAAATAAAAAAATAAAAAAATGTCTTCCGCACACGTTAGACACAAACAAGCATTTTCCCAGTGTACCGAGTCCCTCCAGCTATTCCCTGGCTATTTGTCAGATCTCCTGAAGAGCACATAGGAGTTGTGTGCAAACATAGGAAACATCTAGAAGGAGAACACACAGCCCATGGTCCAGGCAGAGCTAAGCACCCACCTGCTGGTCTCTCCCCTTCCTCACAGCCCAGGACAAAGGGGTCATTTGCTTCTCCCTGGCAGAGGATGACATCAGATCTGGGAACGGGAAGCCCTATTGCAGAGGATAGAAAGAGAGGAATTATTTCCAGCACTCCTGATTATTAAATTTGTTTTGGGACTTCAAACCACGCAGGCCGAAGCCTCCCCCCGCCGGATTTGCTCAAACCAGACCCATCAAGGTCAAAGAGAGGTTGGGCAGCTCTTGGAACTCCTCTACATGGGAGAGCAAAAGAGCTGGTGAGTCACAGGTTCCTGCTTGGACCAAGAAGCCTCAGTCTAAAACCCCAGGAAACTGAACAGTCAGGAAATCCCCCACAAAAGGAGGAACACAGTTAAAAACAGTGGCAATAGCTCCTTCCAGGATGCCTCAGCCGAGGGAAAGAGTAAGCCTTACCCAGAGAGGCCAAATTCCTGCAATTCTCCTCCATGACTTCCCTGTGCAGAGCCCTCTGGGCTGGATCCAGCAGAGCTGCCTCCTCCTCCGTGAAACGCACAGCCACCTCCTCAAAGGACACCAGAGCCTGCAAGAGGGAGAGGAAGAGGAAGGGTTCCCCTGAGCAGACCATGCAAAAGGGGCAGCGAAGGGGAGGCCCTCCTGCAGGATCCGGGCTCCAGGAGCGACAGTCAGGGCCCTCTTGGCAGCCACCTGGGAGGGACAATCCTATCAGGCCCAGAGAGACGTGCAGGCGACTGAGCACCCAGCCCCCGTACCTGTTGCGGCTGCCCCGAAGTTCTTTCCACTCCAGCACCAAGAGGAGGAGGCCGAGAAGGCACCCCCAGTGTCCTCCCACTGTCTCCAAGAGTCGTCCCATTTCCTAAGAGGAAGACCAAGAAAGAAGGTGGGGAGATACTTGTTAGTTCATACACACTGTGCAGTCATTTCCTTGTGTGAAGCCAGGCAGTCTCCACACTGGTTTGGGGCATAATTCGAAGTTCCAGTTTAGATTTAGATGAAGACTTAATCCATTGAAAGAAATCACCTTTTTTCACATGTTAGAAACACATTTCACCTTCCCACAGAACCTCAAGGGGAACGCAAAAGCAGCCCATGGAAGTCAAGCGGAGGTGTCAGAGGGAGACCATCTTCAAACTTCCCCCTCGATCCTTACCCTGAGAGGAGACACCTCCGTCCCCCGACAGAGCCTTCTCTGCTTCTCCAGAATCCGTGGTCACGTGGGCTTCCATCCCCTGGACCTGGAAGAGGAGGGAGGAGACCAGGTGAGGAAGTCTTATTACAGTGTTAGCGTGCAAGGAGTGGGGCGGGCAGAAGTCATGGGGGCGGCAGCGTTTCCAAGTGCCAGCTCTGCCCTCAGGCCTCCTTCTGCACTCATTCTGCCTCCCAAGCCCTGCAGTTCCCTCACAGCCGGGTCTTTGGCAAGTGGGAACACAAGGAACTCTGGATGAGGCCACTAAACCAACCCTTGCATCAGAAAAGGACTAGAACCGGGCGTCCCAAACCCACTCCCTTAACCAACCATGAGGAGATGTTGAAGCTCCCAGACATTCCCTTTCTGCTGGGAGGACTGTACCACTAGTGAAGAAAGATCCCCTCCCTCCCTGGAACTTCCCAACCTCCTTTAACTTCCTCTGATCCCTGCAAGGTGGGCCAGATCCACACATTCTGAACCACTATAGAACCATTCAGCAAGGGGCGACGAGACATGCCCCTCTTGGGCTGCTGCTGGGTATTTTTAAGGTGTGGAAGTATTGTAGGGGATTTTTAAGATCTCCGCCCCCTTGGAGCTTCCAGGAAGAAAGCCTCTCCCACCTGGCGCTGGTCCTCTGCCTGGCTCAGGAGGAAGTCTTCTGCTAGGGCCTTGAGACAGGGAGGTGATGATCACATCCTGCAAAGATCTCAAGCCCTGGCTAAGGAAGAGAGGGGAAGACCCAGACTCAAGGGGAGATGGGGGTGGGAGTTGTTCCCCCTGAGTCTGACTGAGGACCAAAGAGGATCAGGCCCAAACTCTGTTCGGTTCACAAGCGGCTCTCTGGACGGGGCATCTCTAGCTGCTGCTCCAGCCCCCAACTCCCCCTCCCCTTGAGACCCTCTGCCCAAAGCAGATTCACCCTCTTGCTCCCCCCCCCGAGCCCCCTCCTCAGATTCCTCCTCCTCTTCCAGCCCTGCACTTACCCTGCCCCAAGATCCTGGTGCTGGGACCTCATGCCTGGCCCTTATTATAGGACCCTGTAACTATCAGAGTGGCAGGATGGAACTCTGACCTGCTGCTGGGAAACAGCCAGTACTGATACCACCAAGTGCTTTGCTCCACTGGACCCTGCCCACCCACCCAGACTTCTCAGAGGAGCTTGGTTTCTCCCTTTGCCCTTTCACTAGGCTATAACAGTTGATCTTAGACTGCCCAGTAGACTGTACTTAGATCTTAGACTGCCCAGTAGACTGTACTGGGCAGTCTACTTAAAAACCTGCCCTGCAAGGTGGACAGCTTCTCATCGCACTCCAACGCAGAGGAGATTGGGGGGGGGGGGGAGAGAGATGTTCCCACTCTCCCAGTCAGTCAGAGGTGGATTGCTGATTGTGGATGGCAAATCTTCAGGGGCACTCAAGTCTAAATGAAATGCAATAAATCCCAGTTGCAAATATATACTTACTCAAATTGTAAAGCATGGTAAATGAAAGCCAGAGTCAAAAGAATAAAAAAAGCAATAAAACAAAGTTTCAAAGAAAACAATCAAATAGGGAGTAAAATCATGAAAATTTTAAGCAATCTCTGATGACACTCTTTGCACGGATCCTTGGAGCAGCCCGTGCAAAGAGAGTAAAAGTCACCAAAAAGTCAACATCTCGCAACATGGAACTTCTCTTTTCTGGGATCGTTTTTTGAATGTCGTCCCAATAAAACAGTGTCTCAGAACCAGCTTCAGCAAGGCAAATGGGAAAAGCTAGTAGAAGGGGGGGGGGGCTTTTCTCAGAGCTTTGCCTTCTTTCCCCCAATAGCTCTGAATGGAACCAGGGACCTTCAGCATGCCAAGGCTGTGGCCCTTCCCATAGCCGGAAAAGGGCAACAGACAAATGAAACAGCCCCAGACTCCTTCCTCTGCAAACGAGGGAAGCTACTTTCCCCAAAGGCCTGTGTGAGGCGGAGAAGGAGAAAAATCCCCCTTCCTCCTCTCTGTGTGTCAACTCAAATCCAGTTCAGAAGGCCTCTCCCCTCCTGAAAATTCCCCCAGACAGACAAAGTGCTCTGGGTGGAATAAAGAGAAAGACAGACCAGGATAGGGTAGGGAAGAAGAGGAAAAGAACTGCAACTAGAAATGGAGCAGGGAGAGAGAATTCCCCCAGGCAAGCGGCTCCTTTCAGGGAGGGAGCCCTGTGCAGGGTGTGCCTACTTAAACTGACTTCAGGAGGGGAGGATGCTGAGGGGCTTTTCTTCCTTTTTTTCTCATTTAAAAGCCCCAGCACTTCCTGGATCATGTGATCACATAGACCCATAGGTATCCATCCTAGAGTTCTTGAAGAACTCAAATATGAAATTTCGGATCTTCTAACAAAAATAGGTAACATGTCCCTAAGATCAGCCTCTGTACCAGAGGACTGGAGAATAGCCAACGTAACACCAATTTTTAAAAAGGATCGGGGGGGGGGGGATCTGAGAAATTACAGTCTGGTTAGTTTAACATCTGTTCCTGGTAAATTGGTTGAAAGTGTTGGTGTCTAGGTAATTGTGGTTCCAATGTATTGACTGGTGGGGGATTCAGGACAGATCAAAGCAAGTCCTTCTCCACACACACACACACCACATAGTTAAACTATGGAACTCACACCCACAAGATGTAGTGATGGCCACCCACTGGGAGGGCTTTAAAAGGGGATTGGACAAATTCATGTAGGAGGAGAATGCTATCCATGGCTACTGCTCCTGATGGCAATGTGCTACCTCCAGGACCAGAGGCAGAATGCCTATGTACACCAGTTGCTGGGGAACATGGGCGGGAGGGTGCTGTGGCTCCCATGTCCTCCTAGTGGGTTTCCCAGTGGGGCATCTGGTTGGCCACTGTGCAGGCAGAACACTGGATGAGATGGGGCCACTTTGGTCTGATCCAGCAACAGGGCTCTTCCCATTTTTTGATGTTCTTATTCCATCCCAGCCCGCAGCTGCCTTTGGACAGCCATGAGCACTACTTCAGTTGTGAGACCCAAGATTAACACTCCCCCCCAATGCTGTACAACTGTTTGCCAGCACTGCTTAAAAAATAATAATACCCTGAGCATGTGTAATTTTGTATTTACTTAAATCCTGTCACCATGAGGACTGCAGGAATGAAATGGAGTTGTTTGCTTCTGCTGCCCTGATGCTGAACACAGTTTCCTTGGAATAAGCCCCCATTTTCTTCTAGAAAAGGATAATATAGTTTACAAATGAAATGTTTTTAATGGTTAAAAATGGTCTTTTTGTATATACTTTTGTAATCTTTATCCTGTACACCACCTTGTGAAAATTTTACCCTTAAAACCCGCCTGAGGTCATTCATAGATTTCATAGATCATCGGGTTGGAAGGAGCCTACAAGGCTATCGAGTCCAACCCCCTGCTCAATGCAGGAAACTAGAGGAGAGGTCTCCCATCCAAGTAATAACCAGGCCTGACCCTGCTTAGCTTTCCACGCTCAGACAAGCTGAGCCAGCGTAAGCCATAGGCCTAAACCAGCAGGCTGTGCTGGGGGAGATGAGAAGGGCAGGCAGGACCCCTCCATCCACCCTGAGAGATTTAGGGTGCACTCCTATGCAGGTTCAGACAGAAATAAGTCCTTCAACTCCCAGAATTCCCCAGCCAGCATGGGCAGCTGGGAGATGCTGAGAGTTGTGGGACTTCTGTCTAAATATGCTTGGGACTGTATCGTTATTTCCCCCCCTCATCCCTCCCTATTCATTTTTGCTTGTGTGCCATCTCTTCTTAGATTGTAAGCCTGCTGGCAGGGACTGTCCTCTTTTCCTGATCATATGTAAGCCGCTCCAGGAGCCTTTTTGACTGAGGAGCAGGATAAAAATACTCCAAAATAAATTAAGTGTATAATTAGTTTGAAATAAATATTTAAAAGATGACCATCTGTAATCGTGCACCTGCCCATACAGGTGTTCCCAGAGTACAGAATATTTTTTTAAAAAAAAATAAGGAAGAAAAGGTGCTGCACCAACCTCGATGGGCCCCAGCCTGCCTCCTGAGCAGGGTCCTGCAGCGGGCTTGGGAAAGGGGTCTGGAAAAAGTCCCCAAGCCCCCTGCAAAGATTTCACTCAGGGGAGATGCTGCTGCCCCACAACCCCCACACCACGTATTGCTGAAACAAACCACAGCAGCCCCACCGCCACAGCACCCCCCACCCCACGGACGCCTGTCCCTTGCCTGGTGGGCCCCTCAGTCGGGGGGGGGGGCGAAGACGCTGCTCGCTCGCTCGCTCTTGCAGCCTTCTCTTCAAAAAATAAAATAAAAATACTTTTTTAAAAACCTGCTCCGGTCTGAAGGAAAAAAACTTCCTCCTCCTGCTGCTGCTGCTTCTTCTTCCTCGCAGGGGGGGGGGGGCTCTGGAGCAGGGCCTTCCCCGCAAGACCCTCCCACACAGGCCATCCGGTGCTGCAGGAAGGGCCCGTCTTCTCACGACTTTGATTGGCCCAGTAATGGTCACCTGACGCGGCACAACCTCTCCCCCCCCCCCGCCACCCCTGGAGGGAGTTTTGAACGGGTTCACGGAGGGCTCTCCAACCTTGGGTCCCCACAGAGGTTGCCGGACTACAGCTCCCAGAATCCCTTGCCATGGGCCATGCTGGCCGGGTAGGCTGGGAGCTGTAGGCTAGCAACCTCTGGGGACCCAAGGTTGGAGAGCCCTGGGCGAATGTGGGACTCTGGCGGGAATGGATTTTCTTCGGGGGTTCATTTGCGCTGAGGGAGATGGGCCCTCCCCGCTTTCAGCAGCCCCCCCAGTGGCGAGGGACAGCGAAGAAAACGGAGGATCTCCTGGGAAGCGTCTCCCCGCCCCGCCCACAGATGCGCACGAGAGCAGGTTCCGAAGCGGCTGCGTGCATGCTGGAGATGGGGGCGGTTGCGGCCTGCTCTCCCTGCCAGACTGAGCCGCCGGGCGGCCGGGCAGGCAGCGGTGAGCTGAGTGGGGGGGGGGGGTGCGCCCCCTTGGCGCCCCACTGACCACTCCGCCTGGGAAGGGGCAGGGCGGCGTCTCATGGGCTGCCCAGCCGCGATCCCTGGAGAGCCGCACGCCCTTTTCCTTCTCTTCCTCCCCCCCCCCAAATTTAATTGTTTTCCCCAAAACTTCTTCCGAAAGTTCTCTTTTTTGCAAACTCCCGGAGCAGCCAGCCCATTGCACGAGGCTGCTGCGTGCGCGCAGTTGCCGCTTCTGCCGCCGGATGGAGGCCCTTTCTTCTTCAGAGAGTCGCCATGGCAAGTGGGCAGGGGGTAGGGGGGTGGGCGTTGGCGGCTCCCCTTTGGAAAGCTCCTTTCTTTTTTCCATAAATTTTTTATTTAAAAAACAAACAAACACAAAAAGTAAAAGACAAACAAAACACAACAAAAGCTAAACTGAAATGTGTGGTAAAGGCTCAAGTAGCCCTGGAGTCTAGCCGACTACGTCAATCCATCAGCCAAACGCAGGTAAAGAAGTTTAAGAACAAAGCTTTATTCAATCAGATAATGCAGCTGCATGTCCCAGCTCCAAACAAAAATGGAGTGAACCCCAAACATGCGCAAGCATTCTACTTTTATGGAATGCAGGCTTTATAAGTCACGCATGTGTAGATGCTGCTAAGATCTTAGAGCAATAGAGCTAACGCCTTTTGGCTCTACGCCAGCATACCAACCTTGCAAAGATAAAATTCCAGTCCTTTGTAGGCGGGCATACGCACTATGTCCTTAGTAGTGGATACATTTCTGCCTACCCATCATCTGAACTATTCTTGTCCTGCAGTTTGTTGCGCAGGGCGAAAACAGTGTCTCTACAGTTTATCCGTGTTCCAAGATACTGTGAACTCTACAGCAACACACTGTGATTTAAATAACAAGTTACTGGGGCAGACTGAAGGTGAAGTCCTTGGTGACTTTTTCCACAATCCCCCCTTTGAGCCTTGGACAACTGCTGTCCTTGGCTCAATCCACCTGGCCCACCAAGGTGGACTTCTTACCGGGGGACTGGATATCTTCATGTCTTGCCAGCCTTGATACTTTGGCCGCCAAAGGCTGGCCGTCATAGAAAGCAGAGAAAGAATACACTGTAGGCAGCAGCAAGCAATAATACAAAAGCAAATTATTGTGGTTAAAATTCCCAAGCCTTTCCACACCCAGGAGAGATTTCCCACCCATGAGGATAGCCATGACCATAGGTCAAGGCCATTCCAGTCCTGGATGGGGAGATGAGCAACATGTTCGATATGAGATGCGATCTCCCTGACTATTTTTCCGTTATCAATTTTGAGGCAGCAGTCTGTCCAGCTAAAGACACCACACATACCCCCCTTTGAGGCCCATAAATAGTCCAACCCTAGCCGGCTTTGCAACACAGCTGTCCGGATTTGAGATATCTCACTGACCAACAAGCTGAGGGCTTCGGCTGAGTCATTTGCCAGGATTTCTACTACTGCCTGTAACCGAATCTTTCCATGACATGGTTCTTGCTCCCTGGATACCTATCCAAGACCAGGTAACTGGTCTTGCTTGGTGATACATAGGATGATTGTGGCTCAGTACTTTGAATGGGGTGTGTGTGAATAACACCAATATAACATGTGCCATACCTGTTTTTGGGGGGACTTCTGGTAGGCCTTTTGACCACAAATGAAGAAGTGCCCGGCCTTGGCTTGTTTTCCCTGAGGACAGGGACCTGGATATGTAGACTGCTTACACCTAAGTGCACTTTTTCGTAATAATACCCCCCAAGATATGGGCTGTCAAACATGCAAGTTTCACACCCACCTGTGCACCAGGCTGACTGTTGTAGTACAGCCCTTCTGATTTGTGACATTTCATTCAGTACTAGGCTCAAGGCTTCAGACGTATCATTTGACACAGCTGTGTGGAAACTGGACACGCCCAGTTTTCCACTAACAACAAGCAACCTGAATTTTTGCCTTCACAGTTCCCCCCCTTTTGCACTTCTAGTACAATTCCCATCTGTGACTCTGCTCATGTTCCCTCCGGATCACGAGAAGGGTCTGTCTTGATGTCTAGGGAACAGGCTCTATTTCTACTACCATGAGGTTTAAAACCTTATTTTCAGTTTCTCTTTGCTTCCCAGCTTCTTGTAATATCATAAGCCTTATCTGTGTGTCGCCGACCACTTCTTCTGTTTTCACAACACATAATGCAATGCAACGTTTGGCAACCAAGAATATGAATATAGGGCCTGGGCCACACCTAATAGGCTCGTGAAACTATACCAACTACCTCATTTTGTCTAACTCAGGGGTCTTCAAACTACGGCCCGCAGGCTGGATCCGGCCCGGCGTGCCCTACCGTCCGGCCCGGTGGCCGATCTAGGGTCCGTGTGGTAGGCCCGAACTGGGCCCGCCCGTGTCCGCGTACCTCCCGGGTCGGACCAAAGAGCCTCTCCCCCCAGGCGCTCTCTCCTCCCAGGACAAGCAGGCTGGGCGGCCGGTACAGGAGCCAAGGTGGGCCTCACCACCAGCCTTTCCTTTTCCGCGCCTTCAAGAGCTGCTGCTTCCGTGTCCTGTCCTCGTCCCCACCCCGCCTGCAGCCTCGTGGGCTTGCCGATAGTAGTTATTTGCTCACCGCGGAGAGCCGGCCGTGCGGGCCACGGCGCCCGCGCTGGTCCCGTCACGTCACTTCCGGCGCCGCAGAAGTGACGCGACGGGACCCTGCTCCGTTGCGCTGAACCCCCGCGCTTCTGTTTTTGGTGGGGATGTCATAACCCCCCCCCTCCAGGAATCCTCCTCTGAGGACGAGTGTGACTCACCCAGGGCCCGGGACACTCCTCAGGAGCAGAGTTCAGACACTGCTGCTCCAGACGGGGCCGACCAGGCAGCTGAAGAGCTGGCAGGCCCCTCTGGCATGACCCGTGGGAGTTCCCCAGCCCGGGAGGAGTCAGAATCAGAGCTGGAAGTGGTGCAGGCCCCGAGTCCCAGACAGAGGAGGAAGATGAGACGGCAGGAACAGATGCAGGCCCCTCGACGCAGCGTCCGGCTGCAAACCAGGACGGCAAACCAGGACGTCGGCCTTGTGAGGCTTTTGTACTCAGCCTGCTGATAAGGAGCTCCAGCTGTGAGATGGGCGTGCCCCGGCAGCAGGCAGTATAACAACACTCACTCACTGAAGCCTGGGTATTGGGAAACCACGTCCTCCTTGACTCGTGTTCCTGATCCCTGACCTTGCTCCAGAACCCTGCCTTGCTTCCCGGACTCTTGGACCCGACTTCGGACTGACGCTGACACTGCCTCTGCTCGACCCCTGGACTTTTGAACAACACTCTCGGCTTGACTCCTAGGATTGTAAGACCACGCTTCTGTTACCCATCCCGCTGCAGCTCCCTTATCTTATCTCAGCTGGACATTTGGCAGCGCTCCCAGAAGTAAAGTGAGCTGCTGGCTGCCGGCCAGCCTTAAGCCGGCCAGGGGGAAACCAGGGCAACAGGGCTGCTTAAGCCCTGTTGCCCTGGTTCCCCCAGCCAAAAACAGAGCGTGGGGGTCCAGAGCGACGGACGTGATGGGGATGGGCGGCGGCGGCGAGGGTGGGGTCCAGCAGCGGCGGCTTGAGCAGCGCGGAGAATGCTCCACGCCGCTCAGAAGAGCGGGATCAGGGCGGCCGCCGCGGAGTTCCGGGCGGCTGTATGTTGCTGCTTGGAGGAAAGGTAGGATAAAAATGACTAAAAAAGTGGAAGACCGACAACCTGGTCTTCTGTGCGGGTTCAGTGCTAAGGGGGTAGCGAGTCCTGGGGCGGATCTTCTCCGAGGTCCCCAGCGACTATCACCCTTAGCCCAGAACAAAGGGATAACTTATAGCCACAAAAGTATCTTTTATAAAACAAGTTTATTTACAAAATTGCCTTCACAAACCCAGACACACGCCAGCAATACAGCTTATCAGTACGGTACAAAGTAGCAAGCAAGAAGTCTCAAGGACACCGTGATTTCAGGGCTCTCAGCTAGTTAGTTCAACTCGGGCTCCAGCAGAGGCCCGGTCAACCGCACGCTGCTAGCTGGGTTCCTGGCGGAGGTCCGGTCTACCCAAGCGGCTAGCTGGGTTCCCGGTGGAGGTCCGGTCTACCCAAGCGGCTTGTGAGTGATTTCAGCTTGGTTTCCCGGGGGTCCGGTCAACCCAAGCGGCCAGTGATTTCAGCTTGGTTCCCTGGGGTCCGGTCAACCCAAGCGGCCAGTGATTTCAGCTAGCTGGAGTACGCCGGGTGCTGCTACCCGGGGTTGCTGATCCTTCGTTCCCTTACCCCAGGCATGGGGCAAGATTGCTGATCAGGTCCAACAACTCAGTTCCCTTGCGCAGGGTGTTTTATACCTTGGTGTTTCAGGTAGCCCCTCCCTCCGAAATCAGGTGGGTTGCCATCCTCCCTGAGGGGCGGCCTTTTGGGTCAGGTGGGGTGACGCCTTCCCCCCCGTGGGGTGGGGTCCCTTTGAAGCCACTTGCTTAATGGTCCCATCCTGTGGTGTTGAGTGGTCCTTTCTTATGGGTGCCGAAGTGTCTGCTCTGGGGAAGTATTCAAGTCTTATGTAGATGGGGCTGATATACGAGAGCATTGACAAACCTGGCGATGCTTCCTGTCTTCCCCCCTGGGGTGATTCTATGCAGATGTTGTTTGTCCCCTTTTGCCTCTGTGGAGACTGGCTGTCCCCCCCCCCCGGGTCTCCTTCCCCCCACCTTGGTGAGTGTATGTGTCAGAAAGGGGGCTTAGGTTGGCTTTCTCCACAAAAAAGAATTCAAGTTACTGATTCAAGATAAAGGTCAGGTCCCAATGAGTAGAACAAATCACTGGGACACACTATCAGTTCTGAGAGGGTTTTTAAAATATATTTTGGATTTGTGCCTGCTAGTCTCCTCTCCCTATCAGGGCTGGGAAACAGCGGGCAGATGAGAAGCCTGTCCTTTACTTCAGGGCTCCAGTCCTAGGCACAAAGTCCCACTGAAATCAGCAGCCCTTACTTCCAAGTAAACATGGATACCATTGTGCTGCAACAGCCCAGCAGAGCAAGGGGGAGAGGTGTGTGTGTGTGTGAGAGAGAGGGGGGGTGTATTGAAACCTACAGGACAACACCAATGTAGGGAATCAATGAAGCACTTACTGCAGTCTATTAATCCCCTCCTGAGATACCCCATGAGAATCTGGGGTGGGGGTGGGATTGTTTAATCTCTTCTTGCAGGCTAGATGTAGTCCACACAACCCCCCCTCACTTTGGAGTAATTCTGTTGACTTCCATGGAACACTAGTGAAGCTACTCTGGAGCAAGTCGTGTGTGTGGATTCAATACCCCTAAAGTGCTGCCCCACTTCAGGATACGTATTTGCAATGAGTCCTGTCATTTCCTAGTTTACATAATCTTCCTCCTCTCCGTTTTATCCTCACAATAACCCTGTGAGGTAGGTTAAACTGAGAGTCAGTGACCGGCCCAAAGTCAGCCAGTGAGCTTCATGGCTGAGTAGGGACTAGAACCCGGATCTCCCGAGTCCCAGTCAAACATTCTAACTAACCACTATGCCGCATTGGCTCGCACTATGTTCTCTGGGTACCAGGTCTTCCTGACCTACCCCAGGGAATTGGTTTGTACTTTTAAGGCTGTGATCCTTTGTAAACTTACCTGGGGAGAAAGTCTCCTTGAATTCAGTGAAACTTACTTCCAAGTAGACATGCATAAGATGAGGCTGTAAGACTGCAATCTTATGCACATTTATGTGGACCAAAGTTGCAGGATGTGGACCACCAGCTCTGTGGCTGGTAAATACTGCTCATCACTCATACTAAAAATATTGTATTTCCCCCCGGTTTTTTGCACTACAAATAAGATATGTGCAGTGTGCAAAGCAAGCCTTTCTATACCTTTTTAAAATTTAATGTATTTCAGTTTTAGACAGCAAATTAATTTATAATTAATTTATTATTAATTTATAGTAACTTTCCATTTTATCAAGTAAAAAAAAAGGACCCGGGTCCTTTTTTTTACTTGATCCATTCGTCCATATTTTTTTTCAACTATAGTCCGGCCGCCCAACAGTCTGAGGGACAATGAACTGGCCCCGTTTAAAAAGTTTGAGGACCCCTGATATAGGACAGGCCCTACTGAGGAAGAATCAGCATGGCTTCCGCTAAGGTAAGTCCTGTCTCACTAACCATTTAGAGGTCTCTGCCAGTTTCCATAAACATGTGGACAGGGGTGATCCATACACTGTTTACTTGGACTTCCAAAAGCCTTTTGACAAAAAGGTTACAGCAGCTGGGATTGTTTAACTTAGGAAAAAGGCGAGTGAGGGGAGACATGATAGAGGTGTACAGAATGATGCCAGGGTGTGGAGAAAGTGAACAGGGAGACATTTTTCTCCCTCTCATAATACTGGAACCCAGCTGGATCATCCCATGAAGCTGACTGGTGGGGGATTCAGGGCAGATCAAAGGAAGTCCTTCTTCACAAACACCACACATTTAAACTATGGAATCCACTTCCACAAGATGTAGTGATGGCCACCCATTGGGAGGGCTTTAACAGGGGATTGGACAAATTCATGGGGAAGGCTAGCCATGGCTACTACTCCTGATGGCTATGTGCTACCTACAGGACCAGAGGCAGAATGCCTATGTGCACCAGTTGCTGGGGAAGATGGAAGGGTGCTGTGGCTCCCATGTCCTGCTAGTGGGTTTCCCATTGGGGCATCTGCTTGGCCACTGTGTGGACAGAACGCTGGTTCAGATGGATAGATGGATTCACTTTGGTCTGATCCAGCAACAGGGCTCTTCCCATGTTATGTTCTTATTCCATCCCAGCCCGCAGCTGCCTTTGGACAGCCATGAGTACTACTTCAGTTGTGAGACCCAAGATTAACACTCCCCCCCACGCTGTATAACTGTTTGCAAGCCTTACTTTAAAAAATAATACCCTGAGCATGTGTAATTTTGCATATACTTAAATCCTGTCACCACGAGGACTGCAGGAATGAAATGGAGTTTTTTGCTTCTGCTGCCTTGATGCTGAACACGGTTTCCTTGGAATAAGCCCCCATTTTCTTCTAGAAAAGGATAATATAGTTTACAAATGAAATGTTTTTAATGGTTAAATGGTTAAAAATGGCCTCTTTGTATACTTTTGTAATGTTTATCCTGTACGCCACCTTGTGAAAGTTTTACCCTGAAAGCTGGCCTAAGAAGGCCATTCCATGAGGCTGTGCTGGGGGAGATGAGAAGGGCAGGCAGGACCGTTCCATCCACCTTACTGGGAGACTTAGGATGCACTCCTATGCAGGTCTAGACAGAAATAAGTCAGAGAACTCCCAGAATTCCCCAGCCAGCATGGGCAGCTGGGAGATGCTGAGAGTTGTGGGACTTCTGTCTAAACATGCATAGGATCGCATGTTATTTCCTCCCCTCATCCCTCCCTATTCCTTTTTTGCTTGTGTGCCTTGTCTCTTCAGACTGTAAGCCTGCAGGCAGGGACTGTCTTCTTTTCCTGATCATATGTAAGCCCCTCCAGGAGCCTTTTTGACTGAGGAGCGGGATAAAAATACTCCAAAATAAATTAAGTAAATAATTAGTTTGATACCCTGGAGAAAGCCAACCTAAGCCCCCTGCCTGACACACACACACTCACCAAGGAGGGGGGAAGGAGACCGGGGGGGGGGGGACAGCCAGTCTCCACAGATGCCAAAGGGGACAAACAACATCTACATAGAATCACCCCAGGGGGGGAAGGCAGGAAGCATCCCCAGGTTTGTCAATGCTCTCGCATATCAGCCCCATCTACATAAGACTTGAATACCTCTCCAGAGCAGACACTTCGGCACCCCTAAGAAATGGCCACTCAACACCATAGGATGGGACCATTAAGCAAGTGGCTTCAAAGGGACCCCATCCCACGGGGGGAGGGTGTCAACCCACCTGACCCAAAAGGCCACCTCTCAGGGAGGGTGTCAACCCACCTGATCACGGAGGGAGGGGCTACCTGAAACACCAAGGTATAAAACACCCTGCGCAAGGGAACTGGTGGCTGTTCAGCAATCTTGCCCGTGCCTGGGGTAAGGGAACGAAGGATCGGCAACCCCGGGTAGCAGCACCCGGCGCGCTCCAGCTAGCTGGAATCACTGGCCTCTTGGGTTGACCGGACCCCCGGGAAACCAAGCTGAAATCACTCACAAGCCGCTTGGGTAGACCGGGCCCCGCCGGGAACCCAGCTAGCCGCTTGGGTAGACCGGGCCCCGCCGGGAACCCAGCTAGCCGCTTGGGCAGACCGGGCCTCCGCTGGGAACCCAGCTAGCCGCGAAATGCTGCTGCCCCACACCACGTCTGGCTCAGATCTTTTTAAAAAACGGTCCACAACCACCACCTCTTGCCCAAAGAAATTCAAAAATGACCCACAATTCCAGACCTTGCTGAGAAAACCTAAGAAATGACCCTGTCTCTAAGCTGTGGGAGGAGCAGAAAGAGGCCCGGAGGCCACACAGGCCCAGTTTGGGTGAGCGAAATCCTACTTGAATGGCACAAGCCACCGCAGCTTAAACCAGGCAACCTCCAAGCTGCCCCACAGCGACTCCACCACCAAAGCCCCCCACCCCACCCCACGAACGCCTGTTCGTTGCCTGGCGGGCCCCACAGTGGTGGTGGTGGGCGGAAGACGCTGCTCACTCACTCGCTCTTGCAGCCTTCTCTTCAAAAAATGAAATAAAAATAACTTTTAAAAAGCTGCTCCTTTCAGAAGGAAAAAGAAAAATTGGCCCAGTAATGGTCACCTGACGCAGTGCAACCTCCCACCCCCACCCCCTTTGCCTCGGCCACAGCCCCTGTAGATTTTTAAAGGGGTGAATATGGGACTCTGGCGGGAATTGATTTCCTGTGGAAGTTCTTTGCAGCTGAGGGAAATGGCCCAGCCCTCCAGGAAAATGGTCCCTCCCTGCTTTCAGCAGCCCCCAGTGGCAAGAGACAGTGAAGAAAAAGGAGCATCATCTGGAAAGCGTCTCTCCGCCCCGCCTCAGCCACTTGGGGGTTCAGTGACCGGACTGGCCTGAGGCGGGGTCCCGTTCCGTGCTTCTGCAGCACCTTGCTCCCAACAAGCTACAGAAGCCTTGGCTTTTTTTTACCCCCTCGCTGGCCCCCCTCTTGATCCCCCGACCCCTCCCTCTCCTGGCAGGACAAACCGGTTCAGCCAGGCAGGAAGGGTGCTGAGGTTTCGGCGCCACTTTTTCCATGCCCCCTGGAGGATGCTTGGAAGGGTGATTGCGGGTACTGGACAACCCATTGAGGGTGTCCAGGGAAAACCATGTAAATGTGTGTGTCCCGGACTTAGCAGCTCATTGAGGGTCTTTGGTGAAACCCATGGGAATGCAGATGTGTGTCTCGGACTGAGTTCTCCTGCCCTGGGCAGGGATTATGCCGGGGAAATGGGGCAAAGTGTATCTTGGTCAGGCTTTCTCTCCACCACCACCCCTTTGGGAAGAAGAAATCGGGGTTTCTGAACACCCCGAATTCCATCTAGCTTCATCTTGAGAGAAAGCCCATGACAGCCCCCCACCAGGATCCCAAGGGCCTCTTCCTGCTTCCTCTTCGAGGGGGGCTGCCATGGGCCCACTCCTTCAAGCACACGCTTGGGCAACCTGACTCAGGACACCCCAAATCAGTGAGATCTTTTTTGTGGTAGCAAATCCCACAGTGAAAGCTTAATGGTTGTGCTCTTCAGAAAGCACATGATTGATGGAAATGAGCGAGAAGCTCCATGTAATTCCAGAAAAGTCAAAAACTAATAACTATCGCCGTATCGGTGACCCATACAACTTGGTTTCCCCGCTGCAAGCGCTACGGCTCAGCATCCAGGCCGAGGGGCTGGAAAGATTCCTGGCATAACCCTGTTAGGTTTTGCATAGGCAGAACGAGATTACCACCTGACATCAGGATTATCACCTGACATGGGAGGTTGTCTCTTGAGATGAAGTACACAAGGTCTTTAGTCACGAGACATAGTCTCAAGGTGATAAGACTCAGCAGCCTTGGGACAGTTTAGCAGTAAACATGTTGATGAATAGGTTATACAACTGGGGTGAGTAATATCCTATTTATAGGTACAGGATCAGGGGTATAAAGACTGACACACTTGTTGACAGCCTCACTCGTCTCGCTCTCGACTCATCTTGACTTCCTGGCTTCTGTCTCTTGTTCTGGACTTCTACTTCATCTCAGCCTTACCACTGGGGTCTTGGATTTCTATCTGCAATCATGTAGTGAGTAAGAGATGCATTGCTTGCCTTAATTCCATGTAATTGGGTCTTACAAATAAACTCTTTAATCTTCATTAACTGCTGTTATCTCCTCCTTCCGTCTGCGTGACTGGGACTGAGGGTCACTGGCTAGGGAAGCTTTTGAACCCGGGTCAGTCTCTCACAAACCCATCCCAGGCAAGCAAAGGCAAGAGGTCTAGAAAAAGACCTAAACAAACCCAGAAACACAGAGATGGCGTCCAACCTTGAACTCTTCACTGGAACTTCAGCACAAAAAGGGTCAAGACCTATGAAATCCAAGAGTCAAAACACAGGTTCAAGAGTAAGTCCAGGGCAATCCCACACATGCAGAGTTGGACGACCGTAGCTTCCACTTTGGGGTCTCCACCACACTACCTTGGTCCAGGAATAGAAAACCCCCAGTCAGATCAGTCCAAGCCAGCAGGCAACTCTGGGCTCTTGACAATGAAGATCCAGAATCCACATGTATCGGCCACTACTGTGAGCCTGTCAAGATCTCAGTTCCCAGGGAAGGATAAGTCAGCTCCAGGTTTGCTTATGAGGTGACAAGTTTATTTAGCGGCTTTCAACATACATGTGCACCCACCAGACAAGTGAGTTGGGACGGACCACAGCGTGGCTGCCTGGCAGGCATTGCCTAAAGTCCGAACACGGAACAAAGCAGACATTAGCGTCTTCTACATTTTTGCTGTTTACACTTGATATTTGCAGCTGGGCTACACATCATGACTACGAACTGTTTGAAGCTAGCAGTTAAGCAAAACTTTACCGCTAAGCTAATGAGCAGGGTGAGGAATGTTGGCACAAGCATGCGTGATGGGCCTGGTACCTACACTTGGGACTGCTTCCCATCATGGCTGGCTATTGAGCAGTAACAAGCGCACACCTGGTGCTAGTTCCTCAGCATAGTAGGCCCAAACCCAGTGATGGGCGCGGACCCCTCTTCCTCTCGCTCTGCCTGCCAGGAATTCATGAGCTTCTCTGTTCTTTGACCCGTCCCTTATGCTGGGAGCCAAAGCGGCTTCCCACGGGACAGGCATGCAGGTTACAGAGAGATGCTAAGATGCTTTCAAGGCCTCTCTCAGGCCAAGGAAAATGGAAGACACTTTCTGGTTCAAAATGGATTCTCACAAGGGGCCCTACAACATAGCAAACAAGAATTGAAAGTCTATGAAAAGTAGAGCAATACCTTTCATGGAAGGTTCTTCACAATACAAAGTTCCAAGAGACAAAGGTCCAAATTGGATGGGGAGTCCATGTGAGGAGTGCCTGAAGAAGCTCAGATGGTAGTATGGAAGCAGGAACCGATGGCAGAAAACACTGAGGGTTGTGTTGCTGTGGCAAACGCTGGAGTGCAGAGAAAGCCCTGCTATAGGGCTTCCAGCAGCTCCCAACCCGTCTGCATTAGCAGGCCTTGAGAGCAGCTGGAGGTTTGGGACAGGATTCTGTGAAGACAGCAGAGCAAGCTGGGCTGCTGTCTGGGAAGCAGCCACTAGATGGAGCTGTGGCGATGTGCTGACGGACCAGATCCTGACACCCGGAGCTCCAGGGGATTCAGGCAACACTGCACTGTCTTTCATGTGCTTTAAGTTTGCAACTTTGTCTGAAGCTCTGCCTACAGTGGGAGCATTAATAGGGCTTTCCCCCCATGTAAAATTCTGTGATGTAAGATAAGGCGGGAACTTGAGATGAAGCTCTTCCCACATTTTGAGCATTTAAAGGGCTTCTCCGTTGTGTGAAGTCTTTGGTGTTCTTTATGGCTAGAACTCTGACTGAAGCTCTTCCCACACTGGGGGCATTTATAGGGCTTTTCCCCCGTATGAATTCTGTGATGTGTGTTAAGTATGTACCTCTGCCTGAAGCTCTTTCCACACTCTGAGCATTTATAGGGCTTTTCCCCCGTGTGAATTCTTTGGTGTCCTTTAAGGCTAGAACTCTGACTGAAGCTCTTCCCACACTGGGGGCATTTATAGGGCTTTTCCCCCGTGTGAATTCTGTGATGTATGTTAAGGAAGGACTTCTGACTGAAGCTCTTTCCACACTCTGAGCATTTAAAGGGCTTCTCACCTGTGTGAATTCTTTGGTGTTGTTTAAGGTGGGAGCTCGAACTGAAGCTCTTCCCACACCCTGAGCATTGAAAGGACTTCTCACCTGTGTGAGGTCTTTGGTGTTGTTTAAGGCTAGAACTGTGACTGAAGTGCTGCCCACTCTCTGAGCATTCATAGGGCTTCTCCCCTGAGTGGATTCTTTGATGTCGTTTGAGGCTAGAACTGTGACAGAAGCTCTTCCCACACTCTAAGCATTTATAGGGCTTTCCCCCGGTGTGAAGCACTTGGTGTTGTTTAAGGCAGGCGCTCCGACTGAAGCTCTTTCCACACTCTGAGCATTTAAAGGGCTTCTCAACTGTGTGCAGTCTCTGATGTTTTTTAAGGATGGAGCTGTGACTGAAGCTCTGCCCACACTGGGAGCATTCATAGGGCTTCCCCCCCATGTGAATTCTTTGATGTGAGTTAAGCTCGGAGCTACAGATGAAGTTCCTTCCACGATCCGAACATTTAAAGGGCTTCTCCCCTGCAGTGGATTCTTTGATGTTGTTTAAGTTTGAAGCTGTATTTGTAGTTCTTTCCACATTCTGAGCATGTATAATGCGAGTTCTCCCCTGTGTGAGTACTTTGATGCAAGGTAAGCCCTGAGCTGCAACTTAATTGCTTTTCACACTCAAAGCATTTATATGTTTCCACTTCTGTGTGAATTCTGTGATGTTCAGTAAGGTATATACACTGACTCAAGCTCTTTCCACACTGAGAACATTTCCGCACTTTCTCTCCATTCTGAACCATGGTTTTGTTTCCTTCGAAAGATTCTTCTAGCATTGCCATGTCGTGGAAGTCCACCTCTTCAAAGGATGTGAATTTGATCTGCCACTTCTGTTCACCTTCAGTTTTCCTTTCCTGCTGTTTGCAGTTTTTAAGACTTTCTCTCCCATCAGCTGAAAGAATGAAAAAAGAGACTTTAATAGTTTAATTACCGTAAATAGAATTTAATTAAGTAGGATTAGATAGAAATTTAAGAGGGACCAATGCCAAGTGCTGCACCTAGGAAAAAGAAACCAAATGCACAGTTACAGGATAAGGGATACTTGGCTCAACAATGCCACAAGCGAGACAGATCTTAGAATTCTTGTAGATCTCACAAGCTGAATATGAGCCAGCAATGTGATGTGGCTGCAAAATAGGCAAATGCTCTTATGGGCTGCATTAATAGATGTCTATCTTCCAAATCACGTGAAGTACTAGTTCCCCTCTACTCAGCACTGGCTGAAGGCAGCAGGACTTTCTGGGAGAAACCACACGTCCTCCCGGCACGTCCCCCAGTCATCCAATCTCCACCTGATGTACCTCACAGGGTTGATGCGAGGATAAAATGGAGAGGAGGTGGACCATATAAGCCCCCTTGCGTTTTGTGCAAGAGGGAAAACGCTGAGATATACTGTAATCAAAAAATTATGTAACATAAAATAAAATTCCAGCAGGCCGTGCAGAGGGAGAAGAGAGGGAGCGCAGGGCCATTCCACCAGCCCTGCTGAAAGGCCTCCCTCATGATGGCTCCTCCTCCGTCAACTGTCACCACCACCAGCCATTCCAGCAGGCCGTGCAGAGGAAGAAGAGAGGGAGCGCAGGGCCATTCCACCAGCCCTGCTGAAAGGCCTCCCTCATGATGGCTCCTCCTCCCTCAACTGTCACCACCACCAGCCATTCCAGCAGGCCGTGCAGAGGGAGAAGAGAGGGAGCGCAGGGCCATTCCACCAGCCCTGCTGAAAGGCCTCCCTCATGATGGCTCCTCCTCCCTCAACTGTCACCATCACCAGCCATTCCAGCAGGCCGTGCAGAGGGAGAAGAGAGGGAGCGCAGGGCCATTCCACCAGCCCTGCTGAAAGGCCTCCCTCATGATGGCTCCTCCTCCCTCAACTGTCACCACCACCAGCCATTCCAGCAGGCCGTGCAGAGGGAGAAGAGAGGGAGCGCAGGGCCATTCCACCAGCCCTGCTGAAAGGCCTCCCTCATGATGGCTCCTCCTCCCTCAACTGCCACCACCACCAGCCATTCCAGCAGGCTGAGAGGAGGGAGATGAGAGGGAGCGCAGGGCCATTCCACCAGCCCTGCCAGGAGTAATCATTCATATTCCCCCTTCTTCCCTCCCCATTCCTTTTTCCTTGTGTGTCGTGTCTTTTTAGATTGTAAGCCTGCGGGCAGGGACTGTCTTGTTAATTGCTGTAAACCGCCCAGAGAGCTTGGCTATTGGGCGGTATAAAAATGAAATAAATAAATAAATAAATAAATAAATGAGGGTATGGTCCTTCAGGACTGGTATTCAATAGATGTCTTCCCCACACGTTAAGACACAAACAAGCCTTTTCCCAGTTGACAGAATCCCTTCAGCTATTCCCTGGCTATTTCTCTGTCAGATCTCCTGAAGAGCACATCGGAGTTGTGTGCAAACATAGGAAACATCTCGTAGGAGAACACACAGCCCATGGACGAAGGGTCCAGGCAGAGCTAAGCACCCACCTGCTGGTCTCTCCCCTTCCTCACAGCCCTGGACAAAGGGGCCATCTGCTTCTCCCTGGCGGAAGATGACATCAGATCTGGGAACTGGAAGCCCTTTTGGAGAGGATAGAAAGAGAGGAAATACTTCTGGCACTCCTGGTTATTAAATTTGTTTAGGGATTTCAAACAACCCAGGCTGAGGCCTCCCCCCGCCTGCCCCTGTTCTCACAAGACCCATCAAGGTCAAAGAGAGGTTGGGCAGGTCTTGGAACTCTTCCACATGGGAGTGCAAAAGAGCTGGTGAGTCACAGGTTCCTGCTTGGACCAAGAAGACTCAGTCTAGAACCCCAGGAAACTGAACAGCCAGGAAATCCCCCACAAATGGAGGGACACAGATAAAAACAGTTGCAATGCCTCCTTCCAGGACGCATCAGCCAAGGGAAAGAGCGAGCCTTACCCAAAGAGGCCAGATTCCTGCAATTCTCCTCCATGACTTCCTTGTGTAGAGCCCTCTGGGCTGGATCCAGCAGAGCCTCCTCCTCCTCTGTGAAATGCACAGCCACCTCCTCAAAGGACACCGGAGCCTGCAAGAGAGAGAGGAAGAAGGGTTCCCTTGAGCAGAGCATGCAAAAGGGGCAGCGAAGGGGAGGCCCTCCTGCAGCATCCGGGCTCCAGGAGCGACAGTCAGAGCCCTCTTGGCAGCCACCTGGGAGGGATGATCCAGTCAGGCCCAGAGAGACGTACAGGGGACTGAGCCCCCAGCCCCCGTACCTGTTCCGGCTGCCCAGAAGCTCTTTCCACTCCTGCACCAAGAAGAGGAGGTGGAGAAGGCACCCCCAGTGTCCTCTCACTGTCTCCGAGAGTCGTCCAATTCCCTAAGAGGAGACCAAAAAAGGTGGGGAGATACTTGTTAGTTCATACACTTTGCAATCATTTCCTTGTGTGAAGCCAGCCAGTCTCCACACTGGTTTGGGGCATAATTTGAAGTTCCACTTTAGATTTAGATGAAGTCTTAATATATTGAAAGAAACCACCTTTTTTCACATGTTAGAAACACATTTCTCCTCCCCACAGAGCCTCAAGGGGAATGCAAAAGCAGCCCATGGAAGTGAAGCGGAGGTGTCAGAGGGAGACCATCTTCAAACCTTCCCCCGAGAGGAGACACCTCCGTCCCCCAACAGAGCCTTTTCTACTTCTCCAGAATCTGTGGTCACGTGGGTCTCCATCCCCTGGACTATTTGTTTGTTTTGAGGGAGACTCACTAAGAGTCCTTGGTTCATACCAACTTCCACAGCAAAGAGGGAAGCGTCAGACCAAGAAACAAGATAGAGACACTTGGAGGAGATTGGGGGCAGTGGGTGGGGGGAGAGAAATCAAATGTAAACCTACAGAAAGTGCCTCCAGATGAACATTTTTACCACCCATATGAATATGAAGGATAATTCCAAGAGAAATGTCATCTCTTTCCACCCAAACCACCAGTTATCAAATTGTTATATTAGCACTGTGTTAAGTTACCACTTGGTAAATGGTAAATCTTGGTAAATCTGTTTCCACCCAAAAGTGCAGGGATCGGTGTATTTTCCTATGTGACTCATTTACCTTGAAGGGCAGCCATAAGAGGCCCGTTTGTTTGAAGAAGCTCCCGGTGGCCCTGCTTTCTTCTGGGCCAGCTTGGCACCAGCTGAAGAAGCGTCTTCATCTTCCCTGCATCTGTCTCCTCAGCCATCATGTTCATTCATCAGCACTCAGGATCCTACCAAGTAATTGAAACAGTATCACGTCCATCCCAGAAGCTTGTTGGATCAGCTCTTCTTGGTGTCATTCTACAAAATGTTCTGGGAAGAACACGATTAACACTTCTGATGGCTCTTTTCATAGGTCTGTTAGTGCCCGCAAAGGTCACGTAGCCCATCCCCCTTTCCTGAAAACACATCCACGCTCAAGGGTGCAGCCAAGAAATTTTAGAGCCTGGACTTGCTGCATTATTTTGACCACGAAGCACACCGTCAACATTTCGAGCCTCGGTCCTGCACTGCCCGGCCATTCTGTGCTTCACAAGGGCATCTACATATCTGGTATGTTAGAGCAAAAAATAAAAATAAAATCTGCTTGCCCACCCTTATTTTGTTAAGACTCTGAGCATGTGCAGTTTCCCATTTTAAAGTCACTGAAATCATAGTACCATCATGAGAAGTGGAATAAAATGTCGTTTCCTTCCACTGTCATGGTGTGAAAAAGTAGCATTGTAAAAACAAAGCAAAACCTGATCATAAATATTTTGATTATATATCTGACAGCCAGCGTGGTGTAGTGGTTAGATTACTGGACTGGGACTTCCGAAATCCAGGTGCTAGTCCCCACTCAGCCATGAAGTTCACCGGGTGACTTTGAACCGGTCACTAACACTTAGCCTAACCTACCACACAGGGTTGTTGTAAGGATGAATTGGAGGGAAGGGGGGCTATGTAAGCCGCCTTGGGTTCCTTGCAAGAGGAAAAAGGGTGGGGCATAGATGTAACAATAAAAGATAATATTTAAAATAAAAATCATAAAATGAGCTGTGAGAGCTGGACTGACCCGGGTTCAAAAGCTTCCCTAGCCAATGACCCTCAGTCCCAGTCACGCAGATGGAAGGAGGAGATAACAGCAGTTAATAAAGATTAAAGAGTTTATTTGTAAGACCCAATTACATGGGATTAAGCCAAGGCAATCAATGCATCTCTTACTCGCTACATCATTGCAGATACAAATCCAATACCCCAGTGGTAAGGCTAGATGAAGTAGAAGTCCAGAACAAGAGCCAAGTCGAGTGAGACAAGCAAGCAAGCAAGCGAGAAGCTGTCAACAAGTGTGTCAGCTTTATACCCCAGACCCTGTACCTATAAATAGGATATTACCCCAGTAGTATAACCTATTCATCAACATGTTTACTGCTAGTCCCAAGGCTGCTGAGTCATATCACCTTGAGACTATGTCTCGTGACTAAAGACCTTGGGTACTTCATCTCAAGAGACAACCTCCATGTCAGGTGATAATCCTGATGTCAGGTGGTAATCTCGTTCTGCCTATGCAAAACCTAACATGAGCAGCTGTCCTCTGACTAGAAATTTTTTTTACCCAAAAAGATTGACCCTGCTTAGCTTTCCACGCTCAGACAAGCTGAGCCAGAACATGTAATCCTATTTGTAAGACTGGGTTCCACATTCCCTAACAAAGTAGAGCAGTGACTCAAAGAAGAGTATTCTGATGAAGTCATTACTGAATGACGAAACAGGATTGACTACCGGATTCCTGTATCCAACTATATACTCTGTCTGTTAAAATCTGTCCACTCCATGTCTTGTACCCTTGTACACAGTTTCTGCTTTATTGCCAATAAAAAAAGAAAAAGGAGTCCTAGAGGTGTAATCTTGTTTTGAGTGCATTTCTAATTCCCTCTTTTTCTTTTAAGCCACGGATTTATTTACGTACTGCTGGCAAGGGTCCTTCTCCCCTCCCTGCCTTATTTCCCCCGACGCTGTTCTGGAAGTGCCCTCGCGCAGACCTGCTTTCCTGCGGTGCGAAGGAAGAGGGGCCCCCTCGCTCCCTCCCTCCCGGAGTTTTTGCAGTCCGGCTCCGGACGGAGCACAGGTGCCGGATCAGCAGGCACTGGCGGGCACTCCGGCTGTCCCGGGTCGCCTCGCTTCTTATTCCAGCCCAACGTGGCCAGCCGCGGCTTCCCCTGGTCCCGACGGCGTCCCGCGCGTGGAGCTCCTTCGGGCAGCCCCCTCCCCCCCGCCCAGCCGCTCACCTGGGGGCTCCGCCTCGGTCTCCAGCCTCTCACGGTCACCGGCCGGGTCCCCCGAGCCCCTCCCGCGCAGCTCCACCCCCGCCACGTCGCCCCCGGAGAGCGGCCGGGCGGGCGGAGGGGGGCGCGTGTCCCGTCTCGGGGGCGCCCCGGCGGATCCCTTCCTCGCGGGGAGAGGCGCCCAGGCGGGGCTCGGGTCCCTCGAGTGGGGCTGACGACCTCCTGCCTCCGAGGCGGCTTCGCTTTCCGCCTTTTCCGCGTCTTCTGAAGGGCCCCAAGCCTGGTTTCCGGGAGCTCCTTCTCCTCAGAGGCTCTCGCTTTCCCAGGCAGCCTCGTGGCGTGACTGGTTCACGCGTTCAGTGACACGTGCTCCACTGAAGCCTACACGTGTCCATAAACCCCCCCCCCCCCCAGTGGGCGGCACACAGAAGACGGCACACTCACGCGTAAACCTGCACAGGCGACGAAAGGGAGCTTCTCTTTCGCGTCCATTTCCTTCTTACAAACCAAATACCCGGATGTTCCTCAGCACGCCCTGCCTGTTTGCCAAGAGAAGGGCATGGCTTCAATGACGCTTCTGAAGCCATGCCTTTCTCCTGGCAGCAGGGTGACACTTCCCGCTCAGCGCCTTTTTAAAACTAAGACACCAATTTCTTTTTACTACCATTATTATACAGTATTAGAATCTTTTAATACATAATTCTCACAATACAAATGCTTTTCTGTTGTTTTGCTGTTGTTGCTTGAGGAACTGCAACATCGCGTTCACACAATTTGTTCCTGTTAGGTGTTTTATTGCAAAGAAATTCTAATAATTCAAGTGCCATTTGTGCAAATTGTGCTAGAACCACGTGGCTTTCAGCTCCTGATTTTGTGCAAATTGCTTTGGCGGTTGTTGTTGTTTTAAATGCGCAAATCGTGGCCCATCTTAGAGACGGAAGTCCGTGGGCTGGCTGGACTTGCACTACACTGAGTCGGCACCAGCGCAGGGCTGGCAAACCGGAATCTGGGGGGGCTGAATCATGAAAATCCGTTGGATTTTTCACACACACCATCAGGTGCCTCACGCATCTCTAGGACTCAGCAGTAGGACTCCTGCTCTCGCCTTCCTTGACAATGGACCAGTTCCACATTTTTGGTGGGTCGATCCTAGACATCGCCATTGATAGGAGTAAAGAGGGAAGGGGTGGGAGGGAGGAGAGGTTGAGGTGGATGGGACAAGCAACAGAAGTCCTGAGTACATGCTGCCCTGATCTCCCCCCTCGTATGGATGGGAGTGTCTCTTTGCAATAATAACCCTGCTTAGGTTCTCGGGGGAGTTTTTTTGCTTCCAGAAGAGGGTCCTCATGCTCAATATAGGAGGACCTTTGGGTCAGCAGCAGAGCATCCAAGGAGGCGGATGTGGCGGGGGTCCCGCTCACTTGGCAGCAGCCCCCTGCCCCGCACAGCATGCCATTCTGGAAGGCCCCTCAGTCATTCTGAGTTGGTTGGTGGTGGGGTGTGAGGGGCTGCAGTGGGCAGGGGGTGAGTGGGGAAGCCCCCGAGATGAGTCATCATCCCCAACCCTCTTTGCTTCCAGACTTCTACTTCCCTCTTCATTTGTGTACTTCACTGTGCATTTTCATCTTCTTTTCTCCTGCCGTTTTCCCCATAGCACTCTTCAGCCAGCCCTTCCAGCGCCAAGTCCCACATGGGGATAAACTCTTTTGAGAATTAAAACTGCAGTTACCCGTTGCTCCAGTAGCAGGAAATCACAATGTTAAATGGAATGGCATTGAGGGAAATCCTCACCCTTGACTTCTAGGGGAGGGGCTGTGGCTGAGTGGTAGCGTCCTTGCTTTGCATGCAAGAAGTCCGAGGTTGAGTCTCCACTCCAGCAGCATCTCCAGGCAGCGCTGGGAAAGGCCTCTCCGTCTGCCTGAATCCCTGGAGAGCGGCTGCCAGTCAGGGTGGACCAGGGGTTGGCAGCCTCGTGGCCTCCTGATGTCTTGGACTAGGGTTCCCATCATCCCTGAACATTGGTCATGCTATCTGGGGCTTATGGGATTTGTAGTCCGAAACAGTTAAACAGCACCACACTGCCTCCTGTTGCTGCAGACAATGCTGAGCAAGGCGAACCAGGGTCTGACTGGGTGTGAGGCCGCTTCCTGTGTGCACTATTGCAGCCTGTGGCCCTCCAATGTGTAGGACTATGACTCCTATCATCCCCATCCTGCACAGGCACTGGGGCTGATGGGACTTGTAGTACAACACTTCTGGCCAGCCCAACACAGCTGAAGAAGGGTGTACATTTGTTTCCAAAATGTATATCATCGATCCCCTTTCACTTTGTGCAGAGAGGAATAGTTTTCCGTTTCTTTATTATGGGCAAACATTCTAATAAAAAAGGAATACTTTGGGGGGGGGAGCTGCGTGTGTCACTTTGAGCAAAGCAGGATTTGTCTTTGGGGAAAGGTGGGGAGGGGTCTGAGGGTCTGTCCAGTGGAGTTAGATGGGGAGGTTTACTCTGTGGAACTGGAGGGGGTGTCTGAAACAAGATACATTTCCTAACAACACTGCGCTATTTTAGGAGAGGGTTAGGGTTAGCGCATCTGTGGGCGGGGCGGGGCGGGGCGGGGCGGGCGGCGCTTCCCACGAGATCCTCCTCCTCCTCTTTCTTCGCTGTCCCTCGCCACTGGGGGCTGCT
Source organism: Shinisaurus crocodilurus (assembly GCA_021292165.1). NCBI lineage: Eukaryota > Metazoa > Chordata > Lepidosauria > Squamata > Shinisauridae > Shinisaurus > Shinisaurus crocodilurus. Next base: position 156,285 of record CM037891.1, read on the forward strand.
GAAAGCGGGGAGGGCCCATCTCCCTCAGCGCAAATGAACCCCCGAAGAAAATCCATTCCCGCCAGAGTCCCACATTCGCCCAGGGCGCTCCAACCCTGGGTCCCCAGAGGTTGCTAGCCTACAGCTCCCAGCCTACCCGGCCAGCATGGCCCATGGCAAGGGATTCTGGGAGCTGTCGTCCGGCAACCTCTGTGGGGACCCAAGGTTGGAGAGCCCTCCGTGAACCCGTTCAAAACTCCCTGGGGGGGGGGGGGGTCGGCCGAGGCGGGGGGGGCGGCGCGGGGGGGGGCTGCATCTCGGCCTGCCGCTGTCCTGCTGCGCACAAACGCGCTTCCTCGGCCGAGCAGCCGAAGGCGCGCACGGGTCAGGTGACCATTACTGGGCCAATCAAAGTGGTGGGAAGACGAGCCCTGCCTGCAGCATCGGATCATGGCCTGTGTGGGAGGTCCGGCGGGGAAGGCGCGGCTCCGGAGCCCCCCCCCCCCCACGCGAGGAAGGAGCTGCTGCTGCTGCAGAGGGTTTTTTTCCTTTTTCCTTCAGACCGGAGCAGCTTTTGGAAAATTCTTTTTATTATTATTTCTTGAAGAGGAGGCTGCAAGAGCGAGCGAGTGAGTAGCGTCTTTCCCCCCCAGGCTGAGGGGCCCGCCAGGCAAGGGACAGGCGTTCGCGGGGCGCGTGGGGTGGGGGGTGCTGTGGCGGTGGGGCGGCAGTGGGGCAGCTTGGAGGCCGCGTGGTTTAAGCTGCGGTGGCTTGTGCGACTCAAGCGGGATTTCGCTGACCCAAACTGGACCCACACAGTGGCCTCCGGGCCTCTTTCTGCTCCTCCCATATTAGAGACGGGGGTCATTTCTTAGGTTTCCTCAGCAAGGTCTGGTAGTTGTGGGTCATTTTTGAATTTCTTTGAGCAAGAGGTGCTGGTTGTGGGCCGGTTTAAAAGAAAGAGCTGAGCCAGACGTGGTGTGGGGGTTGTGTGGGGCAGCAGCATTTCCTCTGACTGAAACATTTGCAGGGGGCTTAGGGACTTTTTCCAGCCGCCTTTCCCAAGCCCGCTGCAGTATCCTGCTCAGGAGACAGGCTGGGGCCCATCGAGGTGGGTGCTGGTTGCTGCAGCACCTTTTCTTCCTTAATTTTTTTTAAAAAAATATTCTGTACTCTGGGAGCACCTGAATGGGCAGGTGCACGGTTACAGATGGTCATCTTTTAAATATTTATTTCAAACTTTGTGGAGTATTTTTATCGTGCTCCTCAGTCAAAAAGGCGCCTGGAGCGGCTTACATATGATCAGTAAATGAAGACAGTCCCTGCCTGCAGGCTTACAGTCTAAAAAAACAAGGCACACAAGCAAAAAAGGAATAGAGAGGGATGGGGGGGGGAATAAAGAAGCAGTCCTATGCATGTTTAGACAGAAGTCCCACGAAAACATCTCCCAGCTGCCCATGCTGGCTGGGGAATTCTGGGAGTTGAAGGACCTATTTCTGTCTGAACCTGCATAGGAGTGCATCCTAAGTCTCCCAGTAGGGTGGATGGAAGGGTCCTGCTTGCCCATCTCATCTCCCCCAGCACAGCCTCATGGAATGGCTTTCTTAGGCCGGCTTTCAGGGTAAAACTTTCACAAGGTGGCATACAGGATAAACATTACAAAATTATACTGTGAAGGATCACCAACAGGATCCTTTGCGTGAGTTCGGCGCTTAACGGGTTAACCGGCTTTGAATTACAGCCCGTACGAGCGCTGGCAATCGCCTACGAGGCTTTCGCGCACAAGAGGAAAACCGCAGCACTTTGAATGACCAAATAAGGCTTTTATTTGTTTACACAATACACAGAGCGGAACTAACAGCTTTCCAGGAATACTACAACAGCAACACAACCTTAGCTGACCCCTGGATTTCTCAATGAACAGGCTTAGGCTAGCGGAGTGAATCTAGTCAGTTACCTCAGACCAAAGACTCTGCGTCTAGTCGGTTTCAGCCTGGCTCTGGGTCGGCCGATTCGTGGATGAGAAAGGTGTACTCGGCTGCCGCTTGGAAGGTGCATCTGGCCCCGAAATACCCGTGGTTCCCAACAACCCTAACCCGGAAGGGAGAGGGGTTTTCTACCCCCTGAGTTCCCGCTCTCCCCGCCCTCCAGGTCAGGTGGGGGCTTATGCCTGCCCCTTCGTTCCAGGTGGGCTTATTCCTGCCCAGGCAGAAGGTGACGTACTAGCACTTTGCAGCTCTTTGAGACTGCCCTGATAGCTTGATGATCCTTGATGGTCCTTCCTTGGGTTTGTGGATCTCCACCGAGACTCTCCTTTGTTGGGGATGATGGTCTGGCTGCTACTTCTCCGATGACTTCATCCCCCCTTCCTTGCCCCCTCCCTTGGGCAAAAAACCGTGTGTGTGTGTGTGTGTGTGTGAGAACCTGTGTTGGGCTTTCTCCACATATACTAACAGGCCATTTCTCACCATTAAAACATTTTATTTGTTAACTATATTACAGTATCTATTTCTAGAAGAAAATGGGGGCTTATTCCAAGGAAACCGTGTTCAGCATCAGGGCAGCAGAAGCAAACAACTCCATTTCGTTCCTGCAGTCCTCATGATGACAGAATTTAAGTACAGTAGTACCTTGGATTACGAGCATAATTCGTTCCAGAACCATGCTCGTAATCCAAAAAACTCGCATATCAAAGCGAGTTTCCCCATTAGAAATAATGGGAACTCAGATGATTCGTTCCACAACCATTTAATCTCTGCTTTGCCGGCTCCCTGGCAGGGAGCCCCATGGAGGGAGCCGGCAAAGCAGTGATTAAATGCTTGTGGAATGAATTCCCAGGATGAATGGAATGTGGAATGAATTCTACTTCCGGATGCAACGGGACCGGCGATAGTAGCGCGGGCGGCTCGCTGAGGGGAGGCGAGCCGCAGCTGGAAAATAAAAGGGAGCCACATACTGTACGTAGAAGAGAAAAGGGAGCCGCTTCAGGATGCGACGCGACCGGGTATGACAGCGCGGGCGGCTCACCGCAGAGAGGCGAGCCGCCGCTGGAAAAGAAAAGGTGGGGAGCGGCGGGAGCGCCTCCATGCATGGAGCCGGCAGTGCTTTACCGGCTCCCTGGCAGGGAGCCGCGGAGGCCAGGCGTGGGCGCTCACTCTGCGCTGGATCAGGCCAAAGTGGCTCCATCTCATCCAGCATTCTGTCCGCACAGTGGCCAACCAGATGCCCCAATGGGCAACCCACTAGCAGGACATGGGAGCCACAGCACCCTCCCACCCATCTTCCCCAGCAACTGATGCACATGGGCATTCTGCCTCTGATCCTGGAGGTAGCACATAGCCACCAGGACTAGTAGCCACAGATAGCCTTCTCCTCCTCCATGAATTTGTCCAATCCCCTTTTGAAGCCCTCCCAATGGGTGGCCCTCACTACATCTTGTGAAAGTGGATCCCATAGTTTAAATGTGTGGTGTGTGTGAAGAAGGACTTCCTTTGATCTGTCCTGAATCCCCCACTAGTCAGTTTCATGGGATGACGCAGCTGGGTTCTAGTATTGTGTGTGGGGGGGGAATGTCTCTCTGTTGTTGTTTTTTAAATTATTTTTTATTAAGATCAGAACACAATGTCAATTTTATACCTTTAGCCCACATCTTCTCGAAGCACAGTCTCACTTTATGCTGCCTTTATAGATTTCAAAGCAGCATTTGACTCCATATCTAGAGATAGATTATGGGGGAAATTGGAGGCTTCTACACTTGATAGACGTTTGCTATACCTTCAGGACCGCACCGTGCAGGGCAGTTTGGCGCCCTAGGCTAAATTATATTTAGCGCCCCCCCCTCTCGTGCCATGGCAAAGCAGCCCTGCTCTGCAACCCCCGCCGCCGCCACCGGACCCCGCCCCGCCTCCCCCCCGACACCTACCTTCTCCGTGCCGTTTCCGGAGCTGTTTAAGCCCTGTTGCCCTGGTTCCTCCCGCCAAAACAGCGCGCGGGTGGGGCTCCGGAAACGGCGCGGAGAAGGTAGGTGTCGGGGGGGGGAGGCGGCGTGGGGAGGCGGGGCGTGGGGGAGGCGCCCAGGCTTGGCCCCACCACTACGGGCTCTGGGCGCAATCCCCCGCACTGACCTGGCTTTGTCGGTGAGGCGGGCGGGGCAGGAGCGCACCGGCAGCGAAGAGGAGCGCAGCGTTTCTGCTCCCTCTTCAGCTACGCGCCCTAGGAAACAGCCTAGTTTGCCTAGCGGTAGCGCCGGCCCTGTATACCTTATCCGTAGACTTCATGAAGGAAATCTGATGAAAGTGCGATGTAATCCTCAGGGCCATCTCTCAAATGTCTTGCATGTGACTTATGTCTATCAGAGAAAAATGTAAATTCTCTGGAGTCTCCATTGTTAATTCTCCAAATGTCCACCAACTCCAGATTTTCTGTTAATTAAAAAAAAAAAAGCAATTTTCCCTGATTTTTTCTTATATCTTTTTCCAAATATCTATCCTGTGTTGGTGACACCACTCCATTCCAGTCTCCCATTAAACACCAATTTTCATATGTAAATTCTAAAAGTCTGCCCATAAGACCTTTATAAAACATAAATTTATTTTCATTTGGTGCATAAACCCCTACTACCAACGTTTTCTTTCCAGAAATGTTAACTTCTACTCCAACATATCTACCTTGTTCATCTGAAAAAATCAATATTGGAGAAAGCTTATTCTTTACATATAAAACCACACCATTTTTTTCTTTGTGCTAGCTGAAATAAATTCTTCTCCCAAGTTTCTTTTGTATCAAATATTTTGAATCTCTCCTTTGGTTCATGGTAAAACTAACTCCTTTCGGCAATTCCCAGCTATATCGAATCTTTTGCTGTTTAAGCTTCTCAGTCAAGAATATATATTCTTTCCTTTTTCGTAAAATCCTTAATCGAATTTCCTTCAAAACAATTATTTTCACATCTTTCCCCTCATCATTCAGCATCATTTTCTCCTTGTAGTGTTGTTGAAGAACTTGATCTCTTGAACTTTTCCTAACAAACCAAATCAAAACATCTCTTGGGACTTTATTTTTAACAGCAAAATGAGAATTAATTCTGTAAACTCTATCAATTTCTGCTTGCATATCTTTCATTTCCATACAGTAATACCTTGGATTGCAAGTAACTTGGTTTGAGAGTGTTTTGCAAGACAAGCAAATTTTTAAATATTTATTTAATTTTTTTTTACTTGATATACAAACGACGTCTTGCAATACAAGTACTGTAGTACGGCTGAAATTAAAAATCTCTGTACAAATTTTTTTTTGGGGGGATTTCGTTTTGATATAAGAGTGTTTTGGATTACAAGCACGTTTCCGGAACGAATTATGCTCTCAATCCAAGGCATGACTGTACTCAAGAATTCTGCTAACAATTCAATAATCCTCTTTGTAATGTCTTCTGGTTGTTGTTCTGGAATTGATCTCAATCTTAAACAGCACTCATTCCGTCTTAACTCCATCAAAGCCAAATCATCTAAGCATTTTTCCAACTGTTGTTCTGTGACTTGACATTTGGCTTCTAAGGTCAAGACCTTCTGATTTATATGACCCCACTCCTGTGAAACTTGTTTATGTGATATCTGCATTTTATTAATTGTTACTTCTAAACTTGTCAATCTTTCATCGTTTTTTCCCTTAAGTTCTCAAAGGATTGTTTTTGTTCATTAAAAAAAGTTTTTTTTCCCTTCTGAGAACTTTTGATATTGTTCCATCATACTTGTCATCTTTGTCATCATTAAATTACAACTCTCAGCCATTGTTTGGTTTTCTTCAGCATTGGAAGGTTTCCTTCTCTCTTCCAATTGCCTTGTATCCTTTTTTGGTGGCATCATACAAGTTCTTTTGTTTTTTTTAATAACACAGCTACAGCTTCTGCCTATTACTCACAGTAGTTCCTTATCTTATCTTACTTCAAAACAGTATTTCAAAACAGGCAGATTTTCTTTCCCATAACGTAACAGCAGAAATAGTTTACTTTTAGCAACCGCCAATTCGACATTAAGTCCAAAAAGTACACTGTCCAATTAATTCTTCTGAAACTCCACTACAGTATATATTCCTTCTTATTTCTTAATTACTTCTTGTCCATTTATTTATTTAGGTTTTTATTTAAGCAGTTTTATTTCTTCACACACACCCCTTCTCCGATACAGAAAATAGACACTGACCTGGAAAGGTAAGTCTGCCAGACGCAGGGGTCTTTAAGTCGTAAATTTTCTTCTTAAGAAAGTGTTACAAGGAGGATCGTGGATCTTGTCTCATAAATCAAAGTATAAGCCCTAATTCAGAGATACGGAACCTTGTCTGAGGATGTTTTCACCTCGGCTCCCCTACCGCTCTGAACTTGCCAGAGGAAGAATCTCTGTATCGAAAAATCCCGCTTCTGGCATGGAGCTCACAAGCCCGGGCTAAGGAAGAGAAGGGAAGACCCAGACTCAAGGGGAGATGGGGGTGGGAGTTTTCCCCACTGAGTCTGACTGAGGACCGAAGAGCATCAGGCCCAAACCTTGTCCGGTTCACGAGCGGCTCTCTGGACGGGGCATCTCTACTAGTGCTCCAGTACCAGAGGACTGGAGAATAGCCAATGTAACACCAATTTTTAAAAAGGATCCAGGGGGGATCGGGAAATTACAGTCCGGTTAGTTAAATATCTGTTCCTGGTAAATTGGTTGAAAGTGTTATTAAAGATAAAAATTAGTCAGCACATAGAAGGACAGGCTCTACTGAGGAAGAATCAGCATGGCTTCCGCTAAGGTAAGTCCTATCTCACTAACCATTTAAAGGTCTCTGACAGTTTCCATAAACATGTGGACAGGGGTGATCTGATACATTGTTTACTTGGACTTCCAAAAGACATTTGAAAAAAAAGCGTACAGCAGTTGGGATTGTTTAACTTAGGAAAAAGGCGAGTAAGGGGAGACCTGTCACAGAGGTGTACAGAATTATGCCTGGTGTGGAGAAAGTAAACAGAGAGGCATGTCTCGTCCCCCCTCGCTGAATGGTTGTATAATGGTCCAGAATGTGTGGATCTGGCCCACCTTGGAGGGATCACAGGACAGTTAAAGGGGGCTGGGAAGCTCCAGGGAGGGAGGGGATCATTCTTCACTAGCGGTACAGTCCTCCCAGCAGAAAGGGAAGGTCTGGCAGCTTCCACGTCTCCTCCTGGTTGGTTAAAGGAGCGGGTTTGGGACACCCTGTACTAGTTCTTTTCTAATTCAAAGGTTGGTTTACTGACCTCAATCTAGAGTTCCTTGTGTGCCCACTTGCCAAAGACCTGGCTGTGAGGGAGCTGCAGGGCTTGGGAGGCAGAATGAGTGCAGAAGGAGGCCTGAGGGCAGAGGGACTTGGAAACGCTGCCGCCCTTGACCTCTGCCCACCCCACTCCTTGCATGCTAACACCATAACGAGACTTCCTCACCTGGTCTCCTCCCTCTTCCAGGTCCAGGGGATGGAGGCCCACGTGAGCACGGATTCTGGAGAAGCGGAGAAGGCTCTGTCCAGGGACGGAGGTGTCCCCTCTCAGGGTAAGGATCGAGGGGGAAGTTTGAAGATGGTCTCCCTCTGACACCTCCCCTTGACTTCCATGGGCTGCTTTTGCGTTCCCATTGAGGCTCTGTGGGAAGGAGAAATGTGTTTCTAACATGTGAAAAAAGGTGATTTCTTTCAATCAATTAAGACTTCATCTAAATCTAAACTGGAACTTTGAATTATGCCCCAAACCAGTGTGGAGACTGGCTGGCTTCACACAAGGAAATGATTGCAAACTGTGTATGAACTAGCAAGTATCTCCCCACCTTCTTTCTTGGTCTTCCTCTTAGGAAATGGGAGGACTCTTGGAGACAGTGGGAGGACACTGGGGGCGCCTTCTCGGCCTCCTCCTCTTGGTGCTGGAGTGAAAAGAGCTTCTGGGCAGCCGGAACAGGTAACGGGGGCTGGGGGCTCAGTCCCCTGCATGTCTCTCTGGGCCTGACAGGATCGCCCCTCCCAGGTGGCTGCCATGAGGACTCTGACTGTTGCTCCTGGAGCCCGGATCCTGCAGGAGGGCCTCCCCTTCGCCTCCCCTTCGCTGCCCCTTTTGCATGGTCTGCTCAGGGGACCCTTCCTCTTCCTCTCCCTCTCCCTCTTGCAGGCTCTGGTGTCCTTTGAGGAGGTGGCTGTGCGTTTCACGGAGGAGGAGGAGGCTCTGCTGGATCCGGGCCAGAGGGCTCTGCACAGGGAAGTCATGGAGGAGAATTGCCGGAATTTGGCCTCTCTGGGTAAGGCTCGCTCTTTCCCTCGGCTGATGCAGCCTAGAAGGAGGCATGGCACCTGTTTTTATCTGTGTCCCTCCATTTGTGGTAGATTTCCTGGCTGTTCAGTTTCCTGGGGTTCTAGACTGAGGCTTCTTGGCCCAAGCAGGAACCTGTGACTCACCAGCTCTTTTGCACTCCCATGTGGAGGAGTTCCAAGAACTGCCCAACCTCTCTTTGACCTTGATGGGTCTGGTGAGAACAGGGGCGGTGGGGGGTGGGAGGCTCCAGCCTGGGTGGTTTGAAGTCCCTAAACAAATTTAATAATCAGGAGTGCCGGAAGTAATTCCTCTCTTTCTATCCTCTCCAAAAGGGCTGCCAGTTCCCAGATCTGATGTCATCTTCTGCCAGGGAGAAGCAGATGACCCCTTTGTCCAGGGCTGTGAGGAAGGGGAGAGACCAGCAGGTGGGTGCTTAGCTCTGCCTGGACCCCCTTCGTCCATGGGCTGTGTGTTCTCCTACGAGATGTTTCCGATGTTTGCACACAACTCCTATGTGATCTCCAGGAGATCTGACAGAGAAATAGCCAGGGAATAGCTGGAGGGACTCGGTCAACTGGGAAAAGGCTAGTTTGTGTCTAACGTGTGGGGAAAACATCTACAGTCCTGAAGGAACATACCCTCATTTTACTTTATGTTACATGATTTTTTGATTACAGTATATCCCAACGTTTTCCCTCTTGCACGAAACGGAAGGGGGCTTACATGGTCCACCTCCTCCTCTCCATTTTATCTTCACATCAGCCCTGTGAGGTACATCAGGAGGAGAGTGGATGACTGGGGGACGTGCCAGGAGGGCGGGTGGTTTCTCCAGAAATTCCTGCTGCCTTCAGCCAGTGATGACTAGAGGGGAACTAGTACTTCACGTGATTTAGAAGCTATACTTCTATTAATGCAGCCCAAAAGAGCATTTGCCTTTTTTGCAGCCACATCACATTGCTGGCTCACATTCAGCTTGTGCGATCTACAACAATTCCAAGATCCTTCTCGCTTGTAGTATTGTTGAGCCAAGTATTCCCTATCCTGTAACTGTGCATCTGGTTTATTTTTTCCTAGGTGCAGCACTTGGCATTTATCCCTCTTAAATTTCTATTTAATTAAACTATTAACGTCTCTTTTTTTCATTCTTTCAGCTGATGGGAGAGAAACTCATAAAAACTGCCAACAGCAGGAAAGGAAAACTGAAGGGGAACAAAAGTGGCAGATCAAATTCACATCTTTTGAAGAGATGGGCTTCCACGAAACCGCAATGCTAGAAGAATCTTTTGAAAGGAACAAAACAATGGTTCAGAATGGAGAGAAAGTGCGGAAATGTTCTCAGTGTAGAAAGAGCTTGAGTCAGTGGATATACCTTACTGAACATCACAGAATTCACACAGAAGTGGAGACATATAAATGCTTTGAGTGTGAAAAGCAATTGAGTTCCAGCTCAGAGCTTACCTTGCATCAAAGTACTCGCACAGGGGAGTACTTGCATTATACATGCTCAGAATGTGGAAAGAATTACAAATACAGCTTCCATCTTAAACGACATCAAAGAATCCACTCAGGGGAGAAGCCCTTTAAATGCTTAGAGTGTGGAAAGTGCTTCATCTCGAGCTCCCACCTTAACTCACATCATACCATTCACACAGGGGAAAAGCCCTATATCTGCTCAGAGTGTGCGAAGAGCTTCTTCTTGAGCTCCGAGCTTAAGTCACATCACAGAATTCACATGGGGGGAAAGCCATATAAATGCTCCAAGTGTGGAAAGAACTTCTTCTCGAGCTCCAACCTTAAATCACATGATAGAACTCACACGGGGGAAAAGCCCTATAAATGCTCAGAGTGTGGGAAGAGCTTCAGTCATAGTTCTAGCCTTAAAATACACCAAAGACTTCACACAGGGGAGAAGCCATATAAATGCTCCAAGTGTGGAAAGAACTTCTTCTCGAGCTCCAAGCTTAAGTCACATGATAGAACTCACACGGGGGGAAAGCCCTATAAATGCTCAGAGTGTGGGAAGAGCTTCAGTCAGAGTTCTAGCCTTAAACTACACCAAAGACTTCACACAGGGGAGAAGCCCTATAAATGCTCAGAGTGTGGAAAGAGCTTCTTCTCGAGCTCCAAGCTTAAAACACATCATAGAATTCACACGGGGGGAAAGCCCTACAAATGCTCCCAGTGTGGAAAGTGCTTCAGTCAGAGCTCCCATCTTAACTCACATAATAGAATTCACACGGGAAAAGCCGTATAAATGCTCAGAGTGCAGGCGTAGCTTCAGTCGGAGCTGCCACCTTAAACAACACCAAATACTTCATACAGGGGAGAAGCCCTTTAAATGCTCAGCGTGTGGAAAGAGCTTCAGTCACAGTTCTAGCCTTAAACAACACCAAAGGCTTCACACAGGGGAAAAGCCCTTTAAATGCTCAGAATGTGGAAAGAGCTTCATCTTAAGCTCTGAACTTAAATCACATCATAGAATTCACACAGGGGAAAAGCCCTATAAATGCTCCCAGTGTGGGAAGAGCTTCAGTTGGAGCTCCGAACTTAAATTACATCGTAGAGTGACTCTGAATGGCGTCTGACAGGATGGCTGTGTTTTAAGTTAGCTCCGCAGCCTTCCTTGGATTTTAAACTATACAAACTATATTTTATTTTTTTATTTTACTCTGCCTTCCCAGCATTTTAGATTTTAGATTGATTTTAGCTTTTTAAATACTTTATTTTATACTCTTGCCGCTGCTATCTTTTATGTCCATTTTTATCTTTCATGTGGGCGTCCTGCCATGCTTTGGAGTACTGGAATTTAACTGCCTCTGTTTACTGCTTAACTGCATTGTTGGAGAAGCTGAGAAGTTTAAACCATACAATATTTATATAAATCTTATTGTTTACTTACTTCGGAGCTGGAGCAAGATTGTGGAACCAGGAGCCAAGAGAAATTATCTTCTAACAAGCCTCAGACTTTCAGCAAGCGACGAGAGACTCGGCGTTTTTAGAGAAATAGAGAGATAGTAGCCGTGCTGCATAAACCAACAGCAGCATAAGAGAAGACAAAGAGTTCCTCGAACTTAAATTTTATTGCATATTTTATTTTGGAGCTGGAGCAAGATTGTGGAACCAGGTGCCAAGAGTAATTATCCTCTAACGAGCCGCAGACTTCCAGCAAGCATCGAGAAATTCGGCATTTACAGAGAAATAAGAGATAGCAACCGTGCTGTATAAACCAACAGCAGCGCAAGAGAAGACAAAGAGTTCTTGAACAGGGAGTCCTTGGGGGGGTAGGGTATACGGTGGTTGGCCTATTCCCTCAAAGTGGTGGGTTGGGAATCTTGTGCCTTGCTTGGTAGGCCTGGCAAAGACGTCCCCATGATGGTACTTACCCGGGCACAGGCACAAAGGGCCCCCCCCACTAAACCTACAAGCACAGTATCATCTTTGAAGCAGAAGACATTGCTTGACTATTATGAGGTGGAGAGTAGCGCTGGCAGGGTATGGGAACCTGTGGACCAGGGGCAGAACAGGATAACAGGCCCACCCCTGTATAACACCCCTACTCTTTCGCATCCTAGTACAGAGGGGGATGGCCTAACCGATGTCTTGCATGGTGATTTCGACTGGTCAGTAGAAGGGGTCCTAAACTGGTCTATTAATTCAGATTCGTTTCAAGCAGTCACTTCTGCGTCTGGCCAAGCACGACTCACCCCAACAGGAGGATCCCCCTATTTACAGAATGAAGGCCTGCTTGTTGACAAGCAGTCCCAAACAGAGACTGGTTTCCCCCTGATGTGGGAGATGCTGCGAGATCAATGCGATCTATCGCATCGCACCGTCGAAGGAATCTTTCAGGGGATGTGCCACCTACAGAATGAGATCTCGGGCCTGAAGGCCACAATCGGGATTTTGGTGGCTCTGGTGGAGAATGGTATATTGACCGCCGCCCCACCATCTGGCCCTTTTAGTTCAGATCTTGAAGACTCAGCTGAAACATCATTGCTGCAAGAGACGGGACGGCAGACGCTGGAAGAGCTATGCCACGATGCTGTGATACAACAACTAAAGGACTATTTTCCTGACCAAGATGGTGACAACATGGTTTTTAATAATTCCAAGGAGACATCGTTTGATATCTTGGACCTGACTCCCTCGGACCCAAGGCTTTTGCTGATGGATGAGTATATGGATTATACCCCTGTGGAGAGAATGGGGAATTCATCTGATCTTTTAGCAGAACCTTTCAAGCAATGCCCCGCTCTGATGTCAACTGAGGAAGCTGCTGAATGTTGCCTCTGTCAAGAGTATTATCCTTTGCAACCCCCCGGCACAGAGACAGCATCAGAGGGTGATGGGCCTATAACACCCTGCAGTTACGAGGACTCGGATGTTTCCAAAGAGGCCATGAATTATATAGAAGGCTGCCTAAAGTCCAAACAGTTGTGGAAGCAGAGATGGCCCCCCCGAGAGTTCTTGGTACCCCTAACCTTCCCCAACAACATCCCACTATGTACAGAGAGGGGTGCCTCAAGGAAGACCCGGGTTGGCCCATACAGTAAATTTGGAAGGATCTTGCCTAGGCAAGGGGCTCTGAGTCATGGTTGCTTAAATGGCCAAGTAGCATATAAGGGAAGGGACCGCACTTGGTCCTATTGTGGACCCAAATCTAGGTCCGGAAGACACCATTTCGCTGACAGTCTGACAAGAAGAAACCTGCACAGGCAAGGGGAGTTGAGTAACAATCATATGAATAGTACTGCCGCCTTTAAGGGCAGGCCTTTAGTAAAGAATAAAACTAGGTCCGAATGGCACCACCTGACTGATAGGTTGGCATCTGGGCAAAAATATCACTGCCCCTTCTATGTATCATCCCCTAACAACATCCCTATGGGGCATCCCCAGAAGTGGCCCCACAAGAGGGATCTTAGACTAAAAGGAACAAATAACACCAACCAGCCGTTGATCTTCGATTGGTGCATAGGAAATAGATTTGCCCTATTGGCAGACTATCCCTCAGACTGACTAACACCTAGTACAGGACTAGCCCAGCCCCTTACTCTTTTATCCTGGAACATTGCTGGCTGGAGGAATAAATTAGTTGACCCTGACTTTAAAAGGTATCTACAAACATTTGACATAGTTTGCCTATAGGAGACCTGGCTATTAGAGACAAATCTTCTAACGCTCCAGGGTTTTAGAACATGGGAACAACCCGCCTTGAAAACTTCTTACTTTGGACGTGGAAGTGGTGGTTTAGCTATTCTGATATCTGCGACACTAGATATAGAGGTTACAGAAATAGTGGATATCTCTTTTAAGTACTGTCAGGTCTTAATAATTCGGGCCCACAAATGGGGTCCGTTAATTTGTATAAATGTCTACTTTCCTCCTAGAGCCCTAGATACGACAGCAGAGATCTGGCGAAAGATGGATGACTTGTTGGATAGAATTGTCAATGGATACCCTAACCATTTTCTTATTGTCTGTGGGGACTTCAATGCTAGGATGGGGAATGACCCCTCCCAAATTAGTAGGGCTCTAGGACTTGAACAAGAGGATGCCTTGAGCACCTCTCGTATCTCATATGATATGACCGTCACCAAAACCGGCCAAGAGTTGTTTTCTTTAATTTACAAATATCATTTGGTATGTTTTAATGGTTCCCCTTTTGACCTTTCTAAGGGTTACTATACTTATATAACAGACAAGGGAGCTAGTGTTGTCGACTATATGCTGGGCTCTTACTCTATTCTGCCCTATGTAGACACCTTGTTCCTAGATGAGAGACCCGATAGTGACCATTTTCCTCTTAGGCTGACTCTCCAAACGCAGCATATTCGGACAAAAGCTCTGACAGAGTCTAAAATGATGGGCAACTTACAGGGTGAGAGAAGGTTAAAATGGTCCCATCAAATTGACTATAACATCAGACAGATGATGATCACAGACAAATTCCAAGGGCTTCGTCGACAAGCCCTTGAAGGGCCTAGGAATATTCAAGAGTTATATCAGGAGATAATTAGAGAATTTAGACCCTTCCTGATTTCTTCTTCCCATCCCAAAACTCCCGCAAGTGCATGGGGTTGGTTTGATAGGGACTGTAAGTTTAAGAAGAAAGAACTGTCAAAATTAACTCTACAGGTTCAGTTCTCTCGATCAGATGAGGCCATTGTTCTCTTACAACTGAAACGACGAGAGTATAAAACAATGATAAAGGAGGAAAAAAGGGCGCATTATGAAAACAGCTGGAAATCCTTGGGCCTTGCTCTTATTGAGGGGAATGAAACCAAATTCTGGAATCTAATCCAAGGAGGCTTTGCAGTCAATCCATTTGAGTCTGTACCGCCCATAATACCTGAAATATGGGTGGCCCATTTTAGAGATATCTTTGGGAGTGAATTGAACATAAACCCCACATTGATGGAGAACTCTCTAAAATTACCAAATTGGCCTCCCGTTACCAACACAGAGATTGGAGAACTGATCCTGACATTGCGACATGGGAAAGCACCGGGAGAAGACATGATCCCCCCCCGAGATCTTTTCCCTGGATGTTAACTGGTGGTCTCCAATTTTGGCGAAACTATTTACTTATATAAACATGTCTGGTGACATCCCTACCGGATGGCGTACCAGCATAGTCGTGCCAATTTTCAAGAAAGGAGATCCGGCAGCTCCCCGTAACTACAGACCCATTAGCCTCTTAGATGTGGCCTCTAAATTATATTCACGCTACCTACTAAACAAAATGCAGGAATGGGACAGTAAACAAGCCATCATTCATGATGAGCAAGCGGGATTCAGGAAGGGTAGGAGTACCATAGACCAAGTTTTTGTTTTGCATCATCTAGTTTGTAAGTATATCAAAAGCCCACACAAGACTCTTTATGTAGCTTTTATAGACTTTTCTTCAGCCTTTGATCTCATAGATAGGGAACAGCTATGGGTCAAATTGGCCCAATCAAACATTGACAAAAAGCTCCTTTGGCTTCTCCAACAATTACACAGTGAGAATTATATGCAAGTGAGATTGGGCCTACAAGGAGCCCTGTCACAGGCAATTCCAATTAAAAGAGGCGTTAAGCAAGGATGCATATTGGCACCTTTCTTATTTAATTTCTATATTAACAATCTTATCCCTGATATGGCATCCCCTTCCTTTTTTTCTCCTTCTCTTGGGAATCGTAAAGTGTCAATGCTGCTTTACGCTGATGATTTAGTTTTGCTTTCCCAAAATAAAATTGGTCTCAGAAGGATGCTGGCCAAATTTGGTCAACTGTGTAAAAAAGAACATCTAAAAGTCAATTATGAGAAATCTAAGGTCACCGTATTTGGTAAGAGGGCTCATAAGTCCAGGTGGACATTAGATGGCCATACCCTTGAGCAAGTACAAAGATTTAAATACTTAGGATTGCTCATTGACGGGAAACTATCATGGAAACCTCATTTGGACGCAATTAAGTTATTAATTGGGCGTTCAACTGGGCAGCTATTGAGGTTTTTCTATTTGAAGGGGGGGCAACTAATCAACCCAGCCATTAAGATCTTTGTGTCAAAGATTATTGCTCAAATGCTTTACGGGGCAGAGATCTGGGGAATTGGAGTTAAATCCGAATTAGATGCTTTACAAAATAAATTTATGAGACAGATCTTGGGACTTCCCCCTGGGACACCGGCAGCCCATCTTAGAGCTGAGCTGGGCCTCCCCTCGATAGCAGCCAGAATTGATCTGGCCTATCTTAGATATTGGCGCAGACTAAATGTCTCTGATGATCACAACCTTACCAAGCTCTGCTGGTTAGAACAATTAAAGTCAGGGGGATGGGCTCGGAAATGTCAGGACAAGCTTATAGTTTATAATCTCCAGATGGAGAATTTTCTATCTCTAAGCCTGCGCGATCTTAGGAATTGGGTTTTTGATCAGGATGCCAATCAAGATAGAGCATCCATTATTGCTGCCCGATACTCTATTTGGTACCCTCAAATTAAGGCTAATCATTCAAGGCCCCAATACTTGGAGACTTTGACTTTTCCGCAATTACGTAGGGCTTTTGTTGAATTGAGATTCCAACAGATGCCCTCGGCCTACATAGAGGGGAGATATCGGGGAATTCCCCATAGGGATCGTAAATGCATATTTGGTTGTAATCAGGTCGAGGATATGCACTATTTACTGATTTGTCCTTTATATTCAGTGCCCAGAGGGAAATTTTTATGGCCTATCCTTAGCCGGTTCCCAGGACGATCTCCCCAAGAACTGACAGTCAATCTCTTAGCTGATAAACATCTGCAAATTACACACTTGGTAGCCAAATTTGCTTTGGCAGCTAAGAAGCTCCGATCCAGCTATGCAAATGTACTAAACCTTAAGATTTAGGTATAAATATTATTTTACAAATTTTGCAGGTAATACTGTATGTATTCAGATGTATGTTTTTCTTTTGTCCTTGTTGTGCATTGTAAAGGCCTTTGGCTATACACAATAAATTGATTGATGATGATGATGAAATTACATCGTAGAATTCACACAGGGGAAAAGCCCTATAACTGTTTGGAGTGTGGAAAGAGCTTCATCTTGAGCTCCCACCTTAACTCACATCATAGAATTCACACGGAGGGAAAAGCCCTATAAATGCTCAGAGTGTGGAAAGAGCTTCAGGCAGAGGTCCAAACTTAACGCACATCAAAGAATTCACATGGGAGAAGACCTAGAAATGCTCAGTGTGGAAAGAGCTTTCTTCATAGCAAATGCATGGAGTCACATGAATGAGCACACAGAAGGAGGCATCTCGTAAGTCCTTGCACTCGAGGGAATGTGGGAAGCCCCTCCAGTGGAGCACAGCCCTTCCTGTTGTTAATGTTCCCGTTTTTATTAATCATTTTAAATTCTTGTACACCACCTGCTTGGCTTTTTAGCAGATAAAGCGGTTTTTCAATGTTAATAATACATAAAATAAATAGTTTGTCTCTTCTAATCTGCATTGAGAGTTTTTTTGGTTCTCTGTGTTCTGTAGGCTTTGTGCTAGAATGCTTTCATCAAATGATGCAATACTAGTTAATTTGTCTCCGCTTTTGAGTCGATTCTTGCTGTGGAGGGTGAGCCTGCCTGGCCTCCTGAGTGCAGGGTTGCCTGAATCCCCTGGAGCTCCAGGTGTCAGGACCTGCTCCATCAGCACAGTACCACAGCTCCATCTAGTGGCCACTTCCCAGCTCACTCTGCTGTCTTCGCAGAATCCTGCCCCAAATCTCCAGCTGCTCTCAGGCCTGCCAATGCAGACCAGTTGGGGGCTGCTGGAGGCCCTATAGAAGAGCTTCCTCTGCACTCCAGCCTTTGCCACAGCAACACAGGCCTCAGTGTTTGTTTGTTTTTTAATTTAATTTAATTTTATAAACTAAAAACAACACAATATAACAAAAACACACAACTAAACCTGTATAAACAAAATCAGAAAGTGCACCCCCCACACCCTCCTAGGGACCAATTGCTATACTTCCATCCCATTAATCAATTACATTCGCAGAAAAAATCGATCGGATTAGGAGTGGGATATCGTGCATCGTGGACACAGGGAGTGAGCGGGAGGAGGCCAACGGCAGACCGGTTTTGTGGGATCGGTTCTGGCTGCTTCCTTCTGATGAAGTGGACAAGGTGCTTTCATCTGTGAGGCCGACCACCTGCTTGCTTGACCCTTGCCCGTCCTGGCTCATCATGAGCTGCAGGGAGAGACTGGATGAGGGGATCAAGGTGGTGGTCAATGCCTCCCTCGAGGAGGGAGTGATGCCATCAGCCCTCAAGGAGGCAGTAATAAGACCACTTCTAAAGAAGCCCTCCTTGGATCCCCAGGATTTAAACAACTTTCGCCCAGTCTCCAATTTACCATTTCTGGGCAAGGTGATCAAGCAGGTGGTGGGTGCGCAGTTGAAGGCACACTTGGATGAAGCCGATTATTTAGATCCGTGCCAGTCGGGCTTCAGGCCTGGACATGGGACGGAGACGGCCTTGGTCACCTTGGTGGATGATATGAGGAGGGCTTTGGATAGGGGCGAATGCTCCTTTCTAGTCCTCGATCTCTCAGCGGCTTTTGATACCGTTGACCACGGTATCCTGGACTGCCTGGAGGGCTTGGGCTTGGGAGGCACTGTATTGCAGTGCTTCCGGTCCTTCCTCTCTGGAAGGTACCAGAAGGTAGTTCTCGGGGAGGAGGCTTCGGACCCTCGGCTGCTCACTTGTGGAGTGCCGCAGGGTTCCATCCTCTCCCCGATGTTATTCAACATCCACCTCAAGCCTCTGGGAGCTATCATCAGGAGGTTTGGGGTGCGGTGTCATCAGTATGCGGATGACACGCAGCTCTACCTCTGTTTCAAGTCCTCACCAAGGTTGGCCGTTGAGACCCTGTCCAAGTGCCTGGAGGCAGTGGCTGGCTGGATGGGAAGGAACATGCTGAAACTGAACCCCGACAAGACTGAGGTACTTCTGGTGGGGGACAAAGGGAGGTGAGGGGATGTTGACCTGGTGCTGAATGGGGTACACCTACCCCTGAAGGACCAGGTCCGCAGCTTGGGGGTCATTCTAAACTCCCAGCTGTCCATGGAGGCTCAGGTGGCAGCTGTGAGCCGGGCGGCGCTGTATCAACTCCATCTGATACGGCAGCTGCGCCCCTACCTTCCTAATCACCTGCTCCCATCAGTGGTTCATGCCTTGGTCTCCTCTCACCTAGACTACTATAATGCGCTGTACGTGGGGTTACCCTTGAAGACGGTTCAGAAGCTTCAGCTGGTACAGAACGCAGCGGCTCGCCTGGTTAAAGGCAGCCGCCGGCGGGATCACATCACGCCAGTGCTGAAGGAGTTGCACTGGCTACCAGTTGCTTGCCGAGCCGAATTCAAGGTGTTGGTTTTGACCTTTAAAACCCTATACGGCTCCGGTCCAGTCTATCTCAAGGAGTGTCTCCAGCAACACCAATTGGGCCGCTCAGCAAGATCTGCCACGGATGGCCTTCTCCTTGTCCCTTCAGCCAGAGCAGCTAGACTGGTGGGGACGAGAAAGAGGGCCTTTTCTGTGTCAGCCCCCGTATTGTGGAACTCTCTCCCGAGTAACCTCCGCCATGCCCCCTCTCTGCTGAGCTTCCATCGCTCATTAAAAACCTGGTTGTTCAGGCGGGAATATGGGGTGGGTTAAGATTTTAAAGTTTTTATATTGTTTTAAATGTAGTTTATTGTTTTTATTCTATGTACATCGCCCAGGGTGGCCGGTTGCCGGCCAGATGGGCGATAAATAAATATAAATAATAAATAAATATCAATAAATACATTCCATATTCCAAAAATATAACATATCCTGACAAGGCATATTCCCGTTCACCTTAATTAATACATACCCTAATAATTGATTCCAAATATCCATAAAATCATTTTTCTTTAAATGTCCCTTTTTGCATTTGATATTACAGGTTAATTTATCATTTAGGGCTATATCCCATACTTCCTTATACCAATCAGTAATTAAAAAGACATGTTGTACTTTCCATTTTCTTGCTATCATTAGCCTAGCCACAGTAAACAAGTTTACAATTAATTCCTTCGTATTTTGGTCACAACTAACTTTCTCAGTTATTGATAACAATGCTAATTTTGGACAGACCTCTAGATTAATACCAATAATTTCCGATATTTCTGTAAAAACCTCTTGCCAAAAAACCAGTACATTTTTACAACAACACCCCCTATGAGGATATATAGCTTTCTCCTGACATCCTCTCCAACAAAGTGCGGAGCAATTATCTATTCTATTTAATCTTACTGGAGTTAGGTACCATCTCCAAATTAGTTTATAGAAAGTCTTTCTCCTTATCGACATAACTTTCAGAATACGTCCATCCCATATATTGTTCCAACCCATCTTCAAAGTCTCCTCCTCAAATTCAGTATCCCATACTGTCTTTAGATGGTCATCTTGTTCTTCAGCTTTTTGAATCAATCTACCGTATATAAATCCCTTATTATACCTCTTGTTGACGTGTTCCCTTCTAAACCATCTCTAGACATGACAATTGTGAAAGACCAGCAACTGGGTCTTTGGCGTGAGTTCGGCACTTAACGGGTTAACCACGGCTGAGATATAGCCCGTTAAAGCGATTGAAATTGACTAGACTCTTAGGCCGCGAGAAGAAAAGTACTCCGAGCCTGTCGTTGCCCAAATAAGGCTTTATTTACTAGTGGTTAAATGGAGCGGAACTAATAACTCTCTAGGAATACTATACGTCAACATGACCTGAGCGTGACCTCAGTCTTTATGAATGAACGGTTCCCAGGCTAGCGTATTGAGGGAGGAAGTTACCTTAGTCCTGAGACTCTACGCTGGTTACTTTCCAGCCTGGCTCCGGGTCCGCCTGACCTGGGGAAGAGAACAGCTTGCTCCAGCCACAGCTGGATGGAGTTGATGTCAGCGCACCCGTGTTCCCAACAACTCCCAGGGGGTGAGGAGAGGGGTTTTCTACCCCAGTTTTCCCGCTCTCCCGCCCCTGCCTGGTCAGGATGGGCTTATTTCTGCCCAGGAAAAGGTGACCTGTGGCGGTTCCTGGGGTACTTTACAGCTCTTTTGAGACTGCCCTGCTTCCTTGATGGTCCATACTTCTGTTTTGTGGATTCTGGCCGAGGTGCCCCATTGTTGGTATGCAAGATCCGTCTGGCTGCCCCCTGGCTCTCCAGTGCCTCTCCCGCCGCCTCGGGGAGAGATTATGCAGACAGGGATTGTCAGGGAATTTGTCTGTGTGTGTGAGTGTATGTGCGTGTCAGGCTTTCTCCACAACAATCGTTTCAAATTTAGTTAAATCCCTCACATACTCGGTTCTCCTTTTCCACTTCTTCGACCACTGTTCTAACTATAGTAAATGTAGCCATGATCTTCCTCTTCTTCCACCAATTTCCAATGTTTAGTCTCTAGTCTCCATCTTTTCCACCCATTCCATTAATCTGATAACCCTTTCTTAATATGCCCTCTATATCCAATCTTATTGTTGTTTTAAGAAATAAAATATTCTCCAAAGTATTTCAGAATTCATGTGTTTCCAACTCCAACCACATTATTTCTTTAGGCCGTGCCAGAATATCCACAGTATGTCTTAATTGATTAGCTATATAGTACCACTTTAAATTTGGAAGACCAAGACCCTCTACTTTTTGCGCTTTGTACCATCTTGTCTTGGCAATCCTAGATTTCCCCCCTCCATAATATATGTTAATCATTGTTTCCATTCTTTAAGTTCCCTTTCTGATATCCTGATTGGTAACATCCTAAATAATTTTTTTTTATCTTGGACAGAATCTTCATTTTAATCAAAGCTATTCTACCAAACCATGAATGTCCAATTTTTCTGTACTCATCTCATTTATTTTTAACCTCATTCTTTAGTTTCCTAAAATTCTGCTCCCTTTATTTGTCTATATCCTTTGGAATAAGTATTCCTAAATATTTAATGACACTATTAATCTTGACATTCCCTTTCCCCCTACCCATTTCAATCTCTTCTAGTTTGCTATAATTAAACAGCAAAATCTTATGTGAAAGACTTGACCAGTCCTTACTGCCCTTGCCCTGGGCCCAACGGTTCTGCCCCCTGGTCAAGGTACTGGATTTTAGCACTGAATCAATAGAGAAAACTGCTCACACCATTCAGGTTTAAAACAAAAGAAATTTATTTAGGATTAAAAGGGAACAGGTAGGATAGGAGGTGGGGAGAAGGGAAGGGAGAAAACAAAATACAGAGCTACTTTGATACACACAGTCAGAGCTACCAAAACAACAAATTACTATACCTACAGATACCCAAGCCGGTCCCCTCTGCCAGGGGGGTCGATCTCCACAGGGCCCTGCCTCAACAGCAGCCCCCTCCGCCCTTTCGCATCACCGGGCCAGAAGAAAAAACACAGAGGCCCAGAATGGACGTTCCTATATCACACACACCCCAGACCATGACCTGATCGCCTCTGGCCAATCCGGGGCACTCTGGCCATGCTCAATTACCTCACTGCCCAAGATCTCACCTAATGGGTCTCAGCTGTAAATACTTCTTACACTCCTCTCTCCCGGAACAAGTGGCCTTGAAGACTAGCGATGGTATTTCCTCTAAGATAAGGTAAGGAGCCATCTGGCAAGGGGAGGCCTCTATGACTCCCTTTTACGGAGGAAACCATCTCTACTGTCAGCCTACTATTTACATAGGCCTCCTCAGATACAAAGCAGTCTACCTGGCTTTCCCTTCATATCTTAGACTTAGCCCAATTTATTGGAAGCCCCGTTACTGATTCTCCAACCTATCCATATTTTCTATAGGATTTTCAATTGTTAAAAGAGTATCATCTGCAAAATGGTTTATTTTAATCTTCTCCTTTATACCCATCCCATATATATTCCTGTCCTTCTCTAATTACATTTGCTAAAAGCTCCATCACTAATGCGAACAAAATAGGGAGCTTTCGGAGTGCAGGCATGGCGGATTGATGTTTTTTCGCTGAGATCTATCTATCTGAGAGCTGGTATATCTTCTTTGTATTGTATGTATATATATATATATATATATTGGTGTGGTCAGTAGACTGTAAATAAACATTATTATTAATTTTAGTCCAACGCTTTTCCACTGTCTTCCCTCCCTGTATCTCCAAGGGGACCAATCACTCCAGCTTCCCTTGTCAATCAATGTCCATTTCCCCTCCCATCTTCAAAACTCCTGTCACCCCACTCATTTCAAGAACCTCTTTATGTATCGGGAGAAGCACCTCCCCCGCCCCAAATCTGCAGGGATGGGAAATGTGTGCCTCTCCAGATGTTATTGGACTGCAACCCCCTCATTCCTCACCACCGGTCATCATTTGCAAAGGTATGTTTCCTGTTGTCTAATGTTGAGAAGTATATATTCTATAGAACAGGGGTCCCCAACCCCCGGGCCGCGGACCGCTACCGGTCCGTGGCCTGCTAGGAACTGGGCCGCAAGCTGTGAGCTCCAGGGGAGCACGCGTGCACACACACCGCTGCTCAATCATCCCTCTGATTGCCTCCCGGCCAGCATTTCCATCCTGTCACTTCCTGGTTCTCCAGCACTCCATGCTGCTGTTTTTACATAAATGCAATGGCAACAAAGTATTTAGGTGAATGGCTTTGTCTTGGAGGCATTTGAATATTGGTGATTAACTCACAATCTACATACTCAGGGAATTGATGAAGCTGTATTGAACAATGTTAGAAAATAAGCGGTGAGTTGTGGGTTTATAAAACATTAGAAAATAATGAGTTAGGACTTTTCCGTTGTTATAACAGTTGGGGGCTTTGTTTCAGAAAATTTTAAGACTACTAAATTGGGTTTCAGATACAAACTCTTTGAAAGGAAACTGCTTTCCTTTTTGAAGGGAGTCTTGATGCTGATTAGTTACCTTCTTGCAAAAATTTCTTTGGTGTAGAGATAAGCAATATAAATGGCTTTGAATGAATTGTGACTATGTATAATTATTTTTGGGGATCTGTTAAATTTAGTAATCCAGCAAATAGGATAACAGCATTCTAATGTTCATTACAAAGGGGATAGGATCACTTGCTTACTTATATGTAATTTTAAAGTTTATAGAGAAATGATTTTTAAGTTGTAAGGTGTATGATTATTATTAATTAGGTTACAATTGTATAATAATTTTAACATTTTATGAAATTTACATGTTGATGGCTTTGAATGAATTGTAACTATGTAAAATTTTTGGTGATCTGTAATCCAGTAAATAGGATAAAAGCATTTTAAGATCACTTGCTTACCTGTATGCAATTTTAAAGTTTTAGTGGAATGATTTTTAAGTTGTAAGGTGTATGTTTTTTTATAAATTAGGTTACAATTACATAACTATTTTAACATTTTATGAAATTTACATGTTGGGTCCTAATCTTGGGTAGGACAGCTCTGATTAGATTTAGCATGATTTTTAGTGCAGGGCTCCCACTGATTATGCATTATGGTGAGTTGCATAATTATTTCATTATATATTACAATGTAATAATAATAATAGAAAAAAAGTGCACAATAAATGTAATGTGCTTGAATCATCCCGAGACCATTCCCCGCCCCCACCCCATGGAAAAATTGTCTTCCACGAAACCGGTCCCTGGTGCCAAAAAGGTTGGGGACTGCTGCTATAGAACATCCAAATTCCTTGTAAATGTTTTACAGATGTATACTGTAAAAACTTAAGGTTATAAGGGGAATTATTTAAATTCTGAAGATCTATTAACTAAGCTCTGACCGTGTATAATGGCAAATTGCTGTATACAATAAAGTTGTTGTTGTTGAATTATCAAAGAGAGAAAGCAAAAGGAGGGGATTGCCATTGAATCAGACAGTGAAGACACTTTCGAGAAGCCATTCACGGAGAACTGGAAAGGTAATTGCTGCCGGGCTATTTGGAGGAAGCTGTTGGGGATTGCTAAAAGAGCTGGGAGAGGATATTAGGAGATATTATCTCTCCCCTCTTGCGTTTGCAAGCACAGCAGAGCAGACTCCAACTACAGTGGAAAAACGTGAGCATGCGGAGCTGCTGGTTGGAGCAGAACCAGCATTTTGTTGGTACAGACTGCCCCTTTGGGCAGACTAGGATCTTTACCTGGCTTCCCCCTCATTCTACCAATAAGACAAACAGTCTTTTGGAGGTTAAAAACAGAGTTTACTCACTCAGATCTTGCAGATTGGATACAGGCAGGCTTAAGAATGTATTTACAGTTGTGCAGGAATCATTTGGTAGTCGATGTGTTCTGAACTTGGGAAAAGTTCAGACATGATACTCTCAGCTACATCTTTAGGCATGCTGCACTTACAGGTTCATGGCTCAGACTGTTCCCGGACAGGAAGAGAAGGCACTGGCCATGCCCACATCCTGGGTAATGTCCACAGAGTGTCTGCTCTAGAAGGCACAATTCTATGGTCCCAATTACGTCATGCACCCATACATGGCGTGAGGTTCTGGCTGCACATTCCCTACAGAAGCCAGCTACGAGGACTCGCAAGGGGGAACATTTGTGGAACATGAGCCTGAAAAAGATGTATATTGTGAACACTGTGTTTGATCGGGGAAAATGGTTTGCTGATTATTGGATGATGGGATAAATGGTTGGGTCAAACCATTTATCCCATCCAATAATCAGCAAACCATTTCCCCCGATCAAACATAGTGTTCACAATATTTATGATAAAAATGGTTTGCTGATTATTGGATGGAACAAATGGTTTGACTCATACTATGATAATTGTTGACTATTGGTGGAAGGGGGAGGTTCTTATGTAAGAAGTAAGAGGGTTTAGTTTCCCAAATGGATTGGTGTGAGGAATCCAGATGGGAGAAATCTAACGGGATTGCTGATAGTGATCCAAAGAGAACATTCATAGATCTGAACCTAAAGGGGTTGGTGAGAGGAACCCCTTTGAGAGAAAAGAGAACTTCTCCAGTCTGAGGTGGGTTTTTACAAAAGCTAGGCTGTTTGTTTTTATAAATAGAAGAGAGAGATTTTCATTAAATATAAGTAGAAATATTAAATATTGTTCAAGTAGAAGGATTATTATGTTAAGGAGTAAAGTGCTGTAAGGTTTCGAGGCTTTGTGAATTTGTGAGGTTGATAAATAAGAGAGGGGGGGATTTTATTTATTTTTTGCTTAAGAGAAAAAAGACAGCAATTTCTTAATAATTATAATATAGAATATTTGATGTTACTTATACTTGGTTGTGGAAACCATGTTTCTTTGGTTTTTGTTTTGTTTTTTGTATTTTGTTTTTATGGATTTTAACATTCAAATAATTTTTTTTAAAAAAAATAACTATACAGTCATGCCTTGGATTGAGAGCATAATTCGTTCCGGAAACGTGCTTGTAATCCAAAACACTCTTATATCAAAATGAAATTCCCCCAAAAAAATTTGTACAGAGATTTTTAATTTAAGCCATACTACAGTACTTGTATTGCAAGACATCGCAAATTTCAAAGAGATGAGAGTGACTATGCCAAAAAGCAGGTATATCCCTGGCTATATAAAAAACAAAAACGTGTGACTTTTGCTCAGCATGCAGACACTTCTTCCAGATCCTACTCTGAGTGGGAATCCCACACTAATGAATCAGATTCTACACAATCCCTGCACACTTCATCCTTTTTGGACAGAGAAAACCGCAGACGGGAGTTTCAACCCAGCAGCAACAGACAAAAGACATCAAGGTTTGGCTCACCTCCGAGATGGTCCAAAAGAAGACGTTAGTTGTTAATCTTTCCAAAAAAGTACTATCTCCTGCTGAATTACTCGTTTTGGATAAAGGACTTTCCTTTGTACCCACTCCCTGTCATGACCCAGTACAAACCAGACTAGATCTCTTTCGGTTCTATCGTAACATAAAATTATGTCAATATTTTGGGACTAAGTAGCTGTAAATTTTTACTGCGACACAGACAGACACAGACAAGATGGCTACTTATGATTTATTGCTGCAATTAGCCGGAGAGCTGATGGAGCTATTTCAAGCATTCCAAAATAAACTGTTGGGGAGATTGGTGATATCGGAAGTGCAGAACAGGGAGGACGAGGTGAAGATTGATATACTGGGAGAGATAACAACTGGACCTTTGAAGAGAGACAGCAAAAAAGGGAGGGTTGCCAGCGAAGCAGATAGTGAAGATGTTTTCGGGAAGCCATTCATGGAGAACTGGAAAGATGATTGCTGCTGGGCTACTTGGAGGAAGACAGCTATGGAGGCTCACATGGGGGTGGGGGAGTCTTTTCTGGAACATGAGCCTGAAAAAGATGCATATCGTGAATACTGTGTTTGATCGGGGAAAATGATTTGCTGATTATTGGATGGGATAAATGGTTTGACCTGTGTTAGGATAAAAATGGTTTGCTGATTATTTGATAGAATAAATGGTTGGACTTGTATTATGATAATTGCTGAATATTGGGGGAAGTGGGAGGTTCTTATGTAAGAAGTAAGAGGGTTCAGCTTCCCAAATGGATTGGTGAGAGAAATCCAAATGGGATAAACCAAAATGGATTGCTGATAGTGATCCAAAGAAAATATATATAGACCTGAACCTAAAGGGGCTAGTGAGAGGAACCCCTTTGAGAGAAAGGAGAACTTCTCCAGTTTGAGGTGGTTGATTATTGGTAAAAATGTATTGAGTCTAGATGAAACATAGCATAGAGAATAACCAATGGAAAGGAACCAACTAAATATGGAATAGAATTGGAGATGTGAAGTATTGTGGAAATGTGAAACTATTTTAAAAATAAAATAAGATAAAAGCTAGGTTGTGTTTATAAATAGAGGGAAAGAAGATAGAGATTTTTATTAAACATAAATAGAAATATTGAATATTGTTTAACTAGAAGGATTATTATATGTGCTTAGGAGTAAATTGCTGTAAGGTTTCAAGGTTTTGTGAACTTGTGAGGTTGATGAATAAGAGAGGGCGGGAAATCTTTTGTTTGATTTTTTTGTTTGTTTAAGGGAAAAAAGGAAGCAATTTCTTTATAATTATTATATTATAATTATAATATAATTATATTATAATTATATAATATAATACACTACACCACTACACCAGTGTGGTGTAGTGGTGAGAGTGTTGGCCTGGGACTCGGGAGATCCGGGTTCTAGTCCCCGCTCGGCCATGAAACTCACTGGGTGACTTTGGGCCAGTCACTAACTCTCAGCCTAACCTACCTCACAGGGTTGTTGTGAGGATAAAATGGAGAGGAGGAGGAGGATTATGTAAGCCGCCTTGGGTTCCTCGCAGGAAAAAAGGCGGGGTATAAATATAATAAATAAAATAAATAAATAAATATGTTACTTATACTTGGTTGTGGAGAAATCGGAAGTACTTTTTAGTTTAATGTTGTTTTGTTTCTGTAGTGTATGCTTTTTTGGTTTTTGTTCTGTCTTGTTCCTGGTATTTTGTTTTTATGGATTTTAAAATTCAAAATAAATTTTTTTTTACAAAAAAATAAAAAGAAATTAAAAACATTCTGTATGAGGGGGTCAGCCTAGGATTTATTACAGAAAATGAATATGGCTTTTTGTATAAAGAAAAACCTAGAATTCCAGTTTTCTATAGTTTGCCAAAAATTCGTAAGGAAGTTTGTCCTCCTCCAGGCAGACCCATAGTATCAGGCTGCAGTTCTGTGCTGGAACCTCTTTCACAATATGTGGATTATTTCTTAAATCCTTTCATACCTCTTGTACCTTCCTATGTATGTGATTCTTCAGATTTCATAAATAAAACAAAAGCAATTTGTATAGAGGAGAGGGATATTTTTTTTTATGACAATGGATGTAAGATCTTTATATACTAACATACCTCAGGAAGAGGCTTTATCTGTTATCCACCACACTTTAGATCTAAGAACAGAGAAACATACTCCCACCCATTTTCTACTCTCCCTTGCTGAGATGGCTTTATGCAAAAATTACTTTAAATTTAACAACAAGTTTTATTGGCAAACTAAGGGGGAGGCTATGGGGTGCCCTATGGCCCCAGAAGTGGCTAACTTATATATGGCTGAATATGAGAGAGAACTTTTTTCATCTGTGGGTCAATATAATAAACATATTGTGATACGGTTTAGATATATAGATGATGTTTTTTTCTATTTGGAGGGGTGATGCAGTATCCCTACAACAATTTATCACATATATAAATTCTAGGAATGAAGATATTCAAATTGACATCCAATACAACACCTTAGAAATTCATTTTTTGGATCTGATGATCAAAAAAGAGAGCAAACATCTCATTACCTGTAATTACAAAAAACCTACAGATGTGCCTAGATATCTTCGCTATCAGGGCCGGTGCTACCATTAGGCCAACTAGGCGGCTGCCTAGAGCGCATGGCTAAATGGGGCGCAGAAACCACACCAAATCAGAAGCCTCCCTGGTTTTTCCCCCTTCGCTTCGCTTATTTCTCTCTCCATGTGCCTCTTCTTCTGTTTTTGTTGTCCCCAGGCTTGCTTTCTCTTTCTGTCTTTCTTCCCCCCCTCTCCCCCCTCCTCCTTTTCTTTCCCCGCTGCGGCTACTTCGGCTGTCCTCCTGCTGCCACTTGCCCGAGCCTTATGCCGCTCCTGTTTCTTTCGCAAGTGGGTCTCTTTAGCAAAGCTGCTTTCTCGTACAGCACACGGGGCGATAAGGGGAGGAGAAGGGGGGGCGGCGCTGGAGGAGGTGGGTGGGTGGGTGGGTGGGGGAGGGAGGGAGGGAGGCAGAAAGAGAGAGGGGGGTAACCAGAGTGAACTCTCCCCAAGCTGAGGAGCCCCCACCCCTAGCCAGGGAGAATGATAAAAGGAGTGGGGGTGGGGGAGGAGGAGGAGGAGGAAGGGGGGGCTGGGGGAGCAAAAAAAAATAATAATTTTTATTTAATAATAAATATCAGAAGCAAAAAATAAACCAGAATTTTGCATGCACGCGAAAGTAGAAATTGGAGAGGGTGGGGGAAGAGGAGCTTGCAGGAGAGGAGATGGGGTGTGGGGGGGGAGGAGGAGAGATAAATTTTGCACATACACACAAAAAAGAAGGTAAAGGGGGAGGGGAACAAAAAGAAGAGAGAGAGAGAGAGAGAGAGAGAGAACGAAAGAGAGAGAAGGGGTAAGAAAAGAAAAGGAGAGGGGGGGGGGAGAAAGAGAGGGAAGACAGACCAGAGAATCGCAGTGATCAAATATGCTAAGGAGGAGGATAATAATTTATTATGATAATATTTTTTTTAGGTTTTGCCAATTGACTTTTATTTCATAATGGGCATAGGGCTGGAGGGAGGGCTCAAGTGGGAAGGGGGGCGCTAAATATCTGATCTTGCCTAGGGCACCAAACTGCCATGCACCGGCCCTGTTCGCTATGACTGCTCCCATCACCAGTCCTTGAGGAAAAATCTTCCATGTGGACAGCTTTTAAGGTTAAGACGTAACTGTTCAAAAACATCAGATTTTATACAAGAATCACACACTTTAGCATTACAACTAGAAGAAAGAGGTTACCCTAATGCTGTTATTACAGAGGGTTTAAAAAAGGCTGAAACAAAAACACAGGCAGAGCTTCTAACAAAAAAGAATCTTGAAGTGCAAACCCGAATCAACTGCATTTTGACTTATGATAAAGTAAATGACCACTTACAAAGCAGTATTAGGAGACATTGGCACATGGTACAAGATATTGCTGGTTGCCAATACCAACCAATGGTCTCCTTTAAAAGAACAAGACATTTAGAGATTTACTAATAAGGAGTGAATTTAAAGAAAAAGAAAATTATGGAAGCCCATCCAATGATCTGTTTGACTCTCACAGGCCAATAGGACACCACCCCTGTGGACATTGCTGCTATTGTAAATATACAAACAAAACTACAGCATTTGTAAATCACTCAGATCAACAAAAGTTTTTTCTAGAACACTTTACCACCTGCAACAGTTCCTTTGTTATTTATGCAATCCAGTGTAAATGTCAAAAAATTTATGTAGGAAAAACCATCAGACCCTTAAAAAAACGTATAGGAGAGCACCTTAGGAATATAAAAAACAAAAAACAAGGTGCACCACTAATACAACATTTTATAGAACAGCAACATTCCGATACAGATCTTACATTTTGGGCTCTGGATAAAATTAACACTAATAATGAAAAACAATTATTAAGAAGGGAAATACAATGGATCATTAAATTAGATACTTTAAAACCTAAGGGTCTCAATGAGGATTTGGAACTGTTCCCATTAATATGACTCTGCAAATTACTGCAGTTCTACAAGAAAGCTGTGTCCAGATTGGATGTCCTTGACATTTTGCCAACAAGATAACACCTAAGAAAAAAACTGAACCAAAATATAATAATGCAATAGGTGGTCTCAGGAAACTGAGGGAACGGGCGGGAGCCGCGCAAAGGAACACGCGTGATGGGGGAGGGGCTCCCGCCCGATTCTCCTCAGCTTTAGAACTTCCTGAAATGGCCACCGCGCAGGCGCGGAGCCCATGTATGATTGCACAGATGACCACTCAAAGAACTACGGTTACAGGTAAGCAACCTGTCTTTACGTCAGTAAGGATGAAGGAGAATTTCTATAAAATAATTTGGAGATGGTACTTAACTTCAGTAAGATTAAATAAGATAGATAATTGCTCCGCACTTCGTTGGAGAGGATGTCAGTAGAAAGGGACATATCCTCATAGGTGGTGGAGATGTAAAAATGTACTGGTTTTTTGGCAAGAGGTTTTTACAGAAATATTGGAAATTATTGGTATTAATCTAGCGGTCTGTACAAAATTAGCATTGTTATCAATAACGGAGAAACTTATTTGTGACCAAAATACGAAGGAATTAATTGTAAACTTGTTAACTGCGACGAGGCTAATGATAGCGAGAAAATGGAAAGTACAACATGTCTTTTTAATTACTGATTGGTATAAGGAAGTATGGTAGATAGCCCTAAACGATAAATTAATCTGTAATATCAAATGCAAAAAGGGACAGATAAAGAAAAATAATTTTATGGATATTTGGAATTAATTATTAGAGTATGTATTAATTAAGGGGAAGGGAAGTATGCCTTGTCAGGATATGTAATATTTTTGGAATATGGAAGGTAATTGATTAACGGGATGGAAGTATAACAATTGGTCCCTAGGAGGGTGGGGGGTGCACTTTATGATCTTGTGTATACAGGTTTAGTTGTCTGTTTTTGTTACATTGTGTTGTATTTAGTTTATAAAAATTAAATAAAATTTAAAAACAAACAAACACCGAGGCTTGTGTTGCTGTGGCAAAGGCTGGAGTGCAGAGGAAGCTCTTCTATAGGGCCTCCAGCAGCCCCCAACTGGTCTGCATTGGCAGGCCTGAGAGCAGCTGGAGATTTGGGGCAGGATTCTGCGAAGACAGCAGAGTGAGCTGGGATGCTCTCTGGGAAGCAGCCACTAGATGGGGCTGTGGAGCTGTGCTGACGGGGCAGATCCTGACCCCCCGAACTCCAGGCAACCCTGCACTCAGGAGGCCAGCCAGGCAGGTTCAACGAATCCTGACCCTCAGCAAGAATCGACTCAAAGCGGAGACAAATTAACTAGTATTGCATCATTTGATGGAAGCATTCTAGCACAAAGCCTACAGAACAGAGAGAACAAAAAAAAAACCCTCAATGCTGGAGGCAAACTATTTATTGTATATATTATTAACATTGATAAACAGCCTTATCCACTAAAAAGCCAAGCATGTGGTGTACAAGGATTCAAAATGATAAAACCTTGCAATAATAAAAACAGGAACATTAAAAACAGGAAGGGCTGTGCTCAACTGGAGGGGCTTCCCACATTCCCTCGAGTGCAAGGACTTACGAGATGCCTCCTTCTGTGTGCTCATTCATGTGACTCCATGCATTTGCTATGAAGAAAGCTCTTTCCACACTGAGCATTTCTAGGTCTTCTCCCCTGTGTGAATTCTTTGATGTGTGTTAAGTTTGGATCTCTGCCTGAAGCTCTTTCCACACTCTGAGCATTTATAGGGCTTTTCCCCCGTGTGAATTCTTTGGTGTATTTTAAGGCAAGAACTGCGACCGAAGCTCTTCCCACACTCTGAGCATTTAAAGGGCTTCTCTCCTGTGTGAAGTCTTTGGTGTTTTTTAAGGTTACCACTCTGACTGAAGCTCTTTCCACACTCTGAGCATTTATAGGGCTTTCCACCCGTGTTAATTCTTTGGTGTATTTCAAGGCTAGAACTGCGACCGAAACTCTTCCCACACTCTGAGCATTTATAGGGCTTTTCCTTTTCCCCTGTGTGAAGTCTTTGGTGTTGTTTAAGGTTGGAGCTCCGACTGAAGCTCTTCCCACATTCTGAGCATTTATAGGGCTTTCTCGCCTTGTGAATTCTGTGATGTAAGTTAAGGTGGGAGCTCCGACGGAAGCTCTTCCCACACTCTGAGCATTTAAAGGGCTTCTTCCCGGAGTGCAGTCTGTGATGTTTTTTAAGGTGGGAGCTCAAGCTGAAGCGATTCCCACATTGTAAGCATTTATAGGGCTTCTCCTGTCTGTGAAGTCTTTGGTGTTGTTTAAAGTGGGAGATCCGACTGAAGCTCTTTCCACACTCTGAGCATTTAAAAGGCTTCTCCCGTGTGTGAAGTCTTTGGTGTTTTTTAAGGTTACCACTATGACTGAAGCTCTTCCCACACTCTGAGCATTTATATGGCTTTATCCTTGTGTGAAATCTTTGGTGTTGTTTAAGGTTGGAGCTCCGACTGAAGCTCTTTCCACACTCTGAGCATTTAAAGGGCTTTTCTCCTGTGTGAATACTGTGATGTGAGTTAAGATCGGAGCTCGAGATGAAGCTCTTCCCACACTCTACGCATTTATAGGGCTTCTCCTGTCTGTGAAGTCTTTGGTGTTGTTTAAAGTGGGAGATCCGACTGAAGCTCTTTCCACACTCTGAGCATTTAAAAGGCTTCTCCCGTGTGTGAAGTCTTTGGTGTTTTTTAAGGTTACCACTATGACGGAAGCTCTTCCCACACTCTGAGCATTTATATGGCTTTATCCCTGTGTGAAATCTTTGGTGTTGTTTAAGGTTGGCGCTCCGACTGAAGCTCTTTCCACACTCTGAGCATTTAAAGGGCTTTTCTCCCGTGTGAATACTGTGATGTGAGTTAAGCTCGGAGCTCGAGACGAAGCTCTTTCCACACTCTGAGCATTTATAGGGCTTTTCCCCCGTGTGAATTTTTTGGTGTCGTTTAAGGTAGGAGCTCCGACTAAAGCTCTTTCCACACTCTGAGCATTTAAAGGGCTTCTCCCCCGTGTGAAGTCTTTGGTGTTGTTTAAGGCTAGAACTCCGAGTGAAGCTCTGCTCACACTCTGAGCATTTAAAGGGCTTCTCCCCTGTGTGGATTCTGTGATGTAAGTTAAGATGGTAGCTCCGAGTGAAGCTCTTTCCACACTCCAAGCATTTAAAGGGCTTCTCCCCTGTGTGAATACTTTGATGCAAGGTAAGCTGTGAGCTGCAACTTAATTGCGTTTCACACACAAAGCATTTGTATGTTTCCACTTCTGTGTGAATTCTGTGATGTTCAGTAAGGTATATACACTGACTCAAGCTCTTTCCACACTGAGAACATTTCCGCACTGTCTCTCCATTCTGAACAATTGTTTTGTTTCCTTCGGAAGATTCTTCTAGCATTGCCATTTCGTGGAAGTCCATCTCTTCAAAGGATGTGAATTTGATCTGCCGCTTCTGTTCACCTTCAGTTTTCCTTTCCTGCTGTTTGCAGTTTTTATTACTTGCTCTCCCATCAGCTGAAAGAATGAAAAAAAGAGATGTTAGCAGTTTAATTAAATAGAATTAAATAGAAATTTAAGAATCAATGCCAAGTGCTGCAGCTAGGAAAAAGAAACCCAATGCACAGTTACATGAGGGGGGATACCTGGCTCAACAGTACTCAAAGTAAGAAGGATCTTGGAATTGTTGTAGATCACACAAGCTGAAAATGAGCCAGCAATGTGATGTGGCTGCAAAAAAGGCAAATGCTCTTTTGGGCTACATTAATAGAAGTATATACAGTATACACACACACACACATATATATATATATATATATTTATTATATCTATACCCCACCTTTTTTCCTGCAAGGAACCCAAGGCGGCTTACATAAGCTTCCTCCTCCTCTCCATTTTATCCTCACAACAACCCTGTGAGGTAGGTTAGGCTGAGAGTCAGTGCCTGGCCCAAAGTCACCCAGTGAGTTTCATGGCCGAGCAGGGACTAGAATCCAGATCTCCTGAGTCCCAGTCCAACACTCTCACCACTATGCCACACTGGCGTATAGCTTCCAAATCACGTGAAGTACTAGTTCCCCTCTACACAGCGCTGGCTGAAGGCAGCAGGACTTTCTGGAGAAACCACCCGCCTTCCCAGCACATGCCCCATTCATCTACTCTCCACCTGATCTACCTCACAGGGTTGATGCGAGGATAAAACGGAGAGGAGGAGGTGGACCATGTAAGCCCCCTTGCGTTTTGTGCAAGAAGGAAAACGCTGGGATATAATGTAATAAAAGAATCATGTAACATAAAATAAAATGAGGGTATGGTCCTTCAGAACTGGTATTCAATAGATGTCTTCCCCACACATTAGACACAAAATAGCCTTTTCCAAATGTACCGAGTCCCTCCAGCTATTCCCTGGCTATTTCTCTGTCAGGTCTCCTGGAGAGCACGAGGGAGTTGTGTGCAAACATAGGAAACATCCCGTAGGAGAACACACAGCCCATGGACGAAGGGTCCAGACAGAGCTAAGCACCCACCTGCTGGTCTCTCCCCTTCCTCACAGCCCTGGACAAAGGGGTCATCTGCTTCTCCCTGGCAGAAGATGATATCAGATCTGGGAACTGGCAGCCCTTTTGGAGAGAATAGAAAGAGAGGAATTACTTCCGGCACTCGGGATTTCAAGTTCAAACCACCCAGGCTGAAGCCTCCCCCCGGCTGCCTCTGTTCTCACCAGACCCATCAAGCTTAAAGAGGGGTTGGGCAGGTCTTGGAACTCCTCCACATGGGAGTGCAAGAGAGCTGGTGAGTCACAGGTTCCTGCTTGGACCAAGAAGCCTCAATCTAGGACCCCAGGAAACTGAACAGCCAGGAAATGCCCCACAAATGGAGGGACACAGATAAAAACAGTGGCAATGCCTCCTTCCAGGATGCCTCAGCCGAGGGAAAGAGCGAGCCTTACCCAGAGAGGCCAAATTCCTGCAATTCTCCTCCATGACTTCCCTGTGCAGAGCCCTCTGGCCCGGATCCAGCAGAACCTCCTCCTCCTCCGTGAAACGCACAGCCACCTCCTCAAAGGACACCGGAGCCTGCAAGAGGGAGAGGAAGAGGAAGGGTTCCCCTGAGCAGAGAATGCAAAAGGGGCAGCAAAGGGGAGGCAAAGGGGAGGCCCTCCTACAGGATCCGGGCTCCAGGAGCGACAGTCAGAGTCCTCTTGGCAGCCACCTGGGAGGGACGATCCTGTCAGGCCCAGAGAGACGTGCAGGGGACTGAGCCCCCAGCCCCCAACCCCGTACCTGTTCCGGCTGCCCAGCAGCTCTTTCCACTCCAGCACCAAGAGGAGGAGGCCGAGAAGTTGCCGCCAGTGTCCTCCCACTGTCTCTAAGAGTCCTCCCATTTCCTAAGAGGAAGACCAAGAAAGAAGGTGGGGAGATACTTGTTAATTCACACACACTTTGCAATCATTTCCTTGTGTGAAGCCAAAACAGCAAACGGGGATTGAACCGGTGGATGAAAAAGGTTTTTTTAAAAGACTATGTAAATTGCCAACACGTTTCGAACCTAAGTTCTTCCTCAGGGCAATCTAAATACAAACATATAATTATATACCATTAAAACAACTTATTATGTAAGAATATTAATATAATTAAAATATCTTCAAACCCTAAATTTATATATATATATATATATATATATATAATATATGTTCTAAAAATCTAACAAAATACAACATACATATGTAAAGAGAGACACAGATAGGCTGAAATATTACAATACAGAGGAAATTCTATCAAGTACAAAATATCAGGTTATAGGATACCTTAACAAACAACAATTAAAAAATAAATATAGTAGTACAAACATAAAATATCCAGACACATATATCAAAAACAAAAACCAATACATATTCTCTTATTCAGGATCCATAGAAAACAAGGATATTCACCCAGTACAGAAAGGTAGAGACAATGAGATATATACCTCTCTAAGCCTCAAACAACAAAAAAGAAACAGCTGTGAATAGTCAACCTCACGCTGTAGTTTGTCATAACAATGCAGCTAATTCCAAAGACTCATTAAGGCCTGAGGGGATAATTGTATTGAGTTTAATTATCCACCCCGCCTCCTTTTGTAAGAGGACTTTACCTACATTCCTCCTAATAATTTCAATAACCCAGAACGCAAAATCATTTATTCCATGTGATTCCTCTCGCCAGTGACTGACCAAAGGTGCTCCTGTCACACCTCATTTTATATTGCTAATATGTTCACCTATTCTAATTTTTACACACCTTATGGTCTTACCAATGTACAGTTTTTTACATGGACATATAATGCCATAAATAACAAATTTAGAATTACATGTGGTAATATCCTTCAATGTATATAGTTTATTATCCACCAGATTCACACGTTCTTTAAGTTTTAAAGACAGATTACAATATTTACAGTGCCCGCATGGGAAATGCCCCACAGGCGGACCTAATCCTGGTAGGAAGGATTGTGTATTTAGGGATATGGCTTTAGCTGTGTCGCTCCTGATTATCAAATCTCTAATATTTTTGGTTCTCTTAAAGGCTACAATAGGCTTCCTATCACATCCAGCGATGTCTTTTACTAAATACCAATGCTTGTATATTGAATGTCTCAAAGAAGTATTGATGTTGTTATATGATAATATGCATATTATTCTGTTATTTATTTTTATTTATTTTGTTTATTATATTTATGAATCGCCCAGCTGGCCAGACATCTGGCCACTCTGAGCGATTTACAATCCAATAAAATACAAGGGACACACACACACACACACACTCACACACAGTATAAAACACAATTAAAAACAGAACAAAACTTAAAAATCCTAACCCACCCCATATTCCCGCCTGAAAAGCCACGTTTTTAATGCGGAAGCTAATCAAAGAAGGGGCATGGCGGAGGTCACTGGGGAGAGAGTTCCATAAATTTGGGGCTGCCACAGAAAAGGCCCTCCTCCTAGTCCCCACCAGCCTGGTTATTAGGTCTTCTTGTCTTATATTTCAAAAG
This sequence comes from Shinisaurus crocodilurus, assembly GCA_021292165.1. Taxonomy (NCBI): domain Eukaryota; kingdom Metazoa; phylum Chordata; class Lepidosauria; order Squamata; family Shinisauridae; genus Shinisaurus; species Shinisaurus crocodilurus. The sequence goes on from CM037891.1 coordinate 194,395, forward strand.
GGAACTCCTCTCAGTGTAATTTGCTCTTCTTTTTGCTTATTGTATTATTCTATCTGGGTACCCCCTCTGTAAACATTTTTGGTAAATATGTGATTCCATCCATAGTCAGATTCATTTGTACAATTCCTTTTAATTCTAATCAATTGTCCGTATGGTATATTATTCCTTAAATGTTTAGGGTGTGAACTGTTATATCTTAAAAGTTTATTTCTATCTGCAGGTTTCCTATATAGGGTAGTACAAAGTTTCCTACCATCTTTTTTCACTAATATATCCAAAAAATTAATTTCATATGGATCACAACTCACTTCAAATTTTATATTGTCTGTCTGTTTATTTAACCATTTACAGAAAAGAATACATTCATCTCTATCTCCACACCATATTAGAAATATATCATCAATATAACGACACCAAAACTTAATTTTCCCTAGAAAAGGATTGTTCACAGAATATAAGTACTTTTCTTCATACTTCCCCATATACAAGCAGGCAAGCTCAGGTGCCATAGGAGAGCCCATAGAAATGCCATAAGTGTGCCAATAAAAATAATCATGAAATTCAAAATAATTCCTAGACAACACAATATCTGCCATATCCACAATATAATGAGTAGGTGGGCCCTTATTATCTCTAGTATTCAATATTTCTTCTATACATACCAAAGCTTCTTGTTGTGGTATGTTCGTGTACAGAGAGATCTAGAGTAGCCATAATATCATCTGTATCCACATTATTTAGTGTCATTATTTTATTAATAAAGGTGTGAGAGGAGCACTGGCGAGAGGAATCACATGGAATAAATGATTTGTTGTTCTCTGGGTTATTGAAATTATTAGGCGGAATGTAGGGTAAAGTCCTCTTACAAAAGGAGGCGGGGTGGATAATTAAACTCAATACAATTATCCCCTCAGGCCTTAATGAGTCTTTGGAATTAGCTGCATTGTTATGACAAACTACAGCGTGAGGTTGACTATTCACAGCTGTTTCTTTTTTGTTGTTTGAGGCTTAGAGAGGTATATATCTCATTGTCTCTACCTTTCTGTACTGGGTGAATATCCTTGTTTTCTATGGATCCTGAATAAGAGTATGTATTGGTTTTTGATATACGTGTGTGGATATTTTATGTTTGTACTACTATACTATACCACACCACTCTGGGAGCCTCTTCTGGTTGAAGAGTGGGGTATAAATGCAATGAATGAATATATATATATATATATATATATTGTTGTTTGTTAAGATATCCTATAACCTGATATTTCCTCTGTATTATAATCTTTCAGCCTATCTGTTTCTCTCTTTACATATGTATGTTGTATTTTGTTAGATTTGTAGAGCATATATTATAAAGTTAAAAATATATATTTATATTATATATTAAATATATATATATATATATATATATAAAAATCTTTTAAATTTTTTTTTAAAGGTTTGAAGATATTTTATGTGGAAGACCAGCAACTGGGTCTTCTGCACGAGTTCGGCACTTAACGGGTTAACCGCCACTGAGTTATAGCCCGTTAAAGCAATTGTACACGATTAAAACTCAGCCGCGAGTAAAACAGCACACGAGTCCATTCACAGACAAGAATAGACGCTTTATTTACTACAGGTTAATGGAGCGGAACTAATAGACTTCTAGGAATACTATAACCTAAACAAGACCTGATCGTGACCTCAGATCTATGAATGAGTTGGTTCCCAGGCTAGCGTATTACAGCAATGAGTTTACCTTAGACCAAAGACTTTACGCCTTCCTGCTTCTAGCCTGACTCCGAGCCCGCTTGGCTCGGGGAAGAGAACTGCTTGACCCAGCCGGGCTGGACTTGGAACGATGTCAGCTCACCCGTGTTTCCAACAACCAGAGTCGGGCTGGTAGAGGGGTTTACTACCCCCATCCTCCCCCCTTCCCGCCCCTTGCTGATCAGGTGGGCTTATTCCTGCCCGGGAAAAGGTGGCGCCTTTGGCTGGAGGGAATACTCTGCAGCTCTTTGAGACTACCCTGAACTTCCTGATGGGCCATGCTTCTTCTTTTCGGATTCGGGCCAATGTGCCTCATTGAGGATATGCGTGTTACCTGTCTGGCCAGTCCTGCATCTCCTGTCCCCCTGCTGGGGATTATGCAGACAGGGGTTGCCAGGGGAAAATATGCAGACAGGGGCTGCCAGGGGAAAACTACGTGTGGTTACCAAGGGGGAAACTGTGTCAGGGTTCGTGGCACGGTGTGTGTGTGTGTGTTCAGGCTTTCTCCACATTTTAATTATATTAATATTATTTTATAATAAGTTGTTTTAATGGTATATAATTATATGTTTGTATTTAGATTGCCCTGAGGAAGAACTTAGGTTTGAAACGCGTTGGCAATTTACATAGTCTTTAAATAAAAACCTTTTTCATCCACCGGTTCAGCCCTTCTGCATTGGCTCCGTTTGCTGTTTCTACTCCTGGGCTTTCCCCCTCCCTGTCTACTTGTGTGAAGCCAGCTAGTCTCCATACTGGTTTGGGGCATCATTCGAAGTTCCAGTTTAGAGTTAGATGAAGGCTTAATCTATGGAAAGAAATCACCTTTTTTCACATGTATTATCACTACAAACTGTGAGCAATTGTTTTTTACATGTTTGGGGAACTGTTGGCTGTTACGAGCAGTTCTGTTGTGTCTACAGACAAAGTTTATTCTCAGACTCAAGGCTAGGGAAACAAAGTTCTCTGGGAACGGAACAAACCAACCGTCACGTGTTTGTTATTCTCTGACGTAGTGAACAGTTCCAGGCAGAACCTATTTTAAGAAGAAGGATTTTATTCTTGTTCTCTTCTTCTTTTGTTCCTGTAACTGCAACAATGTAATGCTTTGCATTGGTGGGGTGAAGTTCAACTTCTCTCCACTGGACAAATGCTTGCTATGCATTTATACTCTGCACATGGACTGTAACTAAGAAATGTATACTCTGTAGTGATTACTTTGAATAAGTAAATAAACAGGTAGATTAGACTTGTTGGTGTTCCAGAGTGTTTCCTGAGTCCTGGATTAACCTGGATTCCTCTGCAACTGGAGAAGGAGACTAAGTCATACCAGGATCTGCTGCACACTGCTGCTTTGTAAAAGAATCACTCTGCTGTCTGTGTGTGGAAGGCCAAGCTGTGCTAGCACACAGATTGGATTAAAAATCTCTTTCAGCACCAACATTAGAAACACATTAATCCTCCCCACAGAGTCTCAAGGGAACGCAAAAGCAGCCCATGGAAGTCAAGTGAAGGTGTCAGAGGGAGACCATCTTCAAACTTCCCCCTTGATCCTTACCCTGAGAGGAGACAACTCTGTCCCCCAACGGAGCCTTCTCTACTTCTCCAGAATCCGTGGTCACGTGGGCCTCCATCCCCTGGATCTGGAAGAGGACGGAGGAGACCAGGTGAGGAAGTCTAATTATTATGGTGTTAGCATGCAAGGAGTGGGGATTCCTCCTCCACTCATTCTGCCTCCCAAGCCCTGCAGCTCCCTCACAGCCAGGTCTTTGGCTAGTGGGCACACAAGGAACTCTGGATTGAGGCCAGTAAACCAACCCTTGCATTAGAAAAGGACTAGAACAGGGCGTCCCAAACCCAATCTTTTAACCAACCGGGAGGAGACATTGAAGCTCCCAGACCTTCCCTTTCTGCTGGCAGGACTGTACCACTAGTGAGGAAAGATCCCCTCCCTCCCTGGAACTTCCCAACCCCCTTTAACTGTCCTGTGATCCCTGCAGCGTGGGCCAGATCCACACATTCTGAACCACTGTAGAACCATTCAGCGAGGGGGGACGAGACATGCCCCTCTTGGGCTGCTGCTGGGGATTTTTAAGGTGTGGAAGTATTGGTGGGGATTTGTAAGATCTCTGTCCCTTGGAGCTTCCAGGAAGAAAGCCTCTCCCACCTGGCGCTGGTCCTCTGCCTGGCTCAGGAGGAAGCCTTCCGCCAGGGCAGTGAGACAGGAAGGTGCTCACATCCTGCAAAGATCACAAGCCCTGGCTAAGGAAGAGAGGGGAAGACCCAGACTCAAGGGGAGATGGCGGTGGGAGTTGGTCCCCCTGAGTCTGACTGAGGAACGAAGAGCATCAGGCCCAAACCTTGTTCGGTTCACAAGCGGCTCTCGGGACGGGGCATCTCTAGCTGCTGCTCCAGCCCCCAACTCCCCCTCCCCTTGAGACCCTCGGCCCAAAGCAGATTCACCCTCTTGCTCCCCCCCCAAGCCCCCTCCCCTGAATCCTTCTCCTCTTCCAGCCCTGCACTTATCCTGCCCCAAGATGCTGGTGCTGGGACCTCCTGCCTGGCCCTTATAGTAGGACCCTGTAACTATCAGAGTGGCAGGATGGAACTCTGACCTGCTGCTGGGAAACATCCAGTACTGACACCACCAAGTGCTTTGCTCCACTGGACCCTGCCCACCCACCCACCTACCCAGACTTCTCAGAGGAGCTTGGTTTCTCCCTTTGCCCTTTCACTAGTCTACAACAGTCTACCTTAACTCTGTACTGGGCTGTCTACTTAAAAACCTGCCCTGCAGGGTGGACAGCTTCTCATCGCACACTCCAACACAGAGGAGATTTGGAGTGGGGGGAGATGTTGAGATGTTCCCGCCCTGGATGAAAGCTCTCCCTGTCAGTCAGAGGTGGATCGCTGATGGCCCATGGCAAAACTTCAGGAGGACTCAGGTCTAAATGAAATGCAATACTTCCCAGTTGCAAATACAGTTACTCACATTGTAAAGCATGGTAAATGAAAGCCAGAGTCAAAAGAACCAAAAAAGCAATAAAACAAAGTTTCAAAAAAAAACAATCAAATACCGTAGGTAGTAAAATCATTAAATCATGAGAATTTTAAAATTTTAAGCAATCTCTGATGACACTCTTTGTACAGATCCTTTGAGCAGCCCGTGCAAAAAGAGACCCTAAACAAAAAGTCACCCAAAAGTCAATGGAACTCCCCTTTTCTGGGATCGTTTTTTGAATGACCTCCCAATAAAGCAGTGTCTCAGAACCAGCTTCTGCAAGGCAAACGGGGGAAAAGCTAGTGGAAAGGGGGGGGGGCTTTGCTCAGAGCTTTGCCTTCTTTCCCCAAATACCTCTGAATGGAACCCGGGACCTTCTGCATGCCAAGGCTGTGGGCTGCTGTGGCCCTTCCCATAGCCGGAAAAGGGCAACAGACAAATGAAACAGCCCCAGACTTCTTCCTCTGCAAATGGGGGAAGCCACGTTCCCCAAAGGCCTGCCTGAGGCTGAGAAGGAGAAAAATCCTCCTTCCTCCTCTCTGTGTGTCAAGTCAAATCCAGTTCAGAAGGCCTCTTGCCCACCTCCCTCCCCTCCTGAGAATTCCCCCAGACAGACAAAGTGCTCTGGGTGGAATAAAGAGAAAGACAGACCAGGACAGGGCAAGGAAGAAGAGGAAAAGAAGAACTGCAACTGGAAATGGAGCAGGGAGAGATAATTCCCCCAGGCAAGCGGCTCCTCTCAGGGAGGGAGCCCTGTGCAGGGTGTGCCTACTTAAACTGACTTCAGGAGGGGAGGATGCTGAGGGGCTTGTCTTCCTTTTTTCTCATTTAAAAGCCCCAGCACTTCCTGGATCATGTCATCACATAGTCCCAGAGGTATCCATCCTGGAGTTCTCGAAGAACTCAAATATGAAATTCCTGATCTTCTAACAAAAATATGTAACACGTCCCTAAGATCAGCCTCTGTACCAGAGCACTGGAGAAGAGCCAATGTAACACCAATTTTTAAGAAGGATCCAGGGGGGATCTGGGAAATTACAGTCCGGTTAGTTTAACATCTGTTCCTGGTAAATCGGTTGAAAGTGTTATTAACGATAAAATTAGTCAGCATATAGAAGGACAGGCCCTACTGAGGAAGAATCAGCATGGCTTCCGTTAAGGCAAGTCCTGTCTCACTAACCATTTAGAGTCCTCTGACAGTTTCCATAAACATGTGGAAAGGGGTGATCCATACATTGTTTACTTGGACTTCCAAAAGCCTTTTGACAAAAAAAGCTTACAGCAGCTGGGATTGTTTAACTTAGGAAAAAGGCCAATGAGCGGAGACATGTGATAGAGGTGTACAGAATGATGCCTGGTGTGGAGAAAGTGATCTGGGAGACATTTTTCTCCCTCTCTCATAATACTAGAACCCAGCTGGGTCATCCCATGAAGCTGACTGGTGGGGGATTCATGACAGATCAAAGGAAGTCCTTCTTCACACACGTCACACGTTTAAACTATGGAATCCACTTCCACAAGATTTAGTGATGGCCACCCACTGGGAAGGCTTTAAAAGGGGATTGGACAAATTCATGGAGGAGGAGAAGGCTAGCCATGGCTACTGCTCCTGATGGCTATGTGCTACCTCCAGGACCAGAGGCAGAATGCCTATGTGCACCAGTTGCTGGGGAAGATGGGTGGGAGGGTGCTGTGGCTCTCATGTCCTGCTAGTGGGTTTCCCATTGGGGCATCTAGTCGGCCACTGTGCGGACAGAACGCTGGATGAGATGGAGCCACTTTGGTCTGATCCAGCAACAGGGCTCTTCCCATGTTGTTATGTTCTTATCCCATCGCAGCCCACACAGCTGCCTTTGGACAGCCATGAGCACTACTTCAGTTGCGAGACCCAAGATTAACGCTCCCCGCCATGCTGTACAACTGTTTGCCAGCCCTGCTTAAAAAAATAATAATACCCTGAGCATGTGTAATTTTGTATTTACTTAAATCCTGTCACCAGGAGGACTGCAGGAATGCAATGGGAGTTGTTTGCTTCTGCTGCCTTGATGCTGAACACGGTTTCCTTGGAATAAGCCCCCATTTTCTTCTAGAAAAGGATAATATAGTTTACAAATGAAATGTTTTTAATGGTTAAAAATGGCCTCTTTGTATACTTTTGTAATGTTTATCCTGTATGCCACCTTGTGAAAGTTTTACCCTGAAAGCTGGCCTAAGAAGGCCATTCCAGCAGGCTGTGCTGGGGGAGATGAGATGGGCAGGCAGGGCCCTTCCATCCACCTTACTGGGGGACTTGGGATGCACTTCTATGCAGGTTTGGACAGAAATAAGTCCTTCTACTCCCAGAATTCCCCAGCCAGCATGGGCAGCCGGGAGATGCTGAGTTGTGGGACTTCTGTCTAAACATGCATAGGATTGCACCGTTATTTCCCCCCCCCATCCCTCCCTATTCCTTTCTCCTTGTGTGCTCCTATGCTCCTATGCATAGCTCCTATGACGCTCTCTTTAGACTGTAAGCCTGCAGGCAGCGACTGTCCTCTTTTCCTGATCATATGTAAGCCCCTCCAGGAGCCTTTTTGACTGAGGAGCGGGATAAAAATACTCCAAAATAAATTAAGTAAATAATTAGTTTGAAATAAATATTTAAAAGATGAGCATCTATAACCGTGCACCTGCCCATACAGGGGCTCGCAGACTGTATAGTTTTTGTTTGTTTTTTAATTTGAGCACCAACCTCAATGGGCCCCAGCCTGTCCCCTGAGCAGGATATGCTACTACCCCACAACCCCTACAGCACGTCTGGCTCAGCTCTTTCTTTTAAACCGGCCCACAACCAGCACCTCTTGCTCAAAGAAATTCAAAAATGACCCACAACTACCAGATCTTGCTGAGAAAACCTAAGAAATGACCCCCGTCTCTAAGCTGTGGGAGGAGCAGAAAGAGGCCCGGAGGCCGCGCGGGCGCACTTTGGGTCAGCGAAATCCCGCTTGAATCGCACAAGCCACCGCAGCTTAAACCAGGCAACCTCCAAGCTGCCCCACAGCGACCCCACTGTGTCAAAGCATCCCCCCACCCCACGAACGCCTGTCCCTTGCCTGGCGGGCCCCTCAGCCTGGGGGGAAAAGACGCTAACTCACTCGCTCGCTCTTGCAGCCGTCTCTTGAAAAAATAAAATAAAAATACTTTTTAAAAAGCTGCTCCGGTCGGAAGGGGAAAAAAAACCTTCTGCTGTTCCTCGCGGCGGGCTGCGGAGCTGGCCCAGACCTCCCACACAGGCTATCCAGTGCTGCAGGAAAGACCAGTCTTTTCACGACTTTGATTGGCCCAGTAATGGTCACCTGGCGCGGTGCGCTCTCGCCGCAGCCGCGAGCCCTGGAGGGCTTTTTAAACGAGTTCATGCAGGGCTCTTCATGCCCGGCTCCCCATAGGTTGCCGGACTACAGAGCCCAGAATCCCTTGCCATGGGCCATGCTTGGCTGGGTAGGCTGGGAGCTGTAGGCTAGCAACCTCTGGGGACCCAAGGTTGGACAGCCCTGCTGGGTGAATGTGGGACTCTGGCGGGAATGGATTTCCTTTGGAAGTTCCTTGCGCTGAGGGAGATGGCCCACCCCTGCAGGAAAAAGCTCCCTCCCCGCTTTCAGCAGCCCCCAGGGGCGAGAAGCAGTGGAGAGAAAGGAGGAGGATCTTCTGGGAAGCGTCTCTCCTCCCGGCCCCGCCCACAGATGAGCACGAGGAGGAGATTCCGCAGCGGCTGCATCCTCGAGATGGGGCCGGTTGCGACTTGCCCTCCCTGCCAGACTGAGCCGCCGGGCGGCCGGGCAGGCAGCGGTGAGCTGAGCACGGGGGCGCGCCCCGTTCGCGCTGTGCTGACTGCTGCGCCGCAGGGCGGCGTCTCATGCGCAGACCGCGTCCCTGAAACACCTCGCGCCTTTCTCTTTCTCTTCCTCCCCCCTCCCCCCGCCGAATTTTACTTGCTTTTCCTTGAACTTCTTCTGAAACTTCTCTTTTTTGCAAACTCCCGGGGCAGCCAGGCCCATTGCACGAGGCTGCCGCCGGATGGGGGCCCTTTCATCAACGCTTCTGAGACATGGAATCCAGCCAACGAAAGGACCAAACACTTGTTGCTTTAACTCCGTATCTGCTACCAGATACAGGGTTGGGTTTTTTTTTTTTTCATTTTTACCCTAGAGTCAGTGCAGGGGGACTGATGCAGATCTCAAAAGCCTCCATACCCTTCACATTAGGGTCCCAATCCACTCTGGAGTGAACATTTAAAAAGACATAGCTGCTAGATACAGATTTAAAAGTAGTGTCTGTTTTGGCCTTGAGTTGCAGTATAACTCTGACATGAGCTGCTTGGGGGAGAAAGATGATAATCTTGGGGATCACCATAAGTTTTACCCAAAGCTTGAATTATTGAGGGGGGCAGGGAAGTTAGGGGTTTCCTCTCCAACAGTTCACACAGCACGCTCCAGCTGGCCCAAGGAAGTTAGCAATGGTTAAATTATATTTTACTCAATGCAATTTGCGTGCACAAATAAGCTCTTAAATTCGGCTCATTTCGATATGATTAAAGTGCGCCTTACATTCTCCGGACTGCGCCCAGTGAAAACATTGTTGCTCATGCTGCCATCTTGGGGTCCTGGAGGCCTCGAACAACGTGAGCAGTGCTATGAGTTAGATTGACTGCATCCTATTTACTCAGTGATTTTTTTCTCTTTAAAAAGGTTGCTTTATATAAGTAACACCTAAACATTTTGCTCTGAAGCCACTGAGGCAGTGATATTTTAAGTCTGTTGGAGAATCATGTTTGGATTGCGTCTCATGGTCCAGATGTCCTCTCCCTGTGAGGCTTGTCAAGAGGTTGATAAAGATGAAGCCATAACTGTTGTTTTTTTCTTTTCTTTGATCAAGCTGAAAAGTTTGTACCACTCCTCAGGGAAGGCTGGCAACTCCTATTTCAGTGGGGCTCCTTTTACACTACAGATTTGGCAGCTTGTATTTGGAGCTTCATAGGGGCGGTGCATGGTGATCCGCGGGGGTGAACCTATTAGTGGGGATGCAGTTCAGCACCACGGACAGCTCCTATGACGCTCCAGACCAGACATTGAAGACTTTGCTGACCACGCTTTGCACAGAGACTAAGTTGAAGGGGCCACCAGTCCTCCCCAAAGCCTTAGCGAGGGTCCGGTGTCAGCCAGGGGGAGGGTTGAAATTGCCACCTTTTGAGTTACTTTATGGGAGAGCCCCCCCAGAATTTTACCCATGACCATTGCTCACAATGTTACTGTGGAGAAACGAGCCTTTGGGGGTACACACACACACCTCATGTGTGAACCGGCTGGGGTGGGGTGTGCATAGTTAGCGTGTAGAGAAAAGAGTTTTTAGGGTGCATGCATGCATGCATGCAGGAACACACACACACACACACACACGCCTCCTCATGAGTAAACCAGGTGGGGGCTGGGAGGAAGCGAAAGGTGCATGGAACATAGGATGGGGCCTGGCCCCCAGAGGTCTGGAGGAGCCAGGCTGAAAGCGTTCATATGCAGATGTAATTCAAATAGTTCAAGCCATGACTCAGGAGTTCCCTCCCCCCTGCCTGGCCAGGTGAAGTTCAAATTGATTGGCTGAAGCAAGAAGGTTACAGAAAAGGGGAGGGGGAAGAGCTATTTCCCCACGTGTAAGCCTTTGTTCTTGGTCAGTCCTTTTGGTAGCGTGCCCGGCATGGCAGCGCGCCAGCGAGGGGCCCGAGCCTTTAGGCCCCCCCCCTCAGGAATCGAGCCCAGGCAGCCCCTGGTAAAATTAGCTGGTTGGAGGGTCTAGAAAGGCAAGTCTTGTGGAGGGCTATTTATATCAGACCGGCAGGTAGATAAAATAGTTCCCCTCGGGCGGCAAGGCTGTGCTGGATCTAACCCTTGAAGGGACTACCCTCAGGTAACAGGTGTGTGCTTGAGAGATCTTAAGGAATCAGGTTTTATTGTGTTTTTAGCTTTACTGTGTACCAAAGTGTCTCTCTATATTGTGTGCTTCTCTTATTTCCCTAATCTTGTTGTAAGATGCTACCAGAAATAAACCTTGTCATGGTTTACCCCACATGGGTTTTGTAGTACTCTGTTGGTTCAGTATCTAAATCCAGGTTACAGAATTAAAGGCGAGTCCCTGAACAGAGATTCAAGTAGGGTTGCAGACAGCTGAGGCTGGCAATCTGGTACCTTAAGATCTCTGAGGGTCTTGGTTCCTTTGCCAGTAGGCAAGGGTGGGGTAGTGGCGGGTCAGCCAGCCCCCCCTTCCGGGCCACATGGTGGCAAGTGCTGGGTTCCTTTGAAGGAGGAAAGGGTGGAGGTCTGGCGGGCCGGCCAGCCAGCCCCCCCCTCTTCCTCCACAGTTACTATGAAATGAATATGTTATTGCCTTGCAGTCTGTTTTGTCTTCTCTTTCTAGGTTTCCTGCTCCTGTGCAACGCCTGCCATTAGATTTCCCAGTCCACCACTTCCAACCGGGAGACTGGGTGCTGACCAAGTCCTGGACGGACACCCCCTCGAGGAAAAGTGGAAAGTGGGTAGAAGCAAGTGGATCCAGGACACCAGGCTGAAGAGGGCGCCAACCCCTCCAACCCCAGAGAGTGACAGAGGACGGAGAGAGTGGGCTGTGCAGAAAGGAGACTCTGATCTGAAACTGTTGTTCAAAAGAGACCCGAAATGAGAGGGCTCCTCTTTTTGGGACTGTGTCTCCTCATTGACCCAGAGGGAGTGAGGAACACGTTTATTAGATTCAGGGAGTTTATCACGCTGGCTCAGCTTGTCTGAGCGTGGAAAGCTAAGCAGGGTCAGGCCTGGTTATTACTTGGACCCTCCTCTAGTTTCCTGCATTGAGCAGGGGGTTGGACTCGATAGCCTTGTAGGCCCCTTCCAAGTCTATGATCCTATGAATGCTATGAATCAGAGAAAGTTTAAACCTAGTAAATTGTTAGATTTGTACCAAAATACCTTTGCAGGCATAAGCAGGGATACCTATGATTCCTGCACTGCAAAGTAGTGTTGAGTTGAGAGTCCTAGCGTGGAGTCCAAGGAGGAGAGTGAGGAATTACACTTGGTGGGACGGACACACCTATGATTTAGGATTTTTGCAGGTGCATCCCCGGGAGAGAAATTGGTGTTGGACATGCAATGGTACATAAAGCTGGGAGCAAGTACGTAAGTGCAAATGGTCAATGGTCATAAGTGGAGTTTGGTATCAAGAGCCTGATGGTAGTGAGCCATAGAAGCATGATGTAGAGTTTTATGACTTCAATGGCTAATAAACTGAGACTCAATCCAGATAAGACGGAGCTACTGTTAGTGGGTGGTTCATCTGCCCTGCTAAGTGATATTCAACCAGCTCTCGAGGCACAGGTGAACTCGGTGGCATGGAGCACCTTTTATCAGCTTAGGCTAGAAGTAGAAGTATGATGTAGAGTTTTATGATTTCAGTGTAACTGGATATTATACCCAATGGACAATGAGCACTTCCTGTAAGAAAAGGATGCCATCTCTAACTGGGCATTATTTCATCTGTGGCTCCAGGGCCTACAAAGTGCTTTAGCATATTTGCAACAATATGGTATTAAAAATAGTCTTATCGATGGCATTTGTGCCCCACAAAATTACATACAATTAATAATGAGTTATCGGCTATGTGTTGGAGAAATTGTGGTTTGAGGGGATCTTTTGTCCAAACGTAAACCGTTAAACATGTGAATCTTTTGTCTGAAGGTTAAACCGTTCTGGTATGAAGTAATAGATTGGTTGAATGAATAATATAACACGACCAAAAAGAACTCCTAATGAAACTTTATGACTGTTTTCATTGTTTACTGGGGGAGAATGAGAGGTGGTGTTATGAAGAATTGTTGGTGACGCTTGGAGGGGCTGGGAGAACTGAGAACATGGAAAAATGCCCAAGAACTCTTGTTTTGGAGATACCTTGATAGAATATGGTCAGTTGCGCTGGGAGAGAAACTAACCAGCCACCTTCCTGTGGCCAGAGGAGAAATAAAGAAAGATAACTTTGTAACAAATTGATACCCTTTCTTAATGTCTTTCCCAGAACTGAATGGTGAACATGGACCTCCAAATAATCAGCTGGATTTCTGGCACAGTAGATTCTCATCTGGTTTAGAATTCGGACCAATAATAAATAGAATATTTTAAATGTATTATTTATAGATATATGAACAATGTTGTGCATGTGACTATTTAACATATTGTTATAAATATGTTAGGTTTTTTGGATTGTTATTGTTAAAAATGCAAATAATTTACATATATATTTTTTAAAATGTAAAGGGTTACGTGAGGGAGGAGGAAGAGGTGTTGGACTGTCTCAATCGGGGTGGAAGGTGCACCGTTTTCACTTATCCATTAATGTGCAAAGAATATTGTGCAAGGCATAAACATGAAAAAGCTTGATATATAGATGGCAAGAAAATATAATATACTTTGGTTTAATTAGTCAAGGTTGAGTAAAGAGTTGTTTTCTCACAGTTAAACTTTAAAGAAACCACCCTGTATCTAGCCTGAAAGAAGAATGTTTAAGCCTCCTTTGTATGTTTTAATATCATGGGAATCTTCTAGGAGTTGAGACTCTGAGCACAAATTTTGTGGGGAGCAGATCCTAGGAGACAACATCTACACAAAATGTTGTGGGGGGGTTGTTTTGCTTTTGGGATGATGAAACTACTTTTACCAACTAGAACAGCCATGGGGAACCTCTGGCTGCAAAGGGGTTCCAGGAGTCAATGTTTTGACTGTAAAAAAATTATGTTTACATTCTATGCCATTGTAAGAACCACGAATGAACATAGGAGTAGAATAATAGCAGCAAAATTACATTGGGAAGAAAACTATTGGAATAGTCTGCTGAAGATAACAAAACAAGTTGTTAGCCGGCGTTCTTGTAATCTGTACCTATAATTGAATTGTTATCTGTATATTGTGATTCCTGAGAATTATGCTATAACTCTTCTTTATTATTTTTTAATTATATGGTTATACCAAAACCATACCACTGGTCTATGGCATATGAATAGTTATTGTGAAAGAAGGGACTGCCTACTGGTCCTTTATTCCAGACCAGAGATCAAAGGTGCAAAACTGCCAGCCTTAGCTCTGCCGTCTTGACCTGATTCTCTCAGGGCCTTGCTCTTGTCTATATACTGGATCTAGCACTGAACTGCAGAGGAATCACACACTCCATGTGGGTAGAGCCAGTGTGGCGTAGTGGTGAGAGTGTTGGACTAGGACTCTGGAGATCTGGGTTCTAGTCCCCGCTTGGTCATGAAACTCACTGGGTGACTTTGGGCCAGTCACTGACTCTCAGCCTAACCTACCTCACAGGGTTGTTGTGAGGATAAAATGGAGAGGAGTAGTATGTAAGCCGCCTTGGGTTCCTTGCAGGAAAAAAGGCGGGGTATAAATATAATAAATAAATAAATCCAGGAAAGTTTATTAAAGGTAAATGGATTACAACAAAAGGTGGGAAATGAGGGAAGGAGACAAGGTAGGGAGACACTTTGGTATACACAGTAGAGCTATAAAACAACAAAGCTAGTTCTTTTACTCATATCACTACCCAGCAGGACTGGTGCAGGGCAGTTTGGCGCCCTAGGCGAACTAAAATTGCACACCCCCTCTCGTGCCGTGGGGGGGGGGGCTCTGGAGCAAAGCAGCCCTGCTCTGCAAAAAAAACCCACGCTGCCGCCACCACCGCCACCACCACCTACCTACCTACCTACCTACCTTCCCCCGCCCTGGCTGCCGCCGCCTCCGAGGAGGAAGTGACGTGACGGGACCCCCGTGCTCTGTTTTTTGCCGGGGAAACCAGGGCAACAGGGCTGTTTAAGCCCTGTTGCTCTGGTTCCTCCCGCCAAAACAATGCGGGTGGGGCTCCGGGAGCGAGGCTGAGAAGGTAGGTGGCGGGGGGGAGGCGCGGGGGCGGCTTCGGCGGGCGTGGGAGGCGCGGCGGCGGCTTCGGCGGGCGTGGGAGGCGTGGGGGCGGCTTCGGCAGGCGGGGGAGGCACGGGTGTGGCTTCGGCGGGCGGGGGGCGCGGCGGCGGCTTCAGCGCGTGGGCGGGGAAGGAGGCCCAGCGGTGGAGGCCCGGCGGTGGCGGCAGCGGCAGCGAACAGGAGCGCAGCGTTTCTGCACCCTCTTCAGCCACGCGCCCTAGGCAACCGCCTAGTTTGCCTAGCGGTAGCGCCGGCCCTGCTACCCAGGCCTTACTCTCTTTACCTGAGGGTTGTTTGGTCCACTTCAGGGCTTGCCTCAGCACAGCCCTCCTCCTGCAAAAGCATGCAGATAACAATGAAACCCAGAAGCCCCAGCAGCCATATAGATTCCTCCCCCCACCCCTCCTTTCAGTAGCCCAGGTGTCTTTAGCCAATCAGGATGAACTTCATCTGGACCAGGCAGAGGGGAGGGGTGGTTCTTTGCTCATGAATAGAGTGCTTGGGGCATTTGCATGCCAATAGCTGTGGCACAGAGACATCAACTGCCAAGGGAGACTCTGAGGCACCATTAGGGCAACTATGTACACTTTGCATGACTTTCCCAGCCCCCAGCTGGGATTATACTTGTTTACACAGGAGGTGTGTGTGTGTGTGTGTGTGTGTGGTGCAGGAAACTGAGGCTTTTTCTCCACAGTTATACTCACACACCTGGCTCTGGTGCCTTGTGCTCTTTTGCATTTCATTTACTTCGGAGCCAGCTCCCTTGTGTTTTTGTTTTGACTTTTTGGAGATATGACTGAATGGAAGCAGTTTTGCCTTTAATGAGGCTGATAAGACTAGGATTCTTTCCAGTCATTCTCTTTTTGGGCCGAGTGATTTGCATCTTTCAATCTTGGGGATTCTTTAATAAGAAGTTTGAAAGTTTCAAGCAGTTTGAAAAATTTAGAGTCCATAAAACAACAGCGTATTAGGGTGGATTTACATGCTTCCACTCTTTCAGAATACTGTAGGGTGGAACGTATTCCGAGAGGCCTTAGAATTAAAAAAGCCCCTGGTCTTTTTACCAAGGACCAAGAATTTAAAAACAAGTGGGTAACTATTTTGAATAAAAGTTCTTTTGATTTGATGTTATTACTAATAGAACGTTCAAATGAGGAATTGGAGAAGATTGACAAACGCATAGAGGAAGTGCATAAAGAATTAGTTACTCCTGAACCTACCCCAGAGATCAAGGATCAATTAGACAAAACTGAACATAATTTAATCCCATATTCTATGGAAATAACAGGATCAAACTTACTGACCAATTCTAGTTCCACAGTTTCAGTCCGGAGCCTCCCTTTGCAGTCTGCCTGTCTGGTGTTGAAATATGATGCCCTTTCGGTTAGCATCACAGGAAACCAGGGTCTGATGTGGTGAGGGGGGGCGGTCTCCCTCCTCCCCTGGCTGCACCCCCCTGCACTGCATTGCAGGCCATTCTGGAAGGCCCATCAGCCACTCTGAGGGGCTTGGAGGTGGGGCTTGAGTAGCTGCAAGAGGAAGGTGGGGGGTTGAATAGGAAAACACCAGAACAAGTCAACTGGCCCCTTCCTCTTTCCTTCCTGCACAACTTCCAAACAGATACTTTCCTATTTTTTGTGCATTTTCCTATACGTTTCAATTTTCAAAGCGGCTGTAGACCTGTCAGGAAATTGTATCAAATCAGAGGGAGCCGAGAATGCACCCCCAGTATTGCCGAGTAACTCAGCTGAAGAAAACATTGCTGAAAATTTCAAACTGGCCACTGTAACAGATTCCAGCCTGGAAGGTTTAAGGACACAGGCAAAAGCACATGAAATCTCTTTTGCAGACACCCAAAAAGAGCAGGTTCTCTGGGGAAATGGACTCCTATATCGAAAGTGGTTGCCCTTGGGAAAGCCAGGAAGTTGGGGCGTTGAAAAGCAGCTTGTAGTTCCAAAGCCATATCGGGACCAGCTCCTGAAATTAGCCCATGATTCCTTTTAGGCAGGCCATATGGGTATAGGGAAAACCAGAAAACAATTGAGGGCTCATTATTACTTAGCCTGAGAAGGGTTTATGCGGCTGGTCCTAGTGTGAAGGGACCGTGTCGTGCAAACCCCTTAACTCCCGAACTCACACAAAGGACCGGCGGCAGTCCTTCACAGTTATATTTTTGGAATTTGGAATTCATTGGATTAAGGGGATGGAAGCATATTAATTGGTCCCTAGGAGGGTGGGGGGTGCACTTTATGATTTATTGTATGTAGTTTTACTTAAATCTTTGTGTTATTGTTGTAGTTTGTTATATTTTGTTTTGAAAAAAATTAAATAAAATTTATTAAAAAGGGGGAGCATGGGCAAAATCGCAGATAAGGTAAATAACTTGCAGGAAGAGGCAGGGGAATTCGTGGCTCTGCATAACCAATCCTGACTCTGCATAACAAAGTAACAAGCAGTGACGGCTTAAGTGCTTGCAGGACTGTCCCGGCAAATTTTGGGCAATTGGAGAGTATGCAGGTGGAAAAGAATATTTCCTAGAAGTTTTAACAATGCTCCTTATTTACTTCTTTCCTTGGAAGATGCAAAGCTGAAGGGGTGGAAAAACGGAGCATTGAAATGAGAAAGAGAACCGCACCTGGACCTCCTCCTATTCAGAACTGCTAGCACTTGCTTTTCCTGTTACTTTGTTTTGGGGTGGATGGGATAGGAATCATCCTGCTGAGTGCTGAGAGAAGGTGCCGATCCTTCCTCTTCATCCCTGGATTTCTGATCAAAAGCTGAAAAGTGGTCAAATTCTCTTCTTCACTTGACAAGACAATATGGACAATCTTCTCCAATGTCTGAGAGATTCACTCCGTGGTCAGCTGCCTGCATTCACCTGGAGCTGCTGCATCTCTGTGGCTTGGTGTTCCGAACCCCATCACGGAAAGATGCCAGCGGATTCCACGAATGAATCCTCCTGTTGCTTGTTGCTCAAGTAAGGAGCACTCACAAGAGTTACATGAAAGGCCTTTAAAAATTGACTATTTACTTTTTGGGGAGGGGCTGGAGCACAGTGGTAGAGGCCGTGCTGGGCATGCATGCAGAAGGTCCTGGGTTCAATCCCAGACAGCGTCTCCAGGTGAGGCTGGGAAAGCCTGAGTCCCTGCAGAGTGGCTGCCAGTCAGTGCTGGCAATACTGGGCTGGATGGACCAGGGGTCTGACTCTGTCTCAAGGCCGCATCCTGTGACCTGTTGTAGGCTTACCCAGCTGGGGGCCCTGCCCCGCTGTCTGGGATTACAAGTCCCATCATCCCAGCCAGCATGGCACAAGGGGAGGATGGGAGTTGTAGTCCCACACAGCTTGTGGGCACTCGGTTGGGGAAGGGTGTAGATTCTGGAAATTAGATTCTGAAGGTAACTTATAACTGACCTCTGTTGTAATTTGAGAGAGAAAGATTAATGGAAGGGATTGAAACAAATATGGGCCTAAAATTGTCAAAAGATACAAGAGTTATGAGTGAAATGGGAAAATACGTGGTAAAAAAGTTTCTATCTTTGAATAAGTGGAAAGAAGCAAGGAACTTTACTAAATATGAGTAGAAATGCTTTGTATGGTTTAATTTGGCGAATACCTGTGCTTATGGTTAAAGTCATGTTTTGTGAACTTGTGAGGTGGATGAACAAGAAGAATATCTGACAAGACAAAAAAGAGAAATATATTTGTAACTATGTATAGAGTCTATGTGACTTATACTTTGTTGTGGAAAAATCGGGAGTCCATTTTAGTTTAGTTTTTGTTGTGTTTTGTTTGTCTTTTACTTTTTGTGTTTGTTTTTAAAATAAAAATTTTATGGGGAAAAAAGGAGCTTTCCAAAGGAGGGCCGCCGACGCCCACTTTCCTCCCCCTGTGGGGGGTTCCTGCCCTCTTGCCATGGCGACGATTCGAAGAAGAAAGGGGCCCCATCCGGCCTGAGCTCCCTGCAGTGGGCTGGCTGCCCGGGAGTTTGCAAAAAAGAGGACGCTTCGGGAAAAAACAACTAAACTTCAGCGGGGGAAAGGAAGAGAAAGAAAAAGGCGCGCGGTGCTTCAGGGGGGCAGCCCATGAGACACCGCCCTGCCCCTTCCCGGCGAAGGGGTCAGCAGAGCGCGAAGGGGCCCCGGGATCAGCTCACCGCCGCCTGCCCGGCCGCCCGGCACTCCGACTGTCAGGGAGGGCAGGTCGCAACAACCGCCCCATCTCGGGGATGCAGCCGCTGCGGAACCTCCTCTCGTGCGCAGCTGTGGCCGGGGCGGGGCGGGGAGACGCCTCCCAGGAGATCCTCCTTCTCCACTGGTTCTTGCCGGTGGGGGCTGCTGCAAGCGGGGAGGCGCCACTTCCCTCAGCGCAGAGAACTTCCGAAGAAAACCCATTCCCGCCGGAGTCCCTCATTCACCCCTTTAACAATCCCTCCGAGGGCTGTGGGCGAGGCAAGAGGGGCGGGGGGGGGAGGGCTGCACTGCGTCAGGTGACCATTACTGGGCCAATCAAAGTGGCGGAGAGACGGGCCCTTCCTGCAGCCCCGGATGGCCTGTGGGGGGGGGGGGTCTGGCGGGGAAGGCCCAGCTCCGGAGCCCCCCACGTGAGGAAGCAGCAGCAGCAGCAGCAGCAGGGTTTTTTTCTTTCCGAGCGGAGCAGCTTATTAAAAATTATTTTATTTTTTTAAGAGGAGGCTGCAAGAGCGAGCGAGGGAGCGAGCAGCGTCTTCCTCCCCCCACCCCACAGACTGAGGGGCCCGCCAGGCAAGGGACAGGCGTTCGTGGGGCGCGTGGGGTGGGGGGGTGCTGTGGCGGTGGGGCGGCTGTGGGGCAGCTTGGAGGCTACGTGCTTTAAGCTGCGGTGGCTCGTGCGGTTCAAAGAGGATTTCCCTGGCCCAAAGTGCGCCCGCGCGGCCTCCGGGCCTCTTTCTGCTCCTCCCACAGCTTAGAGACGGGGTCATTTCTTAGGTTTTCTCAGCAAAGTCTGGTAGTTGTGGGTCATTTTTTAATTTCTTTGAGCAAGAGGTGGTGCTTGTGGGCCGGTTTAAAAGAAAGATCTGAGCCAGACGTGGTGTGGGGGTTGTGGGGCAGCATGCATTTCCTCTGAGTGAAACATTTGCAGGGGTCTTGGGGACTTTTTCCAGACGCCTTTCCCAAGCCCGCTGCAGTGTCCTGCTCAGGAGGCAGGCTGGGGCCCGTCGAGGTTGGTGCTGGTTGCTGCAGCACCCTTTTTTCCTTTAATTCTTTAGAAAATATTCTAGGGAGAGATTGGGGGGTGGTGGAAATAACGATGCAATCCTATGCATGTTTAGACAAACGTACTCACAGCTGAAGTAGTAGCTCATGGCTGTCCAAAGGCAGCCGCGGGCTAGGATGGAATAAGAACATCATAAAATGGGAAGAGCCCTGATGCTGGATCAGACCAAAGTGGCTCCATCTCATCCAGCTGTTCTGTCCGCACAGTGGCCAACCAGACGCCCCACTGGGAAACCCACTAGCAGGACATGGGAGCCAGCAGCACCCTCCCACCCATCTTCCCCAGCAACTGGTGCACATAGGCATTCTGCCTCTGGTCCTGGAGGTAGCACATTGCCGTCAGGAGTAGTAGCCATGGCTAGCCTTCTCCTGCTCCATGAATTTGTCCAATTCCCTTTTAAAGACCTCCCAGTGGGTGGCCATCACTAAATCTTGTGGAAGTGGATCCCATAGTTTAAAATGTGTGGTGTATGTGAAGAATTCCCTGTGATCTGTCCTGAATCCCCCACCAGTCAGCTTCATGGGATGACCCAGCTGGGTTCTAGTATTATGAGAGAGAGAGAAAAATGTCTCCCTGTTCACTTTCTCCACACCAGGCATCATTCTGTACACCTCAATCATGTCTCCCCTTACTTGCCTTTTTCCTAAGTTAAACAATCCCAGTTGCTGTAACCTTTATTGTCAAAAATTTTAGAAGTCCAAGTAAACAATGTATGGATCACCCCTTTCCACATGTTTATGGAAACTGTCAGAGACCTCTAAATGGTTAGTGAGACAGGACTTACCTTATAGAATAGAATCATAGAAAAGTTGAGTTGGAAGGGGCCTACAAGGCCATCGAGTCCACCCCTTGCTCCAATGCAGGAATCCGGTCAAAGCATCCCATGACAAGATGACTGTTCCAGCCGCACACTGAATGCCTCCAGAGTGGAGGAGCCCCACCAACTCACCCTAGGTAGTAGGTTCCATTGTCTTATTGCTCTGACCGTCAGGAACTTTTCCTGATATTTAGGAGGTACGGTCGGTACTTAGATTACTTAGCGGAAGCCATGATGATTCTTCCTCATTAGGGCCTGGTCCTTCTATATTGCTGGCACTAATTTATCTCTTAATAATGGTGGTCAACCAATTTAAAGGAACAGATGGTTAAACTAACCGGGCTCTGAATTCCCGGATCCCCCTGGGATCCTATTTAAAATTGTGTTACATTGGCTATTCTCCCAGGTCCTCTGGTACAGAGGCTGATCCGAGGGATTGCGGTTACATATTTGTGTTAGAAGATCAGGAATTTCCTATTTGAGTTCTTCAAGAACTCTAGGATGGATACCTGTGGGACTATGTGATGACATGATCCAGGAAGTGCTGGGGCTTTTAAATGAGAAAAAAGAAAGACAAGCCCCTCAGCATCCTCCCCTCCTGAAGTCAATTTAAGTAGGCACACCCTCCACAGGGCTCCCTCCCTGAGAGGAGCCGCTTGCCTGGGGGAATTCTCTCTCCCTGCTCCATTTCCAGTAGCAGTTCTTCTTTTCCTCTTCTTCCCTGCCCTTTCCTGGTCTTTCTCTTTAATCCAGCTGGAGCACTTTGGGGGAACTCTCCAGAGGGGAGGGTGGTGGGCAAGAGGCCTTCTGAACTAGATTTGACTTGACACACAGAGAGGAAGAAGGGGGATTTCCCCTGTTTTCAGAGGAAGGAGTCTGGGGCTGTTTCTTTTGTCAGCTGCCATTTCCTGGCTATAGGAAGGGCCACAGCCTTGGCATGCAGAAGGTCCCGGGTTCCATTCAGAGCTTTTAGGGGAAAGAAGGCAAAGCTCTGAGCAAAGCCCCCCCCCCTTTCCGCTAGCTTTTCCCGTTTGCCTTGCAGAAGCTGGTTCTGAGACACTGTTTTATTGGGAGAACATTCAAAAAACGATCCCAGAAAAGGGGAGTTCCATTGACTTTTGGGTGACTTTTCGTTTAGGGTCTCTTTTTGCACGGGCTGCTCCAAGGATCCATGCAAAGAGTGTCATCAGAGATTGCTTAAAATTTTAAAATTCTCATGATTTAATGATTTTACTACCTATTTGATTGTTTTCTTTGAAACTTTGTTTTATTGCTTTTTTGGTTCTTCTGACTCTGGCTTTCATTTACCATGCTTTCCAATGTGAGTAACTGTATTTGCAAGTGGGAAGTATTGCATTTCATTTAGACTTGAGTGCCCCTGAAGATTTGCCTACGGCCACCCCAAAACTCCTCTGCGTTGGAGATTGCGATGAGAAGCTGTCCACCCTGCAGGGCTGGTTTTTAAGTAGACTGCCCAGTACAGGGTTAAGGTAGACTGTTATAGACTAGTGAAAGGGCAAAGGGTGAAACCAAGCTGCTCTGAGAAGTCTGGGTGGGTGGGCGGGCAGTGGAGCAAAGCACTTGGTGGTGTCAGTACTGGATGTTTCACATCAGGAGCAGGTCAGAGTTCCATCCTGCCACTCTGGTAGTTACAGGCTCCTACAGTCAGGGCCAGGCAGGAGGTCCCAGCACCAGGATCTTGGGGCAGGGTAAGTGCAGGGCTGGAAGAGGAGAAGGATTCGGGGGAGGGGGCTTTGGGGGGGGAGCAAGAGGGTGAATCTGCTTTGGGCAGAGGGTCTCAAGGGGAGGGGGAGTTGGGGGCTGGAGCAGCAGCTAGAGATGCCCCGTCCAGAGAGCCGCTCGTGAACCGAACAAGGTTTGGGCCTGATCCTCTTCGGTCCTCAGTCAGACTCAGGGGGAACAACTCCCACCCCCATCTCCCCTTGAGTCTGGGTCTTCCCCTCTCTTCCTTAGCCAGGGCTTGTGATCTTTGCAGGATGTGAGCACCTCCCTGTCTCAAGGCCCTGGTGGAAGGCTTCCTCCTGAGCCAGGCAGAGGACCAGCGCCAGGTGGGAGAGGCTTTGTTCCTGGAAGCTCCAAGGGGCGGAGATCTTAAAAATCCCCTACAATACTTCCACACCTTAAAAATCCCCCCTCGCTGAATGGTTCTATAGTGGTTCAGAATGTGTGGATCTGGGCCACCTTGCAGGGATCACAGGACAGTTAAAGGAGGCAGGGAAGTTCCAGGGAGGGAGGGGATCTTTCTCCCGTAGCTGTACAGTCCTCCCAGCAGAAAAGGTACATCTGGCAGCTTCAACGTCTCCTCCCGGTTGGTGAAAGGAGCGGGTTTGGGACGCCCTCTTCCAGTCCTTTTCTAATGCAAGGGTTGGTTTACTGGCCTCAATCCAGAGTTCCTTGTGTGCCCACTTGCCAAAGTCCCGGCTGTGAGGGAGCTGCAGGGCTTGGGAGGCGGAGTGAGTGCAGGAGGAGGCCTGAGGGCAGAGCCTGCACTTGGAAACGCTGCCGCCCGTGACCTCTGCCCACCCCACTCCTTGCACGCTAACACCATAAGGAGACTTCCTCACCTGGTCTCCTCCGTCCTCTTCCAGGTCCAGGGGATGGAGGCCCACGTGATCACGGATTCTGGAGAAGCAGAGATGGCTCCGTCGGGGGACAGAGATGTCTCCTCTCAGGGTAAGGATCGAGGGGGAAGTCTGAAGATGGTCTCCCTCTGACACCTCCGCTTGACTTCCATGGGCTGCTTTTGCGTTCCCGTTGAGGCTCTGTGGGAAGGTGAAATGTGATTTTAACATGTGAAAAAAGGTAATTTCTTTCAATAGATTGACTTCATCTAAATCTAGACTGGAACTTAAAATTATGCTCAAAATTATGTTGGCTTCACACAATGAAATGATTGCAAGTGTGTGTGAACTAACAAGCATCTCCCCACCTTCTTTCTTGGTCTTCCTCTTAGGAAATGGGAGGACTCTTGGAGACAGTGGGAGGACACTGGGGGCGCCTTCTCGCCCTCCTCCTCTTGGTGCTGGAGTGGAAAGAGCTGCTGGGCAGCCAGAACAGGTACGGGGGCTGGGGGCTCACTCCCCTACACTTCTCTCTGGGCCTGAAAGGATCGTCCCTCCCAGGTGGCTGCCAAGAGGGCTCTGACTGTTGCTCCTGGAGCCCATATCCTGCAGGAGGGCCTCCCCTTTGCCTCCCCTTCGCTGCCCCGTTTGCATGCTCTGCTCAGGGGAACCCTTCCTCTTCCTCTTGCAGGCTCTGGTCTCCTTTGAGGAGGTGGCTGTGCGTTTCACGGAGGAGGAGGAGGCTCTGCTGGATCTGGGCCAGAGGGCTCTGCACAGGGAAGTCATGGAGGAGAATTGCAGGAATTTGGCCTCTCTGGGTAAGGCTCGCTCTTTCCCTTGGCTGAGGCATCCTGGAAGGAGCTATTGCCACTGTATTTATCTGTGTCCCTCCATTTGTGGGGGATTTCCTGACTCTTCAGTTTCCTGGGGTTCTAGACTGAGGCTTCTTGATCCAAGCAGGAACCTGTGACTCACCAGCTCTCTTGCACTCCCATGTGGAGGAGTTCCAAGAGCTGCCCAACCTCTCTTTGACCTTGATGGGTCTGGTGAGAACAGGGGGGCCGGGGGCGGGGAGGGTTCAGCCTGTGTGGTTTGAAGCCCCAAACAAATTTAATAACCAGGAGTGCCAGAAATATTTCCTCTCTTTCTATCCTCTCCAAAAGGGCTTCCCATTCCCAGATCTGATGTCATCTTCTGCCAGGGAGAAGCAGATGACCGCTTTGTCCAGGGCTGTGAGGAAGGGGAGAGACCAGCAGGTGGGTGCTTAGCTCTGGGTGGACCCTTCGTCCATGGGCTGTGTGTTCTCCTACGATATGTTTCCTATGTTTGCACACAACTCCTATGTGCTCTGCAGGAGATCTGACAGAGAAATAGCCAGGGAATAGCTGGAGGGACTCGGTCAACTGGGAAAAGGCTAGTTTGTGTCTAACATGTGGGGAAGGCATCTATTGAATACCAGTCCTGAAGGACCATCCCCTCATTTTATTTTATTACATTATTTTTTGATTACAGTATATCCCAACATTTTTCATCTTGCACGAAACGCAAGGGGGCTTTCATGGTCCACCTCCTCTCCATTTTATCCTCGCATCAACCCTGTGAGGTAGATCAGGTGGAGAGTGGATGACTGGGGCATGTGCCGGGAGGGCGGGTGGTTTCTCCAGGAATTCCTGCTGCCTTCAGCCAGTGCTGAGTAGAGGGGAACTAGTACTTCACGTGATTTGGAAGCTATACTTCTATTAATGCAGCCCAAAAGAGTATTTGCCTTTTTTTGCAGCCACATCACATTGCTGGCTCATATTCAGCTTGTGTGATCTACAACAATTCCAAGATCCTTCTCGCTTGTAGTATTGTTGAGCCAAGTATCCCCCGTCCTGTAACTGTGCATTTGGTTTCTTTTTCCTAGGTGCAGTACTTGGCATATATCCCTCTTAAATTTCTATTTAATTCTATTTACTTAAACTGTTAACATCTCTTTTTTTCATTCTTTCAGCAGATGGGAGAGAAAGTCATAAAAACTGCAAACAGCAGGAAAGGAAAGCTGAAGGTGAACAGACGCGGTGGACCAAATTCACATCCTTTGAAGAGATGGACTTCCATGACATGGCAATGCTAGAAAAATCTTTCAAAGGAAACAAAACAATGGTTCAAAATGGAGAGAATGTGCGGAAATGTTCTCAGTGTGGAAAGAGCTTGAGTCAGTGTATATACCTTACTGAACATCACAGAATTCACACAGAAGTGGAGACATATAAATGCTTTGAGTGTGAAAAGCAATTGAGTTCAAGCTCAGGGTCTATCTTACATCAAAGTACTCACACAGGGGAGAATTTGCATTATACATGCTCACAATGTGGAAAGAACTTCAAATACAGCTTCCAACTTAAACGACATCAAAGAATCCACACAGGGGAGAAGCCCTTTAAATGCTCAGAGTGTGGGAAGAGCTTCAGTCGGAGCTCCTTGCTTAATTCACATCACAGAATTCACACGGGGGTAAAGCCCTATAAATGCTCAGAGTGTGGGCAGAGCTTCAGTCAGAGCGCCCACCTTAAACAACACCAAAGACTTCACATAGGAGAGAAGCCCTTTAAATGCTCAGTGTGTGGGAAGAGCTTCATATTGCGCTCCAAGCTTAACTCACATCACAGAATTCACACGGGGGGAAAGCCCTTTAAAAGCTCGGAGTGCAGGCAGTGCTTTAGTCAGAGTGGTAACCTTAAACTACACCAAAGACTTCACATGGGGGGAAAACCCTTTAAATGCTCAGAGTGTGGAAAGAGCTTCAGTCAGATCTCCCACCTTAAACAACACCAAAGACTTCACAAAGGTGAGAAGCCCTTTAAATGCTCAGAGTGTGGAAAGAGCTTCGTCTGGAGCTCCGAGCTTAAACCACATCAGAGAATTCACACGGGGGAGAGCCCCTTTAAATGTTCAGAATCTGGGCAGAGCTTTAGTCAGAGCTCCCAACTTAAACAACACCAAACGCTTCACATAGGGGAGAAGCCCTTTAAATGCTCAGAGTGTGGGAAGAGCTTCAGTCGGAGCTCCTACCTTAACTCACATCAGAGAATTCACACTGGGGAGAAGCCCTTTAAATGCCCCCAGTGTGGGAAGAGCTTCAATCTGAGTTCTTGCCTTAAACAACATCAAATAATCCACTCAGGGGAGAAGCCCTTTAAATGTTCAGAATGTGGGCAGAGCTTTAGTCAGAGTGGTAACCTTAAACTACACCAAAGACTTCACACAGGGGAGATGCCCTTTAAATGCTCAGAGTGTGGGAAGAGCTTCATCTCGAGCTCCAATCTTAAAAGCCATCACAGAATTCACACGGGAGAGAAGCCTTTTAAATGCTCCCAGTGTGTGAAGAGCTTCAGTATGAGTTCTAGCCTTAATCAACATCAAAGAATCCACTCAGGGGAGAAGCCCTATAAATGCTCCCAGTGTGGGAAGAGCTTCAGTGTGAGTTGTAACCTTAATAAACATCAAAGAATCCACACAGGGGAGAAGCCCTATAAATGCTCAGAGTGTGGGAAGAGCTTCATTCAGAACTCCCACCTTAAACGACACCAAACAGTTCACATAGGGCAGAAGCCGTATAAATGCTCCCAGTGTGGGAAGAGCTTTATTTGGAGCTTCGAGCTTAAATTACATCAGAGAATTCACACGGGGGAGAACCCCTTAAAATGATCAGAGTGTGGAAAGAACTTCAAATACAGCTCCAACCTTAACTCACATCACAGAATTCACATGATGGGAAAGCCCTATGAATGTTCCCAATGTGAGAAGAGCATCACCCAGAGTTCTAAACTTAAAACAGCATCAATCCAGTAGGGGGAAGTCCTTTAAACTTTCGGATTGTGGAAGGGAGCTTCATCTCGAGCTCCGAACTTGACTCCCATCAAAGAATTCACTCGGGATAAGCCCTCTAAATGCTCAGAGTGCGGGCAGAGCTTCAGACAGTTCCAAACTTAAAGCACATGATAGACTCCGAGTGCGGGGGTGCCTGAATCCCCTGGAGCTCCGGGTGTCAGGATCTGCTCCGTCAGCACACTGCCACAGCTCCATCTAGTGGCTGTTTCCCAGACAGCAGCCCAGCTCGCTCTGCTGTCTTCACAGAATCCTGTCCCAAACCTTCAGCTGCTCTCAGGCCTGCTAATGCAGTCCGGTTGGGAGCTGCTGGAGGCCCTATAGAAGAGCTTCCTCTGCACTCCAGCCTTTGCCACAGCAACACAAGCCCCAGTGTTGTCTGCCGCTGGTTCTTGCTTCCTGCAACCAACCTTGAGCCTTTCTCCCATCCAGGTGCCAGCTTTGACCTTAGCAGGGAAGGAAGCTGGCAGCTTCTTTATGAGAACTTAACTGAAGAGGGGGGGCGGGGTTCTGATGTGTCACAGTTGAAGCGTCACCCCAGGAGGGCAGAATGGAGATGCCCTGTTTGAGCAGGGGGCTCCTTGATGGGCTACCATCCCTAGTCAGTGAGTGGTTCGGGCGGAGTTCTATCTAGAAGGGATACCACAGCCACACCTTTGCTCTGAACCAGATGCCCAGGCTTTGCTACTGGGGTTCTCGTCTTTACTGCCCCAAATCCTCTCTATCTGCACATACTACCATCTGAGCTTCTTCGGGCACTCTTCACATGGACTCTCCATCCAATTTGGACCCTTGTCTCTTTGAACTGTATATTGTGAAGAATCTGCCATGAAAGGTATTGCTCTACTTTTCATAGAGCTTGAATTCTTGTTTGCTATGGTGTAGGGCCGCCTGTGAGGATCCATTTTGAACCATAAAGTGTCTTCCATTTCCCTTGGCCTGAGAGAGGCCTAGAAAGCATCTTGGCATCTCTGTGTACCCTGCATGTCTGTCCCATGGGAAGCTGCTTTTGCTCCCAGCATGAGGGACGGGTCAAAGAACAGAGAAGCTAATGAATTACTGGGATGCTGTAATTTGTCCTGTCAGGAGAGGGAGGGGTCGGGGGATCAAGAGGGGGGGTGAATGAGGGGGTAAAAGGCAGCCAAGGCTTCTGTAGGTTGTTGGGAGCAAGGTGCTGCAGAGCACAGAACGGGACCCCGGTTCAGGCCAGTCCGGTCACTCAACCTCCAAGCGGAGCGCCTGGGTACATTGCTGTAAGTTCGTTCAGTTTCTCGTGTTAGACCAGGTTAGAATCTCTGGTGTCAACTAGACTAGTGTATAGTCTTTGTTGTTTTGTAGGTCTGACTGTGTGTAGTAGAGCTCTTCCTTTTCTGCTAGTTTCACATTCCCTTATCTCCCTTTTGTATTTGTTTGCTATCAAATAAAGATACTTTCAGTTTTGCCTACAAGTGGTTTCGCTTTGACTAAGTGCTAGATTCTAGTATTTAGTTCCGATGGCAGGCAGAGCGCTCTGGGCTGTCAAAATAGCTGCGGAAACTACTCGTGCTTTGCAGGAAAAGAACGGCGGCGGTCCTTCACGCGCCCCCATAAATTTGGGCTCAGAGTCTCAACTCCTAGAAGATTCCCATGATTTTAAAACATACAAAGGAGGCTTAAACATTCTTCTTTCGGGCTAGATACAGGGTGGTTTCTTTAAAGTTTATCTCTGAGAAAACAGCTCTTTACTCAGCCTTGTCTAATTAAACCAAAATATATTTTCTTGCCATCTTTATATCAAGCTTTTTCATGTTTCTGCCTTGCACAATATTCTTTGCACATTCATGGATAAGTGAAAGCGGTGCACCTTCCACCCCGATTGAGTCAGCCGAATTCCTCTTCCCTCACGTAGCCCTTTACATCTTGAGTGAAGAGCTTAAACTCAACATTTTCCTCTCAGATATTATCCAAGTGGCCTTGCCAAGTAGTTTTTAACATCAGTTACCCAAAATGCATGGTGAACCTGCTTCCTTCTTTGTGTGTCTCGCCTGAAATAAATTATCACTACTTTTTACTTGTTCACTTTTCCAGTTTTTTCATCATGTACAGCTGCCTTAGCAATTCCAAGACAACAAAAGCAGCCATTTGTCTTAAAATCTGTGGCAGTCCCAGTTCCCAAATCTGATGAGGCCTGACAGAGACATGCACCCTGCATGCACGTAGGCGCCCTCTGAAGAATGCCAGGTACTGGGGAGGAGTCAGAGGGAAAGGCTGTGGCTTCCATGCCCTCTTTGTGGACTCCCCAGGAGGGCATCTGGCTGGCTGCAGATGGAAAGATGGAATGCTGGTCTTCGTCGGTGTGCCCAGGAAACCCTCTACTTCCTTGATCTCTCTCAGCTTCTCCTGTTCCCCTCCTTGCCTCTCACGCACATCCTTTCCCTCCAGTTCAGCCCACAGGCAGCATCTCCCCCCACCAAGGAAGGCCCCCTCTCCCCCCACACCCTCCTGCTTTGCACTGCGGAGAGTTTCTGTCCCCTGGAGATTGAGATCAAGTGGCTGAAGAGCAGGAAGAAGGAGAAGAAAGGGATCTTACACAGAGAAGAGCTCCGGAACAGAGACTAGACTTACCAGACCTGGGTGATGCTGGACACGACGCCCAAGCGGGGAGATGTCTACACCTGCCACCATCACTGTGCAGTGGGGTATGATCCTTCCGTCCTGCTTGGGAAACAATCATGCAAAGAGGGTGGGGATTTCCCCTTTCCTGTTGCAACCCTGACCGGGTGGGGATGCAGGGAGGCTCCAATACTACCCAGGAAGTGTCCTGTCCTCATAGATGTTCTTAGCAAGAGCCAAAGCCTGGAGACGTGCCACATTCCTGATGATCAACCAAGGAGGTCCTGTTGTGATGTTGGGACTGACGGTAAGAAACTAGGAGAGGATATATTTGTGCTATTATCCCTCCTTTCCCGTGTTTGCGAGAGTAGCAGAGTTAGCCCCCTTTCAGCTTTAAGGGGAAGCTTGGATCTGCCTGTTACAGCAGTATTGGCATTTGGTAATTCAGGATGCTTTGTAGCAGACTGAATTTCCCTGGATTGCCCCCTGTTTATCTCCCTTTAAAATACCATCATCATCATCATCATCATCATCATGAGATCACTCGTGACCGAGTAAGTTTGTCTTCCAGGATAAAAGGAGGAAATTCTAAAGAAAATTTTGTAGACTCTAGCGATGGGTCCGTAAGTGACTGTGGAGGCCAATTCTAGATCCACACAGCTTCCCACAGTGAGGACACAGGTTACCAGATGGAAGATGGTCCTGTAAAGGATTCGTTTGACGTGCTTTTCGCTTAGCACGTTTCTCCCTTTCGCCTTGCACTCGGGCTTCTTCAAAGTCCATGGAACCTTTGCGAAAGGCCAACCTCCATTTAGATCGTTCATGGGCCAGAGCTTCCCAATTTTCGATGTTTATGTTGCATTTTTCTAGATTAGCCTTAAGAACACCTTTAAACCTCTTATACTGACCACCGATATTCCGCTTTCCATCCTTGAGTTGCTGGAGGCGCTCCTTGAGATAAACTTGAGATATGTACAGTTGCAAAATACTCATTCATCTAGGTTCATTGGAGCTCAGAGATCAGGAGCAAGATTTCTTATTGCTTCCATGATGAGTTTCAAGATTCAAGTCTCTGTGTGTCCACGGGCAGGAAGAAGAGAAGCAATAAGCTACGCCCACTTCCTGCCAGAGGACACAAGGGAATTTGCCTCATAGAGTCCTCTCTGGGAATGTTCAGGAAAACTCTTATCAGGCCTCC
This sequence comes from Shinisaurus crocodilurus, assembly GCA_021292165.1. NCBI lineage: Eukaryota > Metazoa > Chordata > Lepidosauria > Squamata > Shinisauridae > Shinisaurus > Shinisaurus crocodilurus. The sequence continues at coordinate 225,438 of CM037891.1, forward strand.
TTGTGGCTAAACATTACTCTGGTTTTTGACTGTAAACATCCCTCGATGATGATGATGATGATGATGATGATGATGATGATGATGATGATTCCTATAGTGCCATCAGCAGGACCTGTGCGAGGCAGTTTGGCACCATAGGCAAAATCAGATATTTAGCACGCCCCCTTCCCACTTGACTCAGACCTGGAACTGCTGGAGCGGAGCCCGTTTTGGAGCGTGGGTGAAGGAGGGAGGGAGGGCAAAAGGAAGGCAGAAAGAGGGGGAAGGAATCAAAAGAAGGGAAGAAAGGAAGAGAAAAGCGGCGTGCGTGTGCGCGAAAGAGAAAGAAAACCACAGAAAGATTATTTTTTTAAAAGATTAAGGGGGAGAAGAGGGAGGGAGACTGATGAAAAAAGAAAAAAAGAAAAGAGGAACACAAAATGAACTGAAGTAGACCATTGGAGAAGGGGAAAAGACAAAACAGATTAAGAGGAAGGAAGAAAAATTAGACTGGCTGGAAGGAAGGGGAGATTTTAGGGAAGGAAAGCCAAGCGCGGGGTCCGGCTCGCTCTTCCTTCCCTCCTGCGGTTTTGCTGACTCTGAGGCGCCATTAGGGCAACTATGTACATTTTGCATGACTTTCCCAGCCCCCAGCTGGGATTATACTTGTTTACACATGAGGAGGTGTGTGTGTGTGAGTGTGGTGCAGGAAACTGAGGCTTTTTCTCCACAGTTATACTCACACCCCTGGCTCTGGTGCCTTGTGCTCTTTTGCATTTCATTTACTTCAGAGCCAGCTCCCTTGTGTTTTTGTTTTGACTTTTTGGAGATATGACTGAATGGAAGCAGAGTTTTGCCTTTAATGAGGCTGATAAGACCAGGATTCTTTCCAGTCATTCTCTTTTTGGTCCAGGGGATGCGAATCACTCCTCAAGCAGTTTGAAAGATTTAGAGTCCATAAAACAATAGCGTATTAGGATGGATTTACATGCTTCCACTCTTTCAGAATACTGCAGGTTGGAACGTATTCCGAGAGGCCTTAGAATTTAAAAAGCCCCATGTCTTTTTACCAAGGACCAAGAATTTAAAAACAAGTGGGCAACTATTTTGAATAAATGTTCTTTTGATTTGATGTTATTACTAATAGAACGTTCAAATGAGGAATTGGAGATGATTGACAAATGCATAGAGGAAGTGCATAAAGAACTAGTTATTCCTGAACCTGCCCCAGAGATCAAGGATCAATTAGACAAAGCTGAACATAATTTAATCCCATATTCTATGGAAATAAGAACCAATAAGATTAAAAAATTAAAAAGAGATGATTATTATTATATTAATGAGATCGTATATCCATGGTTGAAACACGCTGGCTCAGCTTGTCTGAGCGTGGAAAGCTAAGCAGGGTCAGGCCTGGCTATTACTTGGATGGGAGACCCCTCCTCTAGTTTCCTGCATTGAGCAGGGGGTTGGACTCGATAGCCTTGTAGGCTCCTTCCAACTCTATGATCTATGAAATCTATGAAACCCCTCCACTTAGAAGAAGAGTTCGTTTTCAAGATGTTTCTAGTTTCCCCTCTGATGGTGAACCCAGTGATGATCAAGGAGGATCTTCTGATGATTCAGAACGAGAAGATCCATCGGGTGATTCTGCCTCTGGCTCTTCTTCTTTTCTACCTCCATTAGTCCGCAGATCAAACAGGGCAAGAATCAACCAATACAGACCAGGGGCCAGAAAGAGACGAACTTAGTGGTTAACTTATCATCTCATGCCCTGAATAATGATGAAATAAGGTTAATGAATGAAGGGTTATCCTTTGTACCTACCCCATGATATAATGCCTTAAGAACACACACAGATGTATTTAAACTCACCAGACTCCTCAAATAGAAATATTTTTTTGGAGATTCATCTTCAACAGATAGAAATTTCAGACCACAATCTAAGTTCTGTTAGCAATCTGCTAGCAATAACCCCAATATTAGCACATTTGAGAAGGTAGTATTAAGGGATATTGGAAAGTTAGAACACCTCAGTACTAATTATTGGCACAATCTATCTCGTAAAGACACCCAAGCTTTAGATTCGCTATCCCATAATAGGAATATTATTATTAAACCAGCAGACAAGGGAGGTGCCATAGTTAAATTGGGCAGATTATTGTCAAGAAGTTACGTGCCAATTAAATGATACCAGCAGTTATTGCCATATTGGACAGGATCCTACAAAACATATACAATTTGTAATTTGAACAGTGATACAAGAGGTTATATCTTTGGGATATGTAGACATTCAAATCGGGAGATTTCTTATTAAGGAATCTCCAAGAATTCCAGTCTTTTATGTTTTACCTAAAATTCATAAGGAAGGATTTCCACCTCCTGGAAGACCCATTGTCTCAGGTTCAGGGTCTATTTTAGAGCCCATAGCACAATATTTAGATTCTGTTTTAAGACCTTTCGTTACACAATCTCGCTCCAATATTAGAGATATGGCCCACTTCATACAGCAAATAGAAGCATTAAAAACGGGTGAATACACCTCATTGATCACTGTGGATGTGAATTCTCTTTATACCTCGATTTTCCCATGAGGGGGCGAGAAGGGTTATTGAATCGGCATTAAATACACGTAGATCACTGGTTCCACCAACACACTTTCTGATGGATCTGTTGGATATTGTTTTGGAGAAGAATTATTTCCATTTTGATAAGGATTTTTATTATTAGATCCAGGGGGTAGCCATGGGTAGCCCGGTGGCACCCAGTGTAGCAAATTTGTATATGACTAATCTGGAGAGTGAATCTATTTTGAATGAACAAATTAATCCTTTCAAAAAATTCATAAGATATTATGGAAGATTCATTGAAGATATTTTTATAATTTTCACTCAAAGAACACACATCATCAGACCATTTTTTGATTGGATGAATTCTATCAGTGATCACATTCGATTCACGTGCCATAGTGATTCCACCAGTATATCATTTTTGGATGTATTAGTTTATATAGATTGTGCCAATATTAGCGTAGAATGTTTCTCAAAACCCACTGATAGAAACTCTGTTCTTCATTACTCGAGTCATCACCCCAAGCAATGGAAAGATAATTTACCATATGGGCAGTTTTTACGACTAAAAAGAAATTGCTCTAAAGAGAGCACATACAGTAATGAAGCCCATAACTTTTCTGGTGAACTCCGGTCCACAGGTTTCCCCAAACATGTCATATATAACACAAAATATAGAGTAAATCAGGTTACTAGACCCTCCTTATTTAAATCTAAACAGAAGAATGAAAGACATAGGTTGTTTTGGTCTATTGAGTTTAATCATCTATCTTACAATATTAGGCGAATTATACACAAACATTGGCATATTGTTCAGGATATAGCAGGTTGTTTAGCTCCCCCAGTGATAGGATTTAGAAGAACATCTAATTTAGCTGATAAATTGGTGCATTCAGATGTTAGCAGATGTTTAATGGAGCCTCAATATACAGGACATTATAAATGTGGCCACTGTTCCTGTTGCTCTCAATGCTTGCAAATCAAGGAATTCCGTAATCCATTTGACCAAAAAGTATTGACTTTAAGATGCTTTACAACACATAACACTTCTTTTGTGATATATGGGATTTTGTGCGCACGTCCAAAGTTATATATTGGACAAACAATTAGACCTCTCAGATTACGTATTACGGAACATAAGAGCAAAATCAGGAGGGGGTGTAATAGATGCCCCACTCACTTTACAGACTCAAGTCATCAGGCCACGGATCTGAGATTTTTTGCATTAGAACATGTATGCTCCACGTCAGGTACACAGACTTCAGCACAGACTCTCCTATCTCAAAGGAAAGCATTCTGGATTCATTATTTATCCACTATCAAACCCCATGGGCTTAATGACAAATTAGATCTTTGTGTCTTTTTGTAAAATATTTACCTCACCTTATTGAGAAACCACTGGTCATTTAATTATTTTAATGAACACTTGTACTTTAAGTAAGGGAGGAATTCTTGACAGCTGATATCACACAGCTGCCTTTATAAATCAGATGTGGGAGAGCTGCTAGACATAGGAACAAGCCTGATACAGCTGTGAGTATGTTCCAGATCAGTCAGGGCTAGAGAGTCTTACAACAGAGGTAAAACGTGTTTTTCTTTCTTTCTTCTTGTGTCTGTGCTAGCTTATACTATTTGAAGAGTATGTTAATTGTGATCATTTTTAGACAGGATTTGGAGTGCCATACAATATTTCTCTGGAGACTTCACCCCTATTTTGTCATTGTTCTTCTGCTGGAGGGTGAGAATTTAAGTGTATTATACCTATCTGAGAATTGTGGATTTAAATGCTACTGTTTCAATATTTTGACTGTAAAATTTTTCTGTTTACATTCTATGCCATTGTAAGAAGCATGAATGAACATAGGAGTAGAATAATAGCAGCAAAATTACATTGGGAAGAAAACTATTGGAATCAGGGATGGGGACTCGGACTCAAGGACTCGACTCGTGAGTCGGACTGAGTCCCCCGTCTGACTCGACTCGGACTCGAGTCCCAATATTTTTAATGGGACTCGAGACTCGACTCGGGACTCAAGACCAAGGACTCTTCAACATCCCTGGGCTGTGCCAGAAGGAGTGGAGAGGAGCGCATTCACCAGCAAAGAGCGCATGGAAGCGAGGTGTGCCGCTGCTCGGCCACTATGGACAGCTACCAGGAGTGCAGCCCCAACAGTGTGTCAAGATTTATTTTGATTGATGTGTTGCGTACTTGGGAGAGGCAGAAGAAGGACCTGAGATTACTCTGTGCGGCTGCTCTGAGTGTGTTTCTGGTTCCAGCAAGTTCATCACCAGTGGAGTGGGTCTTCAGTGAGGGTGGAATTGTGATGAGATCTCACCGTTCCAGAATGGGGCCCAAACATTTAGAAAAAATCATGTTCCTCAAATGCAACATGGATAAGTTTTAGGAAGTACAGCAAGTTTATTTTTTAAAATCATTTTTCTAAAATGCAACCTTTCAGACATTTTGGGTTTGGCTGCCTCTGCCTGCCTATTTGGGGTTCCCAGCCTCCTCTGCCTGCCTGGTCTCTTCTTGACCAGTTCAACAGTTGAATTGTCCAAGACAAAGGCCTCTGCCTGCCTGCTTTGGGGTTCCCTGCCTCCTCTGCCTGCCTGGTTATTTTGGGTTTTTCTGCCTGGTCTGTTCTTGCCAAAATCAGTTGCAGAGTTTTGAAATAAAAAGGCACACTTGTGCCTAGAATTTATTTAAACCACACATCTGAAGTAGCCTTATTTTGTTGGGAAAAACCCCATTGATTTTAATAGGGAGTCGTGGAGTCAGCTTTGGGAGTGACTCGTGACTCGTGACTCGTGACTCATGAGTCACCATTTTGGACCAAGGACTCGGACTCGGGTCCAAAGACTCGTGACTCGAGACCAATGACTCTTCAACATCCCTGATTGGAATAGTCTGATGAAGATAACGAAACAAGTTGTTAGCCGGCATTCTTGTAATCTGTACCCATAATTGTATTGTTATCTGTATATTGTGATTCCTGAGAATTATGCTATAATTCTTCTTTATTATTTTTTAATTATATGGTTATACCAAAACCATACCACTGGTCTATGGCATATGAATAGTTATATTCACACACCTGGCTCTGGTGCCTTGTGCTCTTTTGCATTTCATCGATCTTAGGAGACAACATCTACACAAAATGGTGTGTGTGGGGGGGAATGTTTGCTTTTGGGATGAGGAAACTACTGTTACCAACTAGAACAGCCATAGGGAATCTCTGGCTGCAAGGGGGTTCCAGGAGTCAACCACCCCTTCCCTAGGCCATGGCACTTAGGGAAGAACTCTAAGAGCCTGAGAGCCAGGGTGGCATAGTGGTGAGAGTGTTGGACTGGGACTCGGGAGATCCAGGATCTAGTCCCCGCTCAGCCATGAAACTCACTGGGTGACTTTGGGCCAGTCACTGACTCTCAACCTAACCTACATCACAGGGTTGTTGTGAGGATAACGTGGAGAGGAGGAGGATTATGTAAGCCACCTTGGGTTCCTTGCAGGAAAAAAGTCGGGGTATAATAATAATAATAATAATTATTATTATTATTATTATTATTATTAACAACAACAACTCATATCTTGATTAAGGGTCATTTGAGGGTGGTCAAACCTAAGTGGCACTTTAAAAACTTGCAAATTTATTGTGGCAGAACATTTTATGAACTGAGCCCACTTCTTTAGATGTGCAAAGGGTTATCCTCAGTTGGTAGATGTAGATGGGTACTTGGAGGGGGGGATGCAGTCAGTGGGGGTGAACAGACCATGTAACGCAAAGGGAACCACCTGTGACTTTATTTTTTTTACAATGCTCAAACGTATATAAGAGAAGTACAGCTACCATTCACAATAGCAAGAATGTGTGATACAACAATCTTCCTGTTTTTGCTACATTGATTTAACACTTCTTGAGGGGGAGAGTCATCCCAGGTCTCAATTAAGCCCTATCTGAACAGGATCAAACTTGCTGACCAATTCTAGTTCCACAGTTTCAGTCCGGAGCCTCCCTTTGCAGTCTGCCTGTCTGGTGTTGAAATATGATGCCCTTTTGGTTAGCATCACAGGAAACCAGGGTCTGATGTGGTGAGGGGGGGCAGTCTCCCTCCTCCCCTGGCTGCACCCCCCTGCGCTGCATTGCAGGCCATTCTGGAAGGCCCATCAGCCACTCTGAGGGGCTTGGAGGTGGGGCTTGAGTAGCTGCAAGGGGAAGGTGGGGGGTCGAATAGGAAAACACCAGAACAAGTCAACTGGCCCCTTCCTCTTTCCTTCCTGCACAACTTCCAAACAGATACTTTCCTATTTTTTGTGCATTTTCCTATACGTTTTTATTTTCAAAGCGGCTGTAGACCTGTCAGGAAATTGCATCAAATCAGAGGGAGCCGAGAATGCACCCCCAGTGTTGCCGAGTAACTCAGCTGAGGAAGACGTTGCTTCCCCTGAGTTCCCTCGGGCAGTTGAAAATTTCAAACTGGCCACTGTAACAGATTCCAGCCTGGAAGGTTTAAGGACACAGGCAGAAGCACATGAAATCTCTTTTGCAGACACCCAAAAAGAGCAGGTTTTCTGGGGAAATGGACTCCTATATCGAAAGTGGTTGCCCTTGGGAAAGCCAGGAAGTTGGGGGGTTGAAAAGCAGCTTGTCGTTCCAAAGCCATATCGGGACCAGCTCCTGAAATTAGCCCATGATTCCTTTTTGGCAGGCCATATGGGTATAGGGAAAACCAGAAAACGATTGAGGGCTCATTATTACTGGCCAAACATGGCTAGGGAAGTCACTGAATTTGGCAAGTCCTGTGAGAGTTGTCAGAGGGTGGGAAAAAGTGGGGACAAGGCAATCGTATGGGCCTTAGACGGGATCAGGCCGTATGTGTGGGGACAACAATTCATTCTACAGACTGATCATACAGCACTGTTGCGGCTGCAGACAATGCAAAACCACAACCAACTGTTGTAGCGGTGGTCGTGGCGGTTACAGGAATTTCATGCGGAGATCCAGCATGTGGCCGGTCAAGAGAACATTGTTGCTGATGGACTATCTCGCAGGGAGTCTTCGAGTGTGGCTGGAAAGTGAGACTTTTATCTTGGAGCTTTATATTGTGCTCCTGGACTAAAATTGGAGCCAATAATTTTGACTTTGGCACATTACCCATTAACCTGTTTTTCCTTTACAGGTGGTTTGTATTTACATGTAAGTTGTAATTATTGTTGTCATTCATGTTTGTTTACCCTGTTATCTTCCCAAAACCCTGCGTTAAGGACTAACGCATTTAACCAGTTCCCTACTCGGGTTTTAAAAGAAGGCGGGGTGAATATGTGGCATATAGAGATTGACAGGCAAATGGTCAAGGAGCACCTGATTACTCTGAATGAGTTTAAATCTCCAGGGCCTGATGAACTGCATCCTAGAGTAATAAAAGAACTGGCAGAAGAACTCTCAGAACCACTATCTATTATCTTTGAGAAATCATGGAGGACAGGTGAAGTGCCAGACGACTGGAGGAGGGCAAATGTTGTTCCCATCTTCAAAAAGGGCAAGAAGCAAGAACCTGGGAATTATGGGCCAGTCAGTCTGACATCAATCCCGGGGAAAATTTTGGAGCAGATTATAAAGAAGTCAGTCTGCAAGCAGCTTGAAAACAATGCAGTGATTCCTAGAAGCCAGCATGGATTTGTCAAGAACAAATCCTGCCAGACTAATCTGATCTCTTTTTTTGATCGGGTAACCTCCCTTGTGGACTGTGGGAATGCTGTGGACATCATATATCTGGACTTCAGCAAAGCTTTCGACAAAGTGCCTCATGATAACCTGATTAGCAAGCTAGCTAAAAGTGGGCTAGATGGAACAACTATCAGGTGGATCCACAATTGGCTACAGAATCGGACTCAAAGAGTGCTTATCAATGGTTCCTTCTCAAACTGGGGAGAGGTAACGAGCGGGGTACCACAGGGCTCGGTCCTGGGCCCAGTGCTCTTCAACATTTTTATTAATGACTTGGATGAGGAGGTACAGGGAATGCTTAGCAAATTTGCAGATGACACAAAGTTGGGTCAAAAAACAGCTAATTCTCTGGAAGACAGAAACAAAATTCAAAGTGACCTCGATAGGTTGGAGCGCTGGGCCGAAAACAACAGAATGAAATTTAATAGGGATAAATGCCAAGTGCTGCACCTAGGGAGAGGAAACCAAATGCAGAGTTACAGAATGGGGGACACTTGGCTCAACAATACTACAAGTGAGAAGGATCTTGGAATTGTGGTAGATCACAAGCTGAATATGAGCCAGCAATGCGATGTGGCTGCAAAGAAGGCAAATGCAATTTTGGGCTGCATTAATAGAAGTATAGCTTCCAAATCGCGGGAAGTGATAATTCCCCTTTACTCGGCACTGGTCAGGCCTCATCTTGAGTACTGCGTCCAGTTCTGGGCACCACACTTTAAGAAGGACATAGACAAACTGGAGAGGGTTCAGAGGAGGGCAACAAGGATGATAAAGGGACTGGAAACAAGGCCCTATGAGGAGAGACTAAAAGAACTGGGCATGTTTAGCCTTCAGAAAGGGGAGACTGGGGGGAGATATGATCGCACTCTTCCAGTACTTGAAGGGATGTCACACAGAGGAGAGCCAGGATCTTTTCTCGATCATCCCAGTTTGCAGGACACGGAATAATGGGCTCAAGTTACAGGAACCTAGGTTCCACCTAAACATCAGGAAAAATTCCCTGACTGTTAGAGCAATAAGACAATGGAATCAACTACCTAGGGAGGTGGTGGGCTCTCCCAATCTGGAGGCATTCAAGGTGCAACTGGACAATCATCTGTCAGGGATGCTTTGACCTGGATTCCTGCACTGAGCAGGGGGTTGGACTCGATGGCCTTGTAGGCCCCTTCCAACTCTACTTTTCTATGATTCTATAACCCCACAATTCAGTTCCCTGGTGTATGTCTGCATTAGTATGTTTAGTGAGTATAGAATGTTGAACTGAGTGGGTGTGGTTTGTGATGCCTTAGAAAGGGTGGGGGAGGAGTATATAAGGAGTGTTTGAGTGATGTCAGAGTTAGTTGAGTTGGGTGTTGGAGTTGAGGAGTTAGGTTAGTGGAGTTATTTGTGTCCTGTCTGTCAGGATTTTTTGAGAGAAATCAGTGCTTGTTTGAGGAGTGAAAGTATTTAGAGTTATAGGGACTTAGGTTAATTACAAAGTGCCACGGCGCGTAACACAAACACAGGATGACGGTATCAGACAGACGAGGCATTCTTAAGGCTCCGTGGAGCCTTACTTCTTATTTCTTTACCCAGCTCTGACATCACTTGCTTACTTGCATAACATTGACAGAAGAAGAAATATGGCGATTGCTGATTGATCATGAGCCGAGCATACCCGGTATGTGCTTTGCTTAACTGCACCTGCCTTTGTTCTGTCATATAACAATTAATAGGTTCATTCTATTTCCAGAATGTGGTTTGCTAAAGCATTGTTCCCAGGAACATTCTGTCTCTTCACGGGATGTGCTTTGCCAACACCCCTTCGAAGGTTCTAGAATATTCCTTCAACAAAGTGTTTGGGGGTAGGCAGGTTTAAAGTTATTTTCTGGAACTAAGATTTTGAGAATTAAAATAAAACTTATTTTTTTATTGCTTGCTACCCAAATCCTACGTGTCAGCTTGGTGTTATTAACCTGCATTACTGTTAAAGCTACACACACACACACACACACCTTTGTACCCACAGTATCATAGATTTAAAATAGATCCTTAATAACCTGTATTAATCTTTTCCCGCATTGGTAGGGGAAAGGTTTCATCTGACCCTCCCTTCAGGTTTTTAAGTGTTGGTGCTTAGCCTGAGAAGGGTTTATGCGGCCGGTCCTAGTGTGAAGGGACCGTGTCGTGCAAACCCCTTAACTCCCGAACTCACACAAAGGACCGGCGGCGGTCCTCCACAGTTATATTTTTGGAATTTGGAATTCATTGGATCAAGGAGATGGAAGCATATTAATTGGTCCCTAGGAGGGTGGGTGGGGGGTGCACTTTATGATTTATTGTATGTAGTTTTACTTAAATCTCTGTGTTATTGTTGTATTTTGTTATATTTTGTTTTGAAAAAAATTAAATAAAATTTATTTAAAAGGGGGGGGGCATGGTGCTTCAGGGGTGGCGGCCGGGCAGCCCATGAGACGCCGCCCTGCCCCTTCCCAGGCGGAGGGGTCAGCAGGGCGCGAAGGGGGCCCGGGATCAGCTCACCGCTGCTTGCCCGGCCGCCCGGCGCTCAGTCTAGCAGGGAGGGCAGGTCGCAGCCGGCACCATCTCGGGGAAGCAGCCGCTGCGGAACCTCCTCCTCGTGCGCATCTGGGGCCGAGGCGGGGCGGGGAGACACCTCCCAGGAGATCCTCCTCCTCCTCCACCTTCGCTGTCTCTTGCCACGGGGGGGGGGGGGGCTGCTGAAAGCGGGGAGGGACCATTTTCCTGGAGGGGGGGCATTCCCCTCAGCGCAAAGAACTTCCGAAGAAAATCCATTCCCGCCGGAGTCCCACATTCGCACCTTTAAAAATCCCTCCGGGGGCAGCGGCTGAGGCAAGAGGCGAGTCGCGCCCCTTCAGGTAACCATTACTGGGCCAATCAAAGTGGCGGAGAGACGGGCCCTTCCTGCAGCACCGGGTGGCCCGAGTGGGAGGTCTGGCGGGGAAGGGGCAGCTCCGGAGACCCCTACCCACCCACCCACGCGAGGAAGCAGCTGCAGCAGCAGGAGTTTTCCCCTTTCCCTTCCGACCGGAGCTGCTTATTAAAAATTATTTTATTTTTTGAAGAGGAGGCTGCAAGAGCGAGCGAGCAGCGTCTTCCTCCCCCCACCCCACAGACTGAGGGGCCCGCCAGGCAAGGGACAGGCGTTCGCGGGGCGCGTGGGGTGGGGGGTGCTGTGGCGGTGGGGCGGCAGTGGGGCAGCTCGGAGGCTGCGTGGTTTAAGCTGCGGTGGCTCGTGCGACTCAAGGAGGATTTCGCTGGCCCACAGTGGCCTCCGGGCCTCTTCCTGCTCGCCCCATAGCTTAGAGACGGGGGTCATTTCTTAGGTTTCCTCAGCAAGGTCTGGTCGTTGTGGGTCATTTTGGAATTTCTTTGAGCAAGAGGTGCTGGTTGTGGGCCGGTTTAAAAGAAAGATCTGAGCCAGACGTGGTGTGGGGGTTGTGGGGCAGCTGCATTTCCTCTGAGTGAAACATTTGCAGGGGTCTTGGGGACTTTTTCCAGACGCCTTTCCCAAGCCCACTGCAGTATCCTGCTCAGGAGGCAGGCTGGGGCCCCTCGAGGTGGGTGCTGGTTGCTGCAGCACCTTTTCTTCCTTATTTTTTTTTAAAAAAATATTCTGTACTCTGGGAACACCTGTATGGGCAGGTGCACGGTTACAAATGGTCATCTTTTAAATATTTATTTCAAACTAATTATTTACTTAATTTATTTTGGAGTATTTTTATCCCGCTCCTCAGTCAAAAAGGCTCCTGGAGCCGCTTGCATACGATCAGGAAAAGAAGACAGTCCCTGCCTGCAGGCTGAGTCTAAAAAAAAATTATGGTGCACAAGGAAAAAGGAATAGGGAGGGATGGGGGGGGGGAATAACGATGCAATCCCATGCATGTTTAGACAAAAGTACTCACAGCTGAAGTAGTACTTATAGCTGTCCAAAGGCAGCCGCGGGCTGGGATGGAATAAGAACATCATAAAATGGGAAGAGCCCTGATGCTGGATCAGACCAAAGTGGCTCCGTCTCGTCCAGTGTTCTGTCCGCAGAGTGGCCAGCCAGATGCCCCACTGGGAAACCCACTAGCAGGACATGGGAGCCACAGCACCCTCCCGCCCATGTTCCCCAGCAACTGGTGCACATAGGCATTCTGCCTCTGATCCTGGAGGTAGCACATAGCCATCAGGAGCAGTAGCCATGGCTAGCCTTCTCCTGCTCCATGAATTTGTCCAATCCCCTTTTAAAGCCCTCCCAGTGGGTGGCCATCACTAAATCTTGTGGAAGTGGATCCCATAGTTTAAAATGTGTGGTGTATGTGAAGAACTCCCTGTGATCTGACCTGAATCCCCCACCAGTCAGCTTCATGGGATGACCCAGCTGGGTTCTAGTATTATGAGAGAGGGAGAAAAATGTCTCCCTGTTAACTTTCTCCACACCAGGCATCATTCTGTACACCTCTATCATGTCTCCCCTTACTTGCCTTTTTCCTAAGTTAAACAATCCCAGTTGCTGTAACCTTTATTGTCAAACATTTTGGAAGTCCAAGTAAACAATGTATGGATCACCCCTTTCCACATTTATGGAAACTGTCAGAGACCTCTAAATGGTTAGTGAGACAGGACTTACCTTATAGAATAGAATCATAGAAAAGTTGAGTTGGGAGGGGCCTACAAGGCCATCGAGTCCAACCCCTTGCTCAATGCAGGAATCCAGGTCAAAGCATCCCTGACAGATGACTGTCCAGCCGCACCTTGAATGCCTCTAGAGTGGGAGAGCCCACCACCTCCCTAGGTAGTAGGTTCCATTGTCTTATTGCTCTGACCGTCAGGAAATTTTTCCTGATATTTAGGTACTTAGATACTTACCGGAAGCCATGCTGATTGTTCCTCAGTAGGGCCTGTCCTTCTATATGCTGACTAATTTTATCTTTAATAATGCTTTCAACCAATTTAACAGGAACAGATGTTAAACTAACCGGGCTGAATTCCCGGATCCTCCCTGGATCCTATTTAAAAATTGGTGTTACATTGGCTATTCTCCAGTCCTCTGGTACAGAGGCTGATCCGAGGGATGGGTTACATATTTTTGTTAGAAGATCAGGAATTTCCTATTTGAGTTCTTCAAGAACTCTGGGATGGATACCTGTGGGACTATGTGATGACATGATCCAGGAAGTGCTGGGGCTTTTAAATGAGAAAAAAGGAAGACAAGCCCCTCAGCATCCTCCCCTCCTGAAGTCAATTTAAGTAGGCACACCCTCCACAGGGCTCCCTACCTGAGAGGAGCCGCTTGCCTGGGGGAATTCTCTCTCCCTGCTCCATTTCCAGTAGCAGTTCTTCTTTTCCTCTTCTTCCCTGCCCTATCCTGGTCTTTCTCTTTAATCCATCTGGAGCACTTTGGGGGAACTCTCCGGAGGGGAGGGAGGTGGGCAAGAGGCCTTCTGAACTAGATTTGACTTGACACACAGAGAGGAGGAAGGGGGATTTCCCCTGTTTTCAGAGGAAGGAGTCTGGGGCTGTTTCTTTTGTCAGCTGCCATTTCCTGGCTATAGGAAGGGCCACAGCCCACAGCCTTGGCATGCAGAAGTTCCCGGGTTTCATTCAGAGCTTTTAGGGGAAAGAAGGCAAAGCTCTGAGAAAAGCCCCCCCCCCCCCCGCTAGCTTTTCCCGTTTGCCTTGCAGAAGCTGGTTCTGAGACACTGTTTTATTGGGAGAACATTCAAAAAACGATCCCAGAAAAGGGGAGTTCCATTGACTTTTGGGTGACGTTTCATTTAGGGTCTCTTTTTGCACGGGCTGCTCCAAGGATCCATGCAAAGAGTGTCATCAGAGATTGCTTAAAATTTTAAAATTCTCATGATTCAATTATTTTACTACCTATTTGATTGTTTTCTTTGAAACTTTGTTTTATTGCTTTTTTGGTTCTTTTGACTCTGGCTTTCATTTACCATGCTTTCCAATGTGAGTAACTGTATTTGCAAGTGGGAAGTATTGCATTTCATTTAGACTTGAGTGCCCCTGAAGATTTGCCTACGGCCACCCCAAATCTCCTCTGCGTTGGAGATTGCGATGAGAAGCTGTCCACCCTGCAGGGCTGGTTTTTAAGTAGACTGCCCAGTACAGGGTTAAGGTAGACTGTTATAGACTAGTGAAAGGGCAAAGGGTGAAACCAAGCTGCTCTGAGAAGTCTGGGTGGGTGGGCGGGCAGTGGAGCAAAGCACTTGGTGGTGTCAGTACTGGATGTTTCACATCAGGAGCAGGTCAGAGTTCCATCCTGCCACTCTGGTATTTACAGGGTCCTACAATAAGGGCCAGGCAGGAGGTCCCAGCACCAGGATCTTGGGGCAGGGTAAGTGCAGGGCTGGAAGAGGAATCTGAGGAGGGGGCTTGGCGGGGGGAGCAAGAGGGTGAATCTGCTTTGGGCAGAGGGTCTCAAGGGGAGGGGGAGTTGGGGGCTGGAGCAGCACTAGAGATGCCCCGTCCAGAGAGCCGCTTGTGAACCAAACAAGGTTTGGGCCTGATCCTTTTCGGTCCTCAGTCAGACTCAGGGGGAACAACTCCCACCCCCATCTCCCCTTGAGTCTGGGTCTTCCCCTCTCTTCCTTAGCCAGGGCTTGTGATCTTTGCAGGATGTGAGCACCTCCCTGTCTCAAGGCCCTGGCAGAAGACTTCCTCCTGAGCCAGGCAGTGGACGAGGGCCAGGTGGGAGGCTTTCTTCCTGGAAGCTCCAAGGGGCGGAGATCTTAAAAATCCCCAGCAATACTTTCACACCTTAAAAATCCCCAGCAGCAGCCCAAGAGGGGCATGTCTCGTCCCCCCTCGCTGAATGGTTCTATAGTGGTTCAGACTGTGTGGATCTGGGCCACCTTGCAGGGATCAGAGGACAGTTAAAGGGGGCTGGGAAGTTCCAGGGAGGGAGGGGATCTTTCTCCCATAGCTGTACAGTCCTCCCAGCAGAAAAGGAATGTCTGGCATCTTCAACGTCTCCTCCTGGTTGGTGAAAGGAGCGGGTTTGGGACGCCCTCTTCCAGTCCTTTTCTAATGCAAGGGTTGGTTTACTGGCCTCAATCCAGAGTTCCTTGTGTGTCCACTTGCCAAAGACCTGGCTGTGAGGGAGCTGCAGGGCTTGGGAGGCGGAATGAGTGCAGGAGGATAGATAGATAGATAGATAGATAGATAGATGGATAAATTTTATTTCGGTCACAGACCAGAGATGCAAGACAGAGCAATAACAGAGCAATAAAATCAATACAAATATAAAAGCAATAAAAACATATAAGGTAAGGTAAACCTTAACCGTTAATTTTTTTAAAAAACTACATGTTAGCACATTATATATTTGATTTCTTAATGACTTGACTCCTTAGTTTTATTGCAGCCGCACAAAACTTAGCTACATTTAAGGAGATCTCTGGTTTCCTATCCTCTAATAAATGTTTTAAGTAATGGTCCTCAGAATTGTTTGAGGTTTGCTGCTTAATTGGATTAATAAATACAGTGCGTATATCCCTATAAAAATGGCAGAATAGTAAGACGTGAGTGACCGTTTCCACTTCTTTCAGACCACATGGGCATAATCGCTCAGAATATGGTTTGCCTTCAAATCTACCCTGCAATAGAGCAGATGGTAGGACATTGAATCTAGCCAGGGAAAAAGCTTTTCTGAATTTGGGGATATCTAGCTTGGATAAATATCTCGCCAAAGTAAACCCCCTCCCATTATCATTAATTTGACTGTACCTGGCCATTCCACATGCATGGACTTGCAACTCGACATCCCAAATTCGTTGCTTGATTATGGATTTGGCTTTCTCATATCCTAGGGTTATTAAAGCCTGTGTTGTAAACCCTAGGTTTCTCAATTTCTCTTGTAATGAGAGTTTCCATTTTGTCTGACATATATCTATTAAAGTCAAGGGTGCCAGACCTACCAGGAGAAAAATCAACTTTAGCCAGTAATGAATCTTTAAAATCCATATCCGGGCGTTAACTGGAATTTGTCCAACCTCCAAACGAACTGCTGTATTTGGCACACAGGATGGGACCCCCAGCAGAGTACGATAAAATTTATTTTGTATGACTTCAAAGGGGGCAATGTTTTTATAATTACATACCTGTGAGCCATATAGCAGTTGGGATATCACTTTTGCTACAAATACCTGGATAGCTGCGGGGATGTATTGACCTCCTTCTCCATAAAAGAATCTTATAATTGCTTTTATGTTCCTTTGAGCATTTGCGGAGGCATTTTTAATCTGGATGTGCCACAAACCATTTTCTTGGAAGATCATGCCCAGATATCTAAAAAACGTCACTTGTTCGATTGACTGGTTGTCTATTTGCCATTTATGTCTCAATTTTTTCCTGGAAAACACCATTACTTTAGACTTAGTATAATTAATTAAAACTTGTTCTGCTTTGCAGTAAACCGCTAGGGATCTTAGCATTCGTCTTAACCCCACACAGGAAAAGGAAAGTAAAACTGCATCATCAGCATATAAAAGTACCGGAACAGACATATTTGCCAATTTTGGTGGATGAGTACATTCTTTTTCCATACAATCGACTAAGGAGTTAATATAAAAATTGAATAAAATAGGAGCAAGTACGCAACCTTGCTTTACTCCATTGTGAGTCTGAATTTGCTTAGTTAGGTGGCCCTTCCGGTCACATCTAATCCGAAGCCTAGTATTTTCATACAGACTGCGGATAAGAATCAAGAGGCGTCTGTCTATGTTTGTTCCACTTAGTTTTTCCCATAGCCTATCTCGGGGTATAATATCAAAGGCGGACTTAAAATCTATAAAAGCCGCGTAAAGAGACCCCCCTTTTATTGTGGCATACTTTTCCACAAGGTGTTGAAGCACAAGACCTTGATCTACAGTTGACCGTTCCCTCCTGAATCCTGCTTGTGCTTCTGCTAGAATATGATTTTGATTCAACCAGTCCACTAGTTTGTTGCAGAGATGAGCAGCATATAGTTTACTAATTATACTTAGGAGACTAATCGGTCTATAATTTGATGGCTCAGATCTATTCCCTTTTTTGTATAATGGTATAATGATTGCTAAACCCCAATCCTCAGGAATAATTGCAGAGTGATCGATACTAGTAAACAGGGTGCAGGAGGAGTGCAGGAGGAGGCCTGAGTGCAGAGCCAGCACTTGGAAACACTGCCGCCCGTGACCTCTGCCCACCCCACCCCTTGCACGCTAACACCATAACGAGACTTCCTCACCTGGTCTCCTCCCTCCTCTTCCAGGGCCAGGGGATGGAGGCCCACGTGAGCACGGATTCTGGAGAAGCAGAGATGGCTCCGTCCGGGGACGGAGATGTCTCCTCTCAGGGTAAGGATCCAGGGGGAAGTCTGAAGATGGTCTCCCTCTGACACCTCCGCTTGACTTCCATGGGCTGCTTTTGCGTTCCCGTTGAGACTCTGTGGGAAGGTGAAATGTGATTTTAACATGTGAAAAAAGGTGATTTCTTTCAATAGATTGACTTCATCTAAATCTAGACTGGAACTTAAAATTATGCTCAAAATTATGTTGGCTTCACACAAAGAAATGATTGCAAAGTGTGTGTGAACTAACAAGTATCTCCCCACCTTCTTTCTTGGTCTTCCTCTTAGGAAATGGGAGGACTCTCGGAGACAGTGGGAGGACACTGGGGGCGCCTTCTCGCCCTCCTCCTCTTGGTGCTGGAGTGGAAAGAGCTGCTGGGCAGCTGGAACAGGTACGGGGGCTGGGGGCTCACTCCCCTACACTTCTCTCTGGGCCTGACAGGATTGTCCCTCCCAGGTGGCCTCCAAGAGGGCTCTGACTGTTGCTCCTGGAGCCCGTATCCTGCAGGAGGGCCTCCCCTTTGCCTCCCCTTCGCTGCCCCGTTTGCATGCTCTGCTCAGGGGAACCCTTCCTCTTCCTCTCCCTCTTGCAGGCTCTGGTCTCCTTTGAGGAGGTGGCTGTGCGTTTCACGGAGGAGGAGGAGGCTCTGCTGGATCCGGGCCAGAGGGCTCTGCACAGGGAAGTCATGGAGGAGAATTGCAGGAATTTGGCCTCTCTGGGTAAGGCTCACTCTCTCCCTTGGCTGATGCATCCTGGAAGGAGGCATTGCAACTGTTTTTATCTGTGTCCCTCCATTTGTGGGGCATTTCCTGGCTGTTCAGTTTCCTGGAGTTCTAGACTGAGGCTTCTTGGCCCAAGCAGGAACCTGTGACTCACCAGCTCTCGTGTACTCCCATGTGGAGGAGTTCCAAGAGCTGCCCAACCTCTCTTTGACCTTGATGGGTCTGGTGAGAACAGGGGCGGCAGAGGGCGGGGAGGGTTCAGCCTGTGCGGTTTGAAGCCCCAAACAAATTTAATAACCAGGAGTGCCAGAAATATTTCCTCTCTTTCTATCCTCTCCAAAAGGGCTTCCAGTTCCCAGATCTGATGTCATCTTCCGCCAGGGCTGTGAGGAAGGGGAGAGACCAGCAGGTGGGTGCTTAGCTCTGCATGGACCCTTCGTCCATGGGCTGTGTGTTCTCCTACGATATGTTTCCTATGTTTGCACACAACTCCTATGTGCTCTTCAGGAGATCTGACAGAGAAATAGCCAGGGAATAGCTGGAGGGACTCGGTCAACTGGGAAAAGGCTTGTTTGTGACTAACGTGTGGGGAAGACATCTATTGAATACCAGTCCTGAAGGACCATCCCCTCATTTTATTTTATTACATTATTTTTTGATTACAGTATATCCCAACGTTTTTCCTCTTGCACGAAACGCAAGGGGGCTTTCATGGTCCACCTCCTCCTCTCCATTTTATCCTCGCATCAACCCTGTGAGGTAGATCAGGCGGAGAGTGGATGACGGGCATGTGCCGGGAGGGCGGGTGGTTTCTCCAGAATGTCCAGTTGCCTTCAGCCAGTGCTGACTAGAGGGGAACTAGTACTTCACATGATTTGGAAGCTATACTTCTATTAATGCAGCCCAAAAGAGTATTTGCCTTTTTTTGCAGCCACATCACATTGCTGGCTCACATTCAGCTTGTGCGATCTACAACAATTCCAAGATCCTTCTCGCTTGTAGTATTGTTGAGCCAAGTATCCCCTGTAACTGTGCATTTGGTTTCTTTTTCCTAGGTGCAGCACTTGGCATAGATCCCTCTTAAATTTCTATCTAATCCTACCTAATTAAACTGTTAACCTCTCTTTTTTTTCATTCTTTCAGCTGATGGGAGAGAAAGTCATAAAAACTGCAAACAGCAGGAAAGGAAAGCTGAAGGGGAACAGACGCGATGGACCAAATTCACATCCTTTGAAGAGATGGACTTCCATGACATGGGAATGCCAGAAGAATCTTTCAAAGGAAACAAAACAATGGTTCAAAATGGAGAGAATGTGCGGAAATGTTCTCAGTGTGGAAAGAGCTTGAGTCAGTGTATATACCTTACTGAACACCACAGAATTCACACAGAAGTGGAAACATATAAATGCTTTGAGTGTGAAAAGCAATTAAGTACCAGCTCAGGGTCTATCTTACATCAAAGGACTTTGCATTATACATGCTCACAATGTGGAAAGAACTTCAAATACAGCTTCCAACTTAAACGACATCAAAGAATCCACACAGGGGAGAAGCCCTTTAAATGCTCAGAGCGTGGGAAGAGCTTCAGTCGGAGCTCCTTGCTTAATTCACATCACAGAATTCACACGGGGGCAAAGCCCTATAAATGCTCAGAGTGTGGGCAGAGCTTCAGTCGGAGCGCCCACCTTAAACAACACCAAAGACTTCACATAGGAGAGAAGCCCTTTAAATGCTCAGTGTGTGGGAAGAGCTTCATATCGAGTTCCAAGCTTAACTCACATCACAGAATTCACACGGGGGAAAAGCCCTTTAAATGCTCGGAGTGCAGGCAGAGCTTTAGTCAGAGTGGTAACCTTAAACTACACCAAAGACTTCACATGGGGGTAAAGCCTTTTAAATGCTTAGAGTGTGGTAAGAGCTTCAGTCAGATCTCCCACCTTAAACAACACCAAAGACTTCACACAGGGGAGAAGCCCTTTAAATGCTCAGAGTGTGGAAAGAGCTTCAGTCAGAGCTCCCAACTTATCTCACATCGCAGAATCCACACTGGGGAGAAGCCCTTTAAATGCTCAGAGTGTGGGAAGAGCTTCAGTCAGAGCTCCCAACTTATCTCACATCGCAGAATCCACTCAGGGGAGAAGCCCTTTAAATGCTCAGAGTGTGGGAAGAGCTTCAGTCAGAGCTCCCAACTTATCTCACATCGCAGAATCCACTCAGGGGAGAAGCCCTTTAAATGCTCAGAGTGTGGGAAGAGCTTCATCTGGAGCTCCGAGCTTAAATCACATCAGAGAATTCACACAGGGGAGAAGCCCTTTAAATGCTCAGAGTGTGGGAAGAGCTTCAGTCAGAGCTCCCACCTTAACTCACATCATAGAATTCACACAGGGGAGAAGCCCTTTAAATGCTCCCAGTGTGGGAAGAGCTTCAATCTGAGTTCTTCCCTTAAACAACATCAAAGAATCCACTCGGGAGAGAAGCCCTATAAATGCTTCCAGTGTGGGAAGAGCTTCAATGTGAGTGGTAGCCTTAATAAACATCAAAGACTTCACACAGGGGAGAAGCCCTATAAATGCTCAGAATGTGGGAAGAGCTTCAGTCAGAGCTCCAATCTTAGAAGACATCACAGAATTCACACGGGAGAGAAGCCTTTTAAATGCTCCCAGTGTGGGAAGAGCTTCATTTGGAGCTTCGAGCTTAAATCACATCAGACAATTCACACAGGGGAGAGCCCCTTTAAATGCTCAGAGTGTGGGAAGAGCTTCATCTCGACCTCCAGGCTTAACTGGCATCATAGAATTCACACCGGGAAGAAGCCTTTTAAATGCCCCCAGTGTGGGAAGAGCTTCAATCTGAGTTCTTGCCTTAAAAAACATCAAATAATCCACTCAGGGGGGAAGCCCTTTAAATGTTCAGAGTGTGGGAAGAGTTTCATCTCGAGCTCCAATCTTAAAAGACATCACAGAATTCACACGGGAGAAGCCCTTTAAATGCTCAGAGTGCGGGCAGAGCTTCAGACAGTTCCAAACTTAAAGCACATGATAGACTCCGAGTGCGGGGGTGGGGTGGGGTGGGTGGGTGCCTGAATTCCCTGGAGCTGTGGATGTCAGGATCTGCTCCGTCAGCACAGTGCCACAGCTCCATCTAGTGGCTGCTTCCCAGTCAGCAGCCCAGCTCGCTCTGCTGTCTTCACAGAATCCTGTCCCAAACCTCCAGCTGCTCTCAGGCCTACTAATACAGTCCGGCTGGGAGCTGCTGGAGGCCCTATGGAAGAGCTCCCTCTGCACTCCAGCCTTTGCTACAGCAACACAAGCCCCAGTGTTGTCTGCCGCTGCTTCCTGCTTCCTGCTTCCTGCAACCAACCTTGAGCCTTTCTCCCATCCAGGTGCCAGCTTTGACCTTAGCAGGGAAGGAAGCTGGCAGGCCTGTGGCTTATGCTGGCTCAGCTTGTCTGAGCGTGGAAAGCTAAGCAGGGTCTTAGAGCGTGGAAAGCTAAGAGGGGGGCGGGGTTCTGATGTGTTACAGTTGAAGCGTCACCCCAGGAAGGCAGAATGGAGATGCCTTGTTCGGGCAAGGAGCTCCTTGATGGGCTACCATCCCTTGTCAGTGAGTGGTCCGGGCGGAGTTCTATCTGGAGGGATACCACAGCCACACCTTTGCTCTGAACCAGGTGCCCAGGCTGGGTGCCTTTGCTGCTGGGGTTCTCATCTTTACTGCCCTAAATCCTCTCTATCTGCACGTACTACCATCTGAACTTCTTCGGGCACTCTTCACATGGACTCTCCATCCGATTTGGACCCTTGTCTCTGAACTGTGTATTGTGAAGAACCTGCCATGAAAGGTATTGCTCTAGTTTTCATAGACCTTGAATTCTTGTTTGCTATGGTGTAGGGCCGCCTGTGAGAATCCATTTTGAACCAGAAAGTGTCCTCCATTTTCCTTGGCCTGAGAGAGGCCTAGAAAGCATCTTTGCATCTCTGTGTGTACCCTGCATGTCTGTCCCGTGGGAAGCCGCTTTGGCTCCCAGCATGAGGAACGGGTCAAAGAACAGAGAAGATAATGAATTACTGGGATGCTGTAATTTGTCCTGTCAGGAGAGGGAGGGGTCGGGGGATCAAGAGGGGGGGGTGAATGAGGGGGTAAAAGGCAGCCAAGGCTTCTGTAGGTTGTTGGGAGCAAGGTGCTGCAGAGCACAGAACGGGACCCCGGTTCAGGCCAGTCCCGTCACTCAACCTCCAAGCGGAGCGCCTGGGTACATTGCTGTAAGTTCGTTCAGTTTCTCGTGTTACTAGGTTAGAAACTCTGATGTCACCTAGACTAGTGTATAGTCTTTGTTGTTTTGTAGGTCTGACTGTGTAGTAGAGCTCTTCCTTTTCTGCTAGTTTCACATTCCCTTATCTTCCTTTTCAATTTGTATTTGTTTATTATCAAATAAAGATATTTTCAGTTTTGCCTACAAGTGGTTTCGCTTTGACTAAGTGCTAGATTCTAGTATTTAGTTCCGATCTAAATTGGGAATCGCAGGCAGAGCACTCCGGGCTGTCAAAATAGCTGCGGAAACTACTCACGCTTTGCAGGAAAAAATCGGCGGCGGTTCTTCACACGCCCCCATAAATTTGGGCTCAGAGTCTCAACTCCTAGAACAGTGATGGTGAACCTTTTTGATCCCGAGTGCCCAAACTGCAACACAAAACCAACTTATTTATTTCAAAGTGCCAACACTGCAATTAAACCTGAATACTGAGGTTTTAGTTTAGAGTTGAATCGCACAAGCCACCACAGCTTAAATCACACCACCTCCAAGCTGCCAGTGCGTCTTTTGAGTCCAACCCAGCAAGGGCTGTCTCCTGACTCCTCCACATCAGCCCCCTCCCCCACAGCCTCTTCTATCCCCCCATGGGCAGAGAGCGAGTGAGCGCGTGAGGCGGAGATTTAAAGCGGCAGCCCAGCCACCCCTTCTCAGGCAGGCAGGCAGGCAGGCAAGGCTGGAGGAGGAGGAGGAGGAGGAGGAGGGCGCGCGAGGCAGAGAGCAGCCAACTGAGCATTTAAAGCGGCAGCTGCCCTCCCCGCCTCGCCTCGCCCCGCTTGCTCTCCCGCCCCTCGGGGGAATCCTCGCAGCAGGAGGCGCCCGGGACCCCTGCCTGATCTCGCTCCTCTCGTGTGCCCACAGAGAGGTCCCTGCGTGCCAGCTGTGGCACGCGTGCCATAGGTTCGCCATCACTGTCCTAGAAGATTCCCATGATATTAAAACATACAAAGGAGGCTTAAACATTCTTCTTTCGGGCTAGATACAGGGTGGTTTCTTTAAAGTTTATCTCTGAGGAAACAACTTTACTCCACCTTGACTAATTAAACCAAATTATATTATATTTTCTTGCCATCTTTATATCAAGCTTTTTCATGTTTATGCCTTGCACAATATTCTTTGCACATTCATGGATAAGTGAAAACGGTGCACCTTCCACCCCGATTGAGACAGTCGAATACCTCTTCCTCCTCCCTCACGTAGCCCTTTACATCTTGAGTGAAGAGCTTAAACTCAACATTTTCCTCTCAGATATTATCCAAGTGGCCTTGCCAAGTAGTTTTTAACATCAGTTACCCAAAATGCATGGTGAACCTGCTTCCTTCTTTGTGTGTCTCGCCTGAAATAAATTATCACTACTTTTTACTTGTTCACTTTTCCAGTTTTTTTCATCATGTACAGCTGCCTTAGCAATTCCAAGACAACAAAATCAGCCATGGTCTTAAAATCTGTGGCAGTCCCAGTTCCCAAATCCAATGAGGCCTGACAGACATGCATCCTGCATGCACGTAGGCGCCCTCTGAAGAATGCCAGGTTCTGGGGGGGAGTCAGAGGGAAAGGCTGTGGCTTCCATGCCCTCTTTGTGGACCCCCCAGGAGGGCATCTGGCTGGCTGCAGATGGAAAGAGAATGCTGGTATTGATCCGTGGGCCCATAAAACCTTCCTCCTCTTTCTTGATCTCTCTCAGCTTTTCCTGTTCCCTCTTGTCTCCCCCCCCCCGCCCCGTCTCTCACGCACATCCTCCTCCTTTCCCTCCAGTTCAGCCC
This sequence comes from Shinisaurus crocodilurus, assembly GCA_021292165.1. NCBI lineage: Eukaryota > Metazoa > Chordata > Lepidosauria > Squamata > Shinisauridae > Shinisaurus > Shinisaurus crocodilurus. The sequence continues at coordinate 249,851 of CM037891.1, forward strand.
ACAGGCAGTATCTCCACCACCAAGGAAGGCCCCCTCTCCCCACCCCCATGCTCCTGCTTTGCACTGCGGAGAGTTTCTATCCCCTGGAGATTTGAGATCAAATGGCTGAAGAGCGGGCAGGAGGAGAAGAAAGGGGTCTTGCATGGAGAAGAGCTGCAGAACAGGGACTGGACTTACCAGACCTGGGTAATGCTGGACACGACGCCCAAGCGGGGAGATGTCTACACCTGCCACCATCACCGTGCAGTGGGGTATGATCCTTCCTTCCATCTTGCTGGGGAGAGAATCCTGCACAGAGGGTGGGGATTTCCCCTTTCCTGGTGCAATCCTGAGCAGGTGGGGATGGAGGGAGGCTCCGATACTACCCAGGAAGTGTCCTGTCCTCATAGATGTTCTTAGCAAGAGCCGAAGCCTGGAGCTGCGCCACATTCCTGATGATCATCCAGGAGGTCCTGTTGTGATGATGAATGTTGGGACTGACGGTAAGAAACTAGGAGAGGAAAAATTGGGATATTCTCCCTCCTTTCCCGTGTTTGCGAGAGTAGCAGAGTTAGCCCCCTTTCAGCTTTAAGTGGAAGCTTGGATCTGCCTGTTACAGCAGTATTGGCATTTGGTAATTCAGGATGCTTTGTAGCAGACTGAATTTCCCTGGATTGCCCCCTGTTTATCTCCCTTTAAAATACCATCATCATCATCATCATCATCAGGCGATCACTCGTGACCGAGTAAGTTTGTCTTCCAGGATAAAAGGAGGAAATTCTAAAGAAAATTGTGTAGACTCTAGCGATGGTGACTGTGGAGGCCAATTCTAGATCCACACAGCTTCCTACAGTGAGGACACAGGTTACCAGATGGAAGATGGTCCTGTAAAGGATTCGTTTGACGTGCTTTTCGCTTAGCACGTTTCTCCCTTTCGCCTTGCACTCGGGCTTCTTCAAAGTCCATGGAACCTTTGTGAAAGGCCAACCTCCATTTAGATCGTTCATGGGCCAGAGCTTCCCAGTTTTCGATGTTTATGTTGCATTTTTTTAGATTAGCCTTAAGAACATCTTTAAACCTCTTATACTGACCACCGATATTCCGCTTTCCATCCTTGAGTTGGGAATAAAGTAACTGCTTTGGGAGACGGCAGTCAGACATTCGAACAACATGACCGGTCCACTGAAGTTGGCGTTGAAGGATCATTTTTTCAACGCTAGTAGTCTTTGCTTCTTCCAGTCATCATCAGGCGATCACTCGTGACCGAGTAAGATTGTCTTCCGGGATAAAAGGAGGAAATTCTAAAGAAGATTGTGTAGACTCTAGCGATGGGTCCGTAAGTGACTGTGGAGGCCAATTCTAGATCCACACAGCTTCCCACAGTGAGGACACAGGTTACCAGATAGAAGATGGTCCTGTAAAGGATTCATTTGACGTGCTTTTCGCTTAGCACGTTTCTCCCTTTCACCTTGCACTCGGGCTTCTTCAAAGTCCATGGAACCTTTGTGAAAGGCCAACCTCCATTTAGATCGTTCATGGGCCAGAGCTTCCCAGTTTTCGATGTTTATATTGCATTTTTTTAGATTAGCCTTATGAACATCTTTAAACCTCTTATATTGACCACCGATATTCCGCTTTCCATCCTTGAGTTGGGAGTAAAATAACTGCTTTGGGAGACGGCAGTCAGGCATTCGAACAACATGACCGGTCCACTGAAGTTGGCGTTGAAGGATCATTTTTTCAATGCTAGTAGTCTTTGCTTCTTCCAGTACACTGACATTTGTTCGCCTATCTTCCCAAGTAATTTGCAGGATTTTCCGGAGGCAACGTTGATGAAACCTTTCAAGGAGGTGGAAGTGACGTTTATAGATAGTCCATTTTTCGCAGGCATACAATAAAGTTGGTAATACAATGGCTTCATAAACCAGTGTTTTGGTCTTCTTACAAATATCCCGATCCTCGAACACTCTATGTTTCATTCGAGAAAATGCGGCACTTGCGGAGCTCAGACGATGCTGGATTTCACTGTCGATGTTAGCTGTAACAGAAAGATAGCTGCCAAGATAGGGAAAATGATCGACATTTTCCAGTATTGTCCCGCCAAGCTGGATAGATGGCATCACCAAAGGATTGGCTTGCACTTGCTGATGAAGCACTTTGGTTTTTTTGATGTTAAGTGAGAGACCAAGTTTTTCGTATGCTTCTGCAAAAGCATTTAGGATAGTTTGGAGATCATCCTCTGAATGTGCAGAGACCACATTATCATCAGCATACTGAAGTTCCACAACGGAGGTTGTAATTACCTTACTTTTTGCTTTCAGCCTGCTGAGATTAAAAAGCTTTCCATCTGTTCGATATATAATTCCCACACCGGTGGGAAGTTTCCCCTTGACAAGATGTAAAACCATGGCGATGAAAATGGCAAATAATGTTGGGGCGATAACACATCCCTGTTTAACACCTGATCCCACTTTAAATGGAGCACCATGAGAGCCGTTGTTGTCCAAAACTGTTGCCGTCATGTTGTCATGGAGAAGTCGCAAGATATTCACAAATTTATTGGGGCATCCAATTTTCATAAGGATAGTCCAGAGAGCTGTACGATCTACAGTATCAAAGGCCTTAGCCAAATCAATAAATGCCATATAAAGGGGTTGATTTTGCTCCCGGCATTTTTCTTGGAGCTGACGTGCAGTAAAAATCATGTCTACTGTCCCTCTAGAGGGACCATAAACCATATTGAGTTTCAGGGAGGATCTCTTCTGAAATAGATAGAAGACGGTTTGCGAGAATCCTAGCAAATATTTTACCTGCGGTTGCTAAGAGAGAAATGCCCCGATAGTTTCCACAGTCTGTTCTATCACCCTTCTTAAAGAGGGTGATAATTATGGCATCCCTGAAGTCTTCTGGGATCTCTTCTCTTATCCAGATTTTTTCGATGAGTTTATGAAGATGTTGTACAAGTTCGGGGCCCCCTTCTTTAAAGATTTCAGCAGGAATCCCATCTGGTCCACTAGCTTTGTTGTTCTTCATTTGATTAATGGCTTTTTTTACTTCATCCAAAGTGGGGAGTATTGCAAGTTCCTCTTTAATTTGTTTTTGCGGGATTTGCGAAAAAATCTCATTATCCACCTTAGATTTACGATTTAAAAGGTCATAATAATGCTCTTTCCAACGCAGTGCAATAGACTCTTTGTCTTTTAAGGGTTTGGTGCCATCTTTTGATTGTAAAGGGTTTGTACCATAGGTTTTTGGTCCATAAATGGCCCTTGTGGCCTTAAAAAAGCCCCGTGCATCATGAGATTCTGCAAGTTGTTGAATTTCTTCAGCTTTCTTTTTCCACCAAGCGTTCTTAAGTTCTCTTGTTCTTCTTTGGACCTCAGCCTTTGCGCTAGCGTAGGTTTTTTTCTTGGCAGCGCAGTTAATATCATTTTGCCATATTTGGAAGGCTTTCCTTTTTTGGTCAATTATATGTTTAATCTCATTGTCATTTTCATCAAACCAATCCTGATGTTTCTTAGTTTCATATCCAATAGTTTGTTCACAAGCTGCAGTAATGGAGGTTTTCAGCTTAGACCAATGGTCCTCAATGTTGTCAGGAGGTTCCGTAGGTAGATGTTCCTTAAGAAGTGATTGAAGACGAGTTTGCTTAATAGGATCTTGAAGGACTTGGATGTTCATTTTACGCCTTGGTTTCCTTCCTTGAAGCCTACGTTGGGGAGCAATGTTGATAACCATTGTGGAACGGATTAGTCGGTGGTCTGTCCAGCAGTCGTCGGCACTCACCATGGCCCTAGTAAGAAGTACATCGCGGCGATCTCTAACACGGACAATTACATAATCCAGAAGATGCCAGTGCTTTGACCGTGGGTGCTGCCATGATGTTTTAAACTTATTCTTTTGTCGAAAGAGCGTGTTTGTGATAGTGAGATTATGCTCTGCACATATAGACAAAAGTAAGAGTCCGTTCGGGTTGCTATTACCAACTCCGTCTTTTCCAATAGTTTCTGGCCATAAATCAAAGTCACGCCCGACTCTTGCGTTAAAATCGCCCAGGAGGATAATTTTATCCTCCTTAGGTATCTCTGACAGGAGAGTGTCCAACTGGCTATAAAAACTTTCCTTGATGTCATCATCAGCATCTAATGTTGGTGCATAAGCGCTCAAAATAGTTACCTGTTGGTTATTGGCGAGCTTTAATCGAAGAGTTATCAGGCGTTCGTTAATGCCAGTAGGAACTTCTGACAAAGAGTTCACTAGTTCATTGCTTCTTCCAGTACACTGACATTTGTTCACCTATCTTCGCAAGTAATTTGCAGGATTTTCCGGAGGCAACGTTGATGAAACCTTTCAAGGAGACAAACAGTCTTGTAAAGGTTAAAAATAACATTTACTCACTCAGATATTGCAGTTCAACTTCAGTCAGACAAAAATTTCTTTGTCTTACAACAGAGGTAAAACATGTTTTTCTTTCTTTCTTCTTGTCTCTGTGCTAGCTTATACTATTTGAACAATATGTTAATTGTGATCATTTTTAGACAGGATTTGGAGTGCCTTACAATATTTCTCCTGAGACTTCACCCCTATTTTGTCATTGTTCTTCTGCTGGAGGGTGAGAATTTAAGTGTATTATACCTATCTGAGAATTGTGGATTTAAATGCTACTGTTTCAATGTTTTGACTGTAAAAATTTTCTGTTTACATTCTATGCTGTTGTAAGAACCACAAATGAACATAGGAGTAGAATAATAGCAGCAAAATTACATTGGGAAGAAAACTATTGGAATAGTCTGCTGAAGATAACAAAACAAGTTGTTAGCTGGCATTCTTGTAATCTGTACCCATAATTGTATTGTTATCTGTATATTGTGATTCCTGAGAATTATGCTATAATTCTTCTTTATTATTTTTTAATTATATGGTTATACCAAAACCATACCACATGGTCTATGGCATATGAATAGTTATATTCACACACCTGGCTCTGGTGCCTTGTGTTTTTTTGCATTTCATCGATCTTAGGAGACAACATTTACACAAAATGGTGTGTGTGTGTGGGGGGGGGGAATGTTTGCTTGTGGGACGAGGAAACTACTGTTACCAACTAGAACAGCCATAGGGAATCTCTGGCTGCAAGGGGGCTCCAGGAGTCAACCACCCCTTCCCTAGGCCATGGCACTTAGGGAAGAACTCTAAGACACTCTCTAGCCCTGACTGATCTGGAACATACTCACAGCTGTTTCAGGTTTGTTCCTATGCCTACACGCTCTCTCACATCTGATTTATAAAGGCAGCTATGTGATATCAGCTGTCAAGAATTCCTCCCTTACTTAAAGTACAAGTGTTCATTAAAATAATTAAATGACCAGTGGTTTCTCGATAAGGTAAGGTAAATATTTTACAAAAAGACAGAAAGATCTAATTTGTCCTTAAGCCCATGGGGTCTGATAGTGGATAAATAATGAATCCAGAATGCTTCCCTTAGAGCCAGTGTGGCATAGTGGTGAGAGTGTTGGACTGGGACTCGGGAGATCCCGGGTTCTAGTCCCTGCTCAGCCATGAAACTCACTGGGTGACTTTGGGACAGCCACTGACTCTCAACCTAACCTACCTCACAGGGTTGTTGTGAGGATAAAATGGAGAGGAGGAGGAGGATTATGTAAGCCGCCTTGGGTTCCTTGCAGGAAAAAAGTCGGGGTATAAATATTAATAATAATAATAACAACAACAACTCATATCTTGATTAAGGGTTATTTGAGGGTGGTCAAACCCAAGTGGCACTTTAAAAACTTGCAAATTTGTGGCAGAACATTTTATGGACTGAGCCCACTTCCTCAGATGTGCAAAGAGTTATCCTCAGTTGGTAGATGTAGATGGATACTTGGAGTGGGGGGATGCAGTCAGTGGGGGTGAACAGACCATGTAACGCAAAGGGAACCACCTGTGACTTTATTTATTTTTTTGCAATGCTCAAATGTATATAAGAGAAGCACAGCTACAATTCACAATAGCAAGAATGTGTGATACAACAATCTTCCTGGTTTTGCTACATTAATTTAACACTTCTTGAGGGGGAGAGTCATCCCAGGGCTCAATTAAGCCCTAAGTGAACAGGATCAAACTTGCTGACCAATTCTAGTTCCACAGTTTCAGTCCGGAGCCTCCCTTTGCAGTCTGCCTGTCTGTTGAAATATGATGCCCTTTTGGTTAGTGTGAAGGATCAGCAACCGGATCCTTTGCGTGAGTTCGGCAGCTCTAGGGTTAACCGGCAGAGCAATACAGCTCCTATCGGCTTTCAAGTACAATAGGAAAAACCACAACCCTTTGTATGCCCAAATAAGGCTTTTTATTTGTTTATACAATAATCAGATCGGAACTAGCAGCCTTCTAAGAACACGTTTACAGTCAACACAACCTTAGCTGACCCGCGTCTTACCCAATGAGCGGGCTCCGTGGCTAGTAGATGGAATCTGGTCAATATCCTCACATCAAAGATAATACTCTAGTCAATGTCAGCCCAGCTCCCGATCGGCGCTTCGCAGCGGGGAACGGCGTACCTGGACGGCTGTTGCTTAGGAGGATCTGGCCCCGTGGTTCCCAACAACCTGAACCGGAACGGGAGAGGGGTTTTCTACCCCGGATTTCCCGCTCTCCCCCGCCCCCTAGGTCAGGTGGGGGCTTATGCCTGCCCCTTCGTTTAGGTGGGCTTATTCCTGCCCGGGAAGAAGATGACGTAGGGATACTTTTGCAGCTCTTCGAGGCTGCCCTGTTTGCTGATGGTCCTTGATGGTCCTCCCTGGACTTTTGTGGATCTCTGCCGAGGTCCTCCTTTGTTGGGGCTGATGACTTGTCTGGCTACTCCCTGGTGACCTCATCCCTCCTCCCCCTGCCCCCTCCTTTGGGGAAGATGTGTGTGCGTGTGTGTAACTGAGTTTTTTGGGCTTTCTCCACAGTTAGCATCACAGGAAACCAGGGTCTGATGTGGGGGGGGCGGTCTCCCTCCTCCCCTGGCTGCACCCCCCTGCGCTGCATTGCAGGCCATTCTGGAAGGCCCATCAGCCACTCTGAGGGGCTTGGAGGTGGGGCTTGAGTAGCTGCAAGGTGAAGGTGGGGGGTCGAATAGGAAAACACCAGAACAAGTCAACTGGCCCTTTCCTCTTTCCTTCCTGCACAACTTCCAAACAGATACTTTCCTATTTTTTGTGCATTTTCCTATACGTTTCTATTTTCAAAGCGGCTGTAGACCTGTCAGGAAATTGCATCAAATCAGAGGGAGCCGAGAATGCACCCCCAGTGTTGCCGAGTAACTCAGCTGAAGAAAACGTTGCTTCACCTGAGTTCCCTCTGGCAGATGAAAATTTCAAACTGGCCACTGTAACAGATTCCAGCCTGGAAGGTTTAAGGACCCAGGCAGAAGCACATGAAATCTCTTTTGCAGACACCCAAAAAGAGCAGGTTTTCTGGGGAAATGGACTCCTATATCAAAAGTGGTTGCCCTTGGGAAAGCCAGGAAGTTGGGGGGTTGAAAAGCAGCTTGTCGTTCCAAAGCCATATCGAGACCAGCTCCTGAAATTAGCCCATGATTCCTTTTTGGCAGGCCATATGGGTATAGGGAAAACCAGAAAACGATTGAGGGCTCATTATTACTTAGCCTGAGAAGGGTTTATGCGGCTGGTCCTAGTGTGAAGGGACCATGTCGTCGCAGACCCCTTAACTCCCGAACTCACACAAAGGACTGGCGGCGGTCCTTCACAGTTATATTTTTGGAATTTGGAATTAATTGGATCAAGGGGATGGAAGCATATTAATTGGTCCCTAGGAGGGTGGGGGGGTGCACTTTATGATTTATTGTATGTAGTTTTACTTAAATCTTTGTGTTATTGTTGTATTTTGTTATATTTTGTTTTGAAAAAATTAAATAAAATTTATTTTGTGTTGGGAATGAACAGTCAAAACCTCAAGCCATGCATAGGTGCATGATGTAATTGGAACCACAGAGTCTCTGCATCCTAGAGCAGAGACCCTGTGGACATTACCCAGACCTCCTGGTGCAGGATGTGGGCGTAACCAGTCACCTTCTCTTCCTGCCCCGGGAAAACAGTTGGAGCCATGAAATTGTAGGAACAACATGTCTGAAGATGTAGCCGAGTTGCAGTTCTGAACTTTTCCCAAGTTCAGAACAGGTCGACTACCATATGAAGATGTAGCCGAGTTGCAGTTCTGAACTTTTCCCAAGTTCAGAACAGGTCGACTACCATATGATTCCTACACAACTGTAAATACATTCTTAAGCCTGCCTGTATCCAATCTGCAAGATCTGAGTGAGTAAACTCTGTTTTTAACCTCCAAAAGACTGTTTGTCTTATTGGTAGTGTAAGGGGGAAACCAGGTGAAGATCCAGCCTGTCCAAAAGGGACAGTCTGTATCAACTAAATGCACAGCCCTGCTTTAACCAGCAGTTCCGCATGCACACGTTTTTCACCTGTAGTTGGGTATACTCTGCTGTGTTTGCAAAAGCAAGAGGGGAGAGATAATATATCATAATATCCTCTCCCAGGTCTTTTGGCAATCCCCAACATTTTGCATGGGCAAAATCGCAGATAAGGTAAATAGCTTGCGGGAAGAGGCAGGGGAATTCATGGCTCTGCATAACCAATCCTGACTCTGCATAACAAAGTAACAAGCAGTGACGGCTTAAGTGCTTGCGGGACTGTCCCGGCAAATTTTGGGCAATTGGAGAGTATGCAGGTGGGAAAGAATATTTCCTAGAAGTTTTAACAATGCTCCTTATTTACTTCTTTCCTTGGAAGATGCAAAGCTGAAGGGGTGGAAAAACGGAGGATTGAAATGAGAAAGAGAACCGCACCTGGACCTCCTCCTATTCAGAACTGCTGGCACTTGCTTTTCCTGTTACTTTGTTTTGGGGTGGATGGGATGGGACTCATCCTGCTGAGTGCTGAGAGAAGGTGCCGATCCTTCCTCTTCTTCCCTGCATTTCTGATCAAGAGCTGAAAAGCGGTCAAATTCTCTTCTCTACTTGGCAAGACAATATGGACAATCTTCTCCAATGTCTGAGATTCACTCCGTGGTCAGCGGCCTGCATTCACCTGAAGCTGCTGCATCTCTGTGTTCCGAACCCCATCACGGAAAGATGCCAGCGGATTCCACTAATGAATCCTGCTGTTGCTTGTTGGTCAAGTAGGCAGCACTCACAAGAGTTCCATGAAGGGCCTTTAAAAATTGACTATTTACTTTTGGTGGAGGGGCTGGAGCACAAAGCACGTAGAGGCCGTGCTGGGCATGCGGAAGGTCCTGGGTTCAATCCTGGACTGCGTCTCCAGGTGAGGCTGGGAAAACCCGAATCCCTGCAGAGCGGCTGCCAGTCAGTGCTGGCAATACTGGGCTGGATGGACCAGCGGTCTGACTCTGTCTCAAGGCCGCATCCTGTGACCTGTTGTAGGCTTACCCAGCTGGGGGCCCTGCCCCTGCTGTCTGGGACTACAAGTCCCATCATCCCAGCCAGCATGGCACAAGGGGAGGATGGGAGTTGTAGTCCCACTCAGCTTGGGGGTCCCAGGTTGGAGAAGGGTGTAGATTCTGGAAATTAGATTCTGAAGGTAACTTATAACTGACCTCTGTTGTAATTTGAGAGAGAAAGATTAATGGAAGGGATTGAAACAAATATGGGCCTAAAATTGTCAAAAGAGACAAGAGTTATGAGTGAAATGGGAAAATGTGGTTAAAAAGTTTCTCTCTTTGAATAAGTGGAAAGAAGCCGGGAACTTCACTAAATATGAGTAGAAATGCTTTGTATTGTTTAATTTGGCGAATACCTGTGTGTGGAGAAAGCCTGACACGAGTGCACGCGCACACACACACACACACACACAGTCTCTGTCCAGGGGAGGGAGGCTGGAGAGATGAGGAAGCAGCCAGACAGATCCGCAGATCAACAATGGAGGGCCTCGGTTGGATTCCACAAAACCCAGGAAAGGACCATCAAGACCATCAAACTAGCAGGGCAGTCTCAAAGAGCTGCAAAGTACCCAACACGTCACCTTCTTTTTCCGGGCAGGAATAAGCCCACCTGACACGAAGGGGCAGGCATAAGCCCCACCTGACCGCAGGGGCGGAGAGGGCGGGAACCTTGGAGGTAGAAAACCCCTCTCCCCTCCTTTTGGGGGTTGTTGGGAACACGAGGTGCTTTGGATCAAGATTCGTCCTCCAGCAGCGGCTGGAGTAAGACCCGGAGCCAGGCTGAAATTGACTAGCATAGTCTTTAGTCTAAGGTAACTGACTAATCCCAATGCGCTAGCCTGGGAGCCTGTTCATTGATAAACTTGGGGATCATGTCAGGTCATATTGACGTTGTAGTATTCCTAGAAAGCTGTTAGTTCTGCTCCGTATATTGTATAGTAAATAAAGCCTTATTTGGTCATACAAAGAGTTCTAGTTTCCTCTTGTGTGCGCAAACCTCCTAGTCGGTTTCACTTGCTTGTACGGGCTGTAACTCAGTGCCGGTTAGCCCGTTAAGCACCGAACTCACGTGCAGGACCCGGGTGCTGGTCCTTCACGCTGTGCTTATGGTTAAAGTGATGTTTTGTGAACTTGTGAGGTGGATGAACAAGAAGAATATCTGACAAGACAAAAAAGAGAAATATATTCGTAACTATAGAGCATATGTTAGTTATACTTTGTTGTGGAAAAATCGAGAGTCCATTTTAGTTTAGTTTTTGTTGTGTTTTGTTTGTCTTTTACTTTTTGTGTTTGTTTTTAAAATACAAATTTTATGGGAAAGAAAGGAGCTTTCCAAAGGAGGGCCGCCAACGCCCACTTTCCTCCCCCTGTGGGGGTTCCTGCCCTCTTGCCATGCTGACGCTTCGAAGAAGAAAGGGCCCCCATCCGGCATGAGCTCCCTGCAGTGGGCTGGTTGCCCCGGGAGTTTGCAAAAAAGAGACGCTTCGGGAAAAGTGTAGGGAAAAAACAACTAAACTTCAGCGGGGGAAAGGAAGAGAAAGAAAAAGGCGCGCGGTGCTTCAGGGGTGGCGGTCGGGCAGCCCATGAGACGCCGCCCTGCCCCTTCCCAGGCGGAGGGGGCCCGGGATCAGCTCACCGCTGCCTGCCCGGCCGCCCGGCGGCGCTCAGTCTAGCAGGGAGGGCAGGTCGCAGCCGGCCCCATCTCGGGGATGCAGCCGCTGCGGAACCTCCTCCTCGTGCGCATCCGGGGCCGGGAGACACTTCGCAGGAGATCCTCCTCCTCCTCCTCTTTCTCCACTGGTTCTTGCCGGTGGGGGCTGCGAAATCGGGGAGGGGCCAAAGAACTTCCAGAGGAAATCCATTCCCGCCGGAGTCCCACATATTCGCCCCTTTAAAAATCCCGCCGGCGGCTGCGGCAGAGGCAAGAGGGGCGGGGGGAGGGTTGCGCCGCGTCAGGTGACCATTACTGGGCCAATCAAAGTGGCGGAGAGACGGGCTCTTCCTGCAGCACCGGGTGGCCTGGGGGGGGGGGGGGTGGCCTGGCGGGGAAGGCCCAGCTCCGGAGCCCCCCACGTGAGGAAGCAGCAGCAGCAGCAGCAGCAGCAGGGTTTTTTTCTTTCCGAGCGGAGCAGCTTATTAAAAAATATTTTATTTCTTGAAGAGGAGGCTGCAAGAGCGAGCGAGCGAGCGAGCGAGCAGCGTCTTCCGCCCCCCACCCCACTGAGGGGCCCGCCAGGCAAGAGACAGGCTTTCTTGGGGCGCGTTGGGGTGGGGGATGCTGTGGCGGTGGGGCGGCTGTGGGGCAGCTTGGAGGCTGCGTGCTTTAAGCTGCGGTGGCTCGTGCGGTTCAAGGAGGATTTCCCTGGCCCAAAGTGGGTCCGCGCGGCCTCCGGGCCTCTTCCTGCTCCTCCCACAGCTTAGAGACGGGGTCATTTCTTAGGTTTCCTCAGCAAAGTCTGGTAGTTGTGGGTCATTTTTTAATTTCTTTGAGCAAGAGGTGGTGGTTGTGGGCCGGTTTAAAAGAAAGATCTGAGCCAGACGTGGTGTGGGGGTTGTGGGACAGCAGCGTTTCCTCTGAGTGAGATCTTTGCAGGGGTCTTGGGGACTTTTCCCAGACGCCTTTCCCAAGCCCACTGCAGTATCCTGCTCAGGAGGCAGGCTGGGGCCCCTCGAGGTGGGTGCTGGTTGCTGCAGCACCTTTTCTTCCTTAATTCTTTAAAAAATATATTCTGTACTCTGGGAACACCTGTATGGGCAGGTGCACGGTTACAAATGGTCCTCTTTTAAATATTTATTTCAAACTAATTATTTGCTTAATTTATTTTGGAGTATTTTTATCCCGCTCCTCAGTCAAAAAGGCTCCTGAAGCAGCTTGCATACGATCAGGAAAAGAAGACAGTCCCTGCCTGCAGGCTTACAGTCTAAGAAGACATGGCACACAAGGAAAAAGGAATAGGGAGGGATGAGGGGGGGAATAACGATGCAATCCTATGCATGTTTAGACAAAAGTACTCACAGCTGAAGTAGTACTTATAGCTGTCCTAAAGGCAGCTGCGGACTACGGATGGAATAAGAGCATCCATACAAATGGGAAGAGCCCTGATGCTGGATCAGACCAAAGGGGCTCCATCTCGTCCAGCATTCTGTCCGCACAGTGGCCGACTAGATGCCCCACTGGGAAACCCACTAGCAGGACATGGAAGCCACAGCACCCTCCCGCCCATCTTCCCCAGCAACTGGTGCACATAGGCATTCTGCCTCTGGTCCTGGAGGAAGCACATAGCCACCAGGAGTAGTAGCCATGGCTAGCCTTCCCCATGAATTTGTCCAATCCCCTTTCAAAGCCCTCCCAATGGGTGGCCATCACTACATCTTGTGGAAGTGGATTCCATAGTTTAAATGTGTGGTGTATGTGAAGAAGAACTCCCTGTGATCTGTCCTGAATCCCCCACCAGTCAGCTTCATGGGATGACCCAGCTGGGTTCTAGTATTACATGAGAGGGAGAAAAATGTCTCCCTGTTCACTTTCTCCACACCAGGCATCATTCTGTACACCTCTATCATGTCTCCCCTTGCTTGCCTTTTTCCTAAGTTAAACAATCCCAGCTGCTGTAACCTTTTTTGTCAAAAATTTTAGAAGTCCAAGTAAACAATGTATGGACCACCCCATTCCACATGTTTATGGAAACTGTCAGACCTCTAAATGGTTAGTGAGACAGGCCTTACCTTAGCGGAAGCCATGCTGATTCTTCCTCAGTAGGGCCTGTACTTCTATATGCTTACTAATTTTATCGTTAATAATGCTTTCAACCAATTTACCAGGAACAGATGTTAAACTAACCAGGCTGTAATTTCCTGGATCCCCCCTGGATCCTTTTTAAGAATTGGTGTTACATTGGCTATTCTCCAGTCCTCTGGTACAGAGGCTGATCCCAGGGACATGTTACATATTTGTGTTAGAAGATCAGGAATTTCATATTTGAGTTCTTCAAGAACTCTAGGATGGATACTTATGGAACTATGTGATGACATGATCCAGGAAGTGCTGGGGCTTTTAAATGAGAAAAAAGAAAGACAAGCCCCTCAGCATCCTCCCCTCCTGAAGTCAATTTAAGTAGGCACACCCTCCACTGGGCTCCCTCCCTGAGAGGAGCTGCTTGCCTGGGGGAATTCTCCTTGCTCCATTTCCAGTAGCAGTTCTTTTCCTCTTCTTCCCTGCCCTTTCCTGATCCACCTGGAGCACTTTGGGGGAATTCTCCGGAGGGGAGGGTGGTGGGCAAGAGGCCTTCTGAACTGGATTTGACTTGACACAGAGAGGAGGAAGGGGGATTTTTCTCCTCTGCCTCATGCAGGCCTTTAGGAAAAAAAGCTCCCCCCCCCCCTTTGCAGAGGAAGGAGTCTGGGGCTGTTTCCTTTGTCAGCTGCCCATTTCCTGGCTATAGGAAGGGCCAAAGCCCACATCCTTGGCATGTAGAAGGTCCCGGGTTCCATTCAGAGCTATGAGGGAGAAAGAAGGAAAAGCTCTGAGAAAAGCCCCCCCCCCTTCTGCTAGCTTTTCCCATTTGCCTTGCAGAAGCTGGTTCTGAGACACTTTTATTGGGATGACATTCAAAAAACAATCCCAGAAAAAAGGAGGTACCGTACCTGTTGCGAGAGGTTGACTTTGCGGTGACTTTTAGGGTCTCTTTTTGCACGGGCTGCTCCAAGGATCCGTACAAAGAGTGTCATCAGAGATTGCTTAAAATTATCATGATTTAACTATTTTACTCCCTATTTGATTGTTTTCTTTGAAACTTTATTGCTTTTTTGGTTCTTTTGACTCTGGCTTTTGTTTACCATGTCTTACAATGTGAGTAACTGTATTTGCAACTGGGATGTATTGCATTTCATTTAGACCTGAATGCCCCTGAAGTTTTGCCATCGGCCATCAGCGATCCACCTCTGACTGACGGGGAGAGCTTTCATCCAGGGCGGGAACATCTCCCCCCACCCCAAATCTCCTCTGCGTTGGAGATTGCGATGAGAAGCTGTCCACCCTGCAGGGCAGGTTTTTAAGTAGACTGCCCAGTACAGGGTTAAGGTAGACTGTCATAGCCTAGTGAAAGGGCAAAGGGAGAAACCAAGCTCCTCTGAGAAGTCTGGGTGGGTGGGGCAGGGTCCAGTGGAGCAAAGCACTTGGTGGTGTCAGTACTGGATGTTTCCCAGCAGCAGGTCAGAGTTCCATCCTGCCACTCTGATAGTTACAGGGTCCTACAGTCAGGGCCAGGCAGGAGGTCCCAGCACCAGGATCTTGGGCAGGATAAGTGCAGGGCTGGAAGAGGAGAAGGAATTGGGGGAGGGGGCTTTGGGGGGGAGCAAGAGGGTGAATCTGCTTTGGGCAGAGGGTCTCAAGGGGAGGAGGAGTTGGGGGCTGGAGCAGCGCTAGAGATCATAGAATCATAGAAAAGTAGAGTTGGAAGGGGCCTACAAGGCCATCAAGTGCAACCCCCTGCTTGATGCAGGAATCCAGGTCAAAGCATCTCTGACAGATGTCTGTCCAGCTGCACCTTGAATGCCTCCAGGTTGGGAGAGCCCACCACCTCCCTAGGTAGTTGATTCCATTGTCTTATTGCTCTGACAGTCAGGAAATTTTTCCTGATGTTTAGGTGGAATCTGGGTTCCTGTAACTTGAGCCCATTATTCCGTATCCTGCAAACTGGGGTGATCGAGAAGAGATCCTGGCCCAGGATCCTGTGTGACATCCCTTCAAGTACTGGAAGAGTGCGATCATATCTCCCCTCAGTCTCCTCTTCTGAAGGCTAAACATGCCCAGTTCTTTCAGTCTCTCCTCATAGGGCTTTGTTTCCAGTCCCTTTATCATCTTTGTTTCCAGTCCCTTTATCATCCTTGTTGCCCTCCTCTGAACCCTCTCCAGTTTGTCTATGTCCTTCTTAAAGTGTGGTGCCCAGAACTGGACACAGTACTCAAGATGAGGCCTAACCAGTGCCGAGTAAAGGGGAATTATCACTTCCCGCGATTTGGAAGCTATACTTCTATTAATGCAGCCCAAAATAGCATTTGCCTTCTTTGCAGCCACATTGCATTGCTGGCTCATATTCAGTTTGTGATCTACCACAATTCCAAGATCCTTCTCACTTGTAGTATTGTTGAGCCAAGTGTCCCCCATTCTGTAACTCTGCATTTGGTTTCCTCTCCCTAGGTGCAGCACTTGGCATTTATCCCTATTAAATTTCATTCTGTTGTTTTCGGCCCAGCACTCCAGCCTATCAAGATCGCTTTGAATTTTGTTTCTGTCTTCCAGAGTATTAGCTGTTCCACCCAACTTTGTGTCATCTGCAAATTTGATAAGCATTCCCTGCACCTCCTCATCCAAGTCATTAATAAAAATGTTGAAGAGCACTGGGCCCAGGACCGAGCCTTGCGGTACCCCGCTCGTTACCTCTCCCCAGTTTGAGAAGGAACCATTGATAAGCACTCTTTGAGTCCGATTCTGTAGCCAATTGTGGATCCACCTGATACCGGTAGTTGTTCCATCTAGCCGACTTTTAGCTAGCTTGCTAATCAGGATATCATGAGGCACTTTGTCGAAAGCTTTGCTGAAGTCCAGATATACTATGTCCACCGCATTCCCACAGTCCACAAGGGAGGTTACCCGATCAAAAAATGAGATCAGGTTAATCTGGCAGGATTTGTTCTTGACAAACCATGCTGGCTTCTAGTGATCACTGCATTGTTTTCAAGGTGCTTGCAGACTGACTTCTTCATAATCTGTTCCAGACTGACTGGCCTATAGTTCCCAGGTTCCTCCTTCTTGCCCTTTTTGAAGATGGGAACAACATCTGCCCTCCTCCAGTCATCTGGCACTTCACCTGTCCTCCATGATTTCTCAAAGATAATAGACAGTGGTTCTGAGAGTTCTTCTGCCAGTTCCTTTATTACTCTAGGATGCAGCTCATCAGGCCCTGGAAATCTAAACTCGTTCAGAGTAACCAGGTGCCCCTTGACCATTTGCCTATCTCAAGCTGCAATCCTGCCCCTACAGTCTGCTCTTCAGGTTTGCCAGGGGGGTCATAGACCCTCTTTTGGGAGAAGACCGAGCCGAAGTAGGAATTGAACACTTCTGCCTTTTCCTTGTCCTCTGTTCTCAATTTGCCATCCTCATTGCGTAGTTGAACCACCATTTCTTTCCTCTGTTTTTTACTATGCATGTATCTGAAGAAAGCTTTCTTGTTGTTTTTAGCATCCCTCGCTAACCTTAGCTCATTCTCAGCTTTAGCCTTCCTGACACTGTTCCTGCAGTTCTGTGCTACCTGCCTGTACTCTTCCCCTGTAGCCTGTCCTTCTTTCCACTTCCTATACGTGTCCTTTTTTGTTTTCAGGTCATCTTTGAGTTTATTGTGAAGCCACATTGGCTTCTTCTGTTGCCCTCTGCCTTTTTTCCTTGTGGGAATTGTTTGCAATTGTGCCTTTAAAATCTCCTTTTTTAAAAACTCCCACCCATCCTGGGCTAATTTTCTCATTAGAGTCGCTTGCCATGGGAGCTTACTTATCATTGTTCTGAGTTTGTTAAATTTGGCTTTCCTAAGATCCAGAGTACGTGTTTGGCTACTCTCAGTTTTTGCTCCCCTTAGAATCAAGAACTCAAGTATAACATGGTCACTTTCCCCCAAATTTCCCGAAACTGCCACTTTATCCACTAACTCGTCTCTGTTGGTTAGAATCAGGTCAAGGATAGCCGATCATCTAGTTCCTTCCTCCACTTTCTGTAGGAGGAAGTTATCAGCAGCACAACTCAGGAATTTCTTGGAGGGGCCATGCTTGGCAGAATTTGTCTCCCAACAGATATCAGGGAAATTGAAGTCACCCATTACTACCACATCATGCCTCCTTGAAACATTTGCAATTTGCTTTTCAAAAGTTTCATCCTCGTCTTCTCCTTGATTGGGTAGACTCCAACCGCCATGTTCGTCTTATCTTTTGCCCCCTTTATTTTAACCCAGATGCTCCCAATGGTGCTGCCAAGCTCCTCTTCCTGTATCTCTGTGCAGAGAAACGTATCTTTAACATACAGCGCAACTCCACCTGCCTTTCTGTTGCTTCTGTTCCTTTTGAACAAGTTATACCCTTCAGTCGCTGTATTTCAGCCATGGGAGTCATCCCACCAGATGCCCTGTCCAGAGAGCCGCTCGGGAACCGGACAAGGTTTGGGCCTGATCCTCTTCGGTCCTCAGTCAGACTCAGAGGGAACAACTCCCACCCCCATCTCCCCTTGAGTCTGGGTCTTCCCCTCTCTTCCTTAGCCAGGGCTTGTGATCTTTGCAGGATGTGATCACCTCCCTGTCTCAAGGCCCTGGTGGAAGGCTTCCTCCTGAGCCAGGCACAGTGCCAGGTGGGAGATGCTTTCCTCCTGGAATCTCCAGGGGGGGGGGGATCAGAAAAATCCCCAACAATACTTCCACACCTTAAAAATCCTGAGCAGCAGCCCAAGAGGGGCATGTCTCATCCCCCCTCGCTGAATGGTTCTATAGTGGTTCAGAATGTGTGCACCTGGCCCACCTTGCAGGGATCACGGGACAGTTAAAGGGGGCTGGGAAGTTCCAGGGATGGAGGGGATCATTCTTCATTAGCGGTACAGTCCTCCCAGCAGAAAGGGAACGTCTGGCAGCTTCAACGTCTCCCCTTGGTTGGTGAAAGGAGCGGGTTTGGGACGCCCTCTTCCAGTCCTTTTCTAATGCAAGGGTTGGTTTACTGGCCTCAATCCGGAGTTCCTTGTGTGCCCACTTGCCAAAGACCCGGCTGGCTGTGAGGGAGCTGCAGGGCTTGGGAGGCGGAGTGAGTGCAGAAGGAGGCCTGAGGGCAGAGTGGGCACTTGGAAACGCTGCCGCCCCCATGACTTCTGCCCGCCCCATTCCTTGCATGCTAACACCATAATGAGACTTCCTCACCTGGTCTCCTCCTTCCTCTTCCAGGTCCAGGGGATGGAGGCCCACGTGACCACGGATTCTGGAGAAGCAGAGAAGGCTCCGTCGGGGGATGGAGGTGTCCCCTCTCAGGGTAAGGATCGAGGGGGAAGTTTGAAGATGGTCTCCCTCTGACACCTCTGCTTGACTTCCATGGGCTGCTTTTGCGTTCCCGTTGAGGCTCTGTGGGAAGGTGAAATGTGATTCTAACATGAAAAAAGGTGATTTCTTTCAATAGATTAAGACTTCATCTAAATCTAGACTGGAATTTAAAATTATGCTCCAAATTATGCTGGCTTCACACAAGGAAATGATTGCAAAGTGTGCGTGAACTAACATCTCCCCACCTTCTTTCTTGGTCTTCCTCTTAGGAAATGGGACGACTCTCGGAGATAGTGGGAGGACACTGGGGGCGCCTTCTCGGCCTCCTCTTCTTGGTGCTGGAGTGGAAAGAACTTCTGGGCGGCAGGAACAGGTACGGGGGCTGGCTGCTCAGTCCCCTGCACGTCTCTCTGGGCCTGACAGGATCGTCCCTCCCAGGTGGCTGCCAAGAGGGCCCTGACTGTCGCTCCTGGAGCCCGGATCCTGCAGGAGGGCCTTCCCTTTTGCCTCCCGTTTGCTGCCCCTTTTGCATGCTCTGCTCAGGGGAACCCTTCCTCTTCCTCTCCCTCTTGCAGGCTTCGGTGTCCTTTGAGGAGGTGGCTGTGTGTTTCACGGAGGAGGAGGCGGCTCTGCTGGATCCAGCCCAGAGGGCTCTGCACAGGGAAGTTATGGAGGAGAATTGCAGGAATTTGGCCTCTCTGGGTAAGGCTCGCTCTTTCCCTTGGCTGAGGCATCCTGGAAGGAGGCATTGCAACTGTTCTTATCTGTGTCCCTCCATTTGTGGGCCATTTCCTGGCTGTTCAGTTTCCTGGGGTTCTAGACCAGGAGTCCTGAAACTAAGGCCCGTGGGCTGCATCCGGCCCGCCGGGTCTTTTCATTTGGCCTGGCAGCCGATCTAGAGGCTCCCTGCGTGCTGGGAAGCTGCCCCCGCCGGAGTAAGCCGCTGGGAAGAAAGGCGTGGGGGAAAACCCCAGAGCGACGCGCCCGCCAAGCCGCTGAGGCGGTCACGTGCGCCCGCTTTCCCTGGGGAATAAACAAGGTGCCGAGGTGGTTGAATATCCCACAGAAGTTGGGGAGGCTGCTTATAAGCTTCTTGTTGTTCATTAACTGCATCAGGTAATCGGGGCTTGGCTTGGGCTTCTCCTTGGTTTCCATTTCCCCAACCATATTCCAAACGCAGAGAGAGAGCCCGCACCAGCACCTGCCCAACCACGGCACTGGGTGCCCGCCAGGCGGGGAAAGAGACGGGGTGTGTTATGTGGTTTGAGGGGGGGGGGGAGGCCTCTGAAAATTGGGGGGGAGGAGGAGGAGGAAAACGAGGGAGCGGGAAAAGGGTGGGTGGCGTCAACGAAGAAGCCCCCAGCAGACTGACGACGGGTCCTGGGCGTAGGAGAAAAATAAGAGGGGGGAACTCGGTGGCCACCCCCCCCAGCCCCTCTTCTGCCACCACTATGGAGGACTGTGCCCTCGTCTTCTCCCAAGCCTGTACAGAGATCCGCCGCCGCTTGTCCCTCTTCCTGTCGCCACTCCCACTGGAAGCCTTTCCCCAACGTCGTGCGCCTGCAGCCGTCGCAGTCGTCGGTATTTCCCCCTCTTCTTCCCCTCTCGCCGCCGCACACGCGGCTCCTTTTCCTCGGCTCTGCTGCCCCCTGGTCTGTCTCCGCGGCGGGGGAGGCAGGCAGGCAAGCAAATGGGGAGCGGGCATGGCTACTGTTTCCCGAGGAGTCGCCGCCGCCTGCCACTGCCGCTTGTAAGGCTGTTCCCGGCCACCGGTGGTGCTTCTGCTTCTGCTGCTGGTGGTGGTGGTACTGCCGCCGCCTCGCCTCCCACTCCGCCTGCCTCCTTCCCCTCCCACTGGTGCCGTTTGCTTGCGGCTGGCGAGTCTCAGCCGTGCCGCCACCACCGTGGTGGTGGTGGTGGTGGTGGTGGCGATGGTTCCTCCGCCGCCACCTTCTTCCTCCTCAGTTCGCTCTGGAGTTCGCTTCAGTCCAGGCTGTGCTGGCGGCAGCGGCGGCGGCAGCAGCAAGCAACTGGGGATCCAGGTGCTTAAATGAGCCCCCCGTCTCCCCACCCCAGCCAAGCCCATTGGCTCAGCTGGCTGTGACCGGTCCTGCTACCTGACTCCCCACTTCTCCCCCAGGCGCAAATCTTCTCCCCAGCCCCAAGGTGCAGGGCCAGGGGAAGTCTGATTTGTTTGTTATATTTATATCCTGCCTTTTTTCCTGCAAGGAACCCTAGGTGGCTAAACCGTGGCTTACATAATCTTCCTCCTCTCCATTTTATCCTCACGATAACCCTGTGAGGTAGGTTAAACTGAGAGTCAGTGACTGGCCCAAAGTCACCCAGTGAGCTTCATGGCTGAGTAGGGACTAGAACCCGGATCTCCCGAGTCCCAGTCCAACACACTCTAACTAACCACTATGCCACACTGGCTCTCACTATGTTCTCTGGGTACCAGGTCTTCCTGACCTACACCAAGGAATGGGTTTGTACTTTTAAGGGTGTGATCCTTTGTAAACTTAGCTGGGGAAAAAGTCTCCTTGAATTCAATGAAACTTACTTCCAAGTAGACATGCATAAGATGAGGCTGTAAGGCTGCAATGTTATGCACATTTATGTGGAACAAAGTTGCAGGATGTGGACCACCAGCTCTGTGGCTGGTAAATACTGCTCATCACTCATACTAAATACTGCTCATAGTCATACTAAATACTGCTCATCAATGGCAACCATCTTTGGCAGCACCTATGTCTGTGAACAGACTTTTTCCCGAATGAAACATCTGAAATCTCCAACCAGATCCAGACTAACTGATGCACACTTCCATCATTTGTTACGACTAGCAGTGACAAATATGGAAGCGGACATTGGCCATCTCATTAGCCAAAAGCAGGCCCATACTTCCCATTGAAATACTAATAAGCTTATGTTGATTAAAATTGTTCTTCATTTTAAATATATTGTTTTTTCCTGTTTTTTTGCACTACAGATAAGATATGTGCAGTGTGCAAATCAAGCCTTTCTATACCTTTTTAGAATTTAATGTATTTCAATTTTAAATAGCAAATTAATTTATTATTAATTTATAATAACTTTCCATTTAATCAAGTTTTAAAAAAGGACCCGGGTCCTTTTTATTTTACTTGATCCATTCGTTCATATTTTTTTCAAACTATAGTCGTCGTCCCCCAACAGTCTGAGGGACAATGAACTGGCCCCCTGTTTAAAAAGTTTGACAACCCCTTTTCTAGACTGAGGCTTCTTGGTCCAAGCAGGAACCTGTGACTCCCTAGCTCTCTTGCACTCCCATGTGGAGGAGTTCCAAGAGCTGCCCAACCTCTCTTTGACCTTGATGGGTCTGGTGAGAACAGGGGCGGCGGAGCGGAGGGGAGGATTCAGCCTGGGTGGCTTGAAGTCCCTAAACATATTTAATAACCAGGGGTGCCGGAAGTAATTCCTCTCTTTCTGTCCTCTGCAAAAGGGCTTCCCGTTCCCAGATCTGATGTCATCTTCCGCCAGGGAGAAGCAGATGACCCCTTTGTCCAGGGCTGTGAGGAAGGGGAGAGACCAGCAGGTGGGTGCTTAGCTCTGCCTGGACCCTTTGTCCATGGTCCGTGTGTTCTCCTTCTAGATGTTTCCTATGTTTGCACACAACTCCTATGTGCTCTTCAGGAGATCTGACAGAGAAATAGCCAGGGAATAGCTGGAGGGAATCGGTCAATGGGAAAAGGCTTGTTTGTGTCTAACGTGTGGGGAAGACATCTACAGTCCTGAAGGAACATACCCTCATTTTGTTTTACGTTACATGATTTTTTGATTACAGTATATCCCAACGTTTTTCCTCTTGCACAAAACACAAGGGGGCTTGCATGGTTCTCACACACAGAATCACAGAATTTTATTGTTTATAGCCAATGGCCATCACAATACATCACAATACATATATACATGAAATATAAAATAAAATAAAAACAGGTTGAACATTAAATATAATGAAACAAAATGCTATAAAATAATCAAGGTTTAGAAACATTCTTTCTGTATGGCCCCCTTATGGTTTGGCAGTAGTTTGGTTTATAAAGGCTGCCCTTATTTTCCTTGCAGCTAACGCAAATAAAGCTATCGTGTAGCTAATAAATTTGTCCACATCAGCCAGCAACCATCTAATTTTAAAATAGTCTGATTGACCTTCTAAAGTAGTCTGAAAAGGAAGAATAAATCTGGCCCTGGGTGAATTATATAGTGGACAATATAGAATATAATGTACCAGATCTTCAATGTGCCCTGTTTCACATATGCAAAAACGCTCTTGTGCAGGTCTGTTAGAAAACCTTCCAGCCAAATACTCAGTGGGCATTGTTTCAAATCTGAGCTGGGTAAAAGCATGCCTAACAGGGAAGAAGGTTAGCTCTTGCAGATAGCTTGCCCTTTTGTGATCTGTTTTAATCTTGGCGTACCAAGTGGCAGATTTGCAGTTTTTTGTATATTCAAGATCTCTTTTGGCATCTTCGCCAAACACAATATCTCTGATCTTATAATCTGACACATCGTGCATTGTCGTTGCTAAGGGAATCGAGTAACTCAGCATCAAGCATCTGCAAGAGTTTGCCCAGCCTTCTCTATTCTGCAACTCCAAAAAGCATAGTTTTGCTAAATGGTTTTCTGGCAATGATGTTAATTTTTTCCAGTATAATATTATGGATTTGTGTATACGTGCATTCAGGGAAGGGAGACCTAGTTCAGTCCTTAACAGTGCACCAGGTGTACTGTGTGGCACTGCCAAGAGCATGCGCAGGAATTTGTTTTGTATTATCTCAAGTTCATCTCTACAGTAACTGCCCCAGATTGGTGCACCATATAAGAGATGGGACACAATCTTGGCTGCAAAGATCTTTAAAGTTGGTTCTACTAAGCAATGGCCCTCAGTATAGTGCAGTCTCTTTATAGGTCCTAGTAAACGGGCAGCTGAGGACGTAATTGCCTCGAAGTGGGTATGCCATAGGGTATTTTCAGAAAAATTCAATCCTAAATACTTGAATGAGCGACATTGTTCAATACTGTGTCCATCTAGGGTCCATTTATGCTGCTCATGCCTTTTGGAGAACACGACCACTTTTGTTTTGCTGTAATTAATGGATAGACCTTCCTGTTTACAGTAATTTCCAAATTTAGTAAGTAATCTTCTCATGCCAATTTGCGTTAAGTGCCATGTCATCCGCATAGAGCAGGACTGGGACCTTCTGTTCCCCAACTGCAGGAGGGAAATAGGCAGGGGAGGAAAGTTGAGTGATGTCATTTATATAAAGGTTGAATAATAGTGGTGCCAGAATGCAGCCTTGTTTGACTCCCCTTACTGTTGGGATTGGATCAGTAAGGGAACCTGCCATGCCAACTCGAATTTTAATATCAGTTTTAGTATAAAGTTGTTGCACGAGGAACAGCAGATGTTTATCAACTGAGATGGCATCTAGTTTTTCCCATAGACGTTGTCTATCGTATCAAATGCAGATGAGAGATCTACAAATGTAATATATAGCTTTTTCGATGGGCTATTTACGTACTTTTGGATAAGGTAGTTCAGTACAAAGCATTGATCTATTGTGCTATGTCCCTTGCGAAAGCCTGCCTGCATCGGGGACAGAATCTGATGTTCTTCAACCCATTGGTCCAATTTGTCTAGGAGATGCCGTGCATATATTTTAGCGGGAACATCAAGTAGACTTATTGGACGGTAATTTTTTGGGTCCCCTCGATCACCTTTCTTATAGATTGGGACAATAATGTTAGATGTCCAGCCATTTGGCAGAATTCCAGTCGCATTAATTGTTGTGAATAGTTTTGCCAGGATTGGTGCCCACCACTCTGGGTCTATGCGGAAGATTTCAGGGGGCAGCATGTCCCAGCCTGGGGCTTTACCCAATGATAGTCTCCCAATTAAACTTTTAATTTCTGCTTAGGTGACGGGGCCATGTAAGTTGCACCTCCAAAACTACCCCATCCTTTGTTCCATACCGTGCAAAGTGGCTCTCTTTAGAGCTGCCTTTATACATATTCTCAAAATGCAAGACCCATTTAGTCGTTGGGATTTGTCCCTCTACTGCTGGTCTTGTTTGTTTAAGTCCACCTGCTACAAGGTCCCAAAAATATTTTTCGTTCTTGCTGATTATGGCTTGCCCAAGGTCCTTCCAAAATTTATTTGCATAACTCCTCTTTTTGGCTCTTAAAAGTTTCTTATGTGTGCTTCGCTGTATTAAAAACTTCCTGACTTGGTCATCATCTTTGTGTTTTCTTAAAAATCTGGCTGCTTTTACCAGAGACTGTTTACTTTTTCTACACTCCGCATCAAACCAGGATTTTGTATATGGTTCTGTCTTTTGGTGCTCAGTTTTGACCAAAAAGGGTCTTAGTTGTTCTAACAGGGCCTGGTACAGATTGAGGGTATTACCTGTCTTATTTATAAATTCATCTCTTAATTTCATCATAGTCTGATTCCCCAAAGTTTGCTTTATTTCATCTGCCAGGGTTAATGTCCATCTGATA
Source organism: Shinisaurus crocodilurus (assembly GCA_021292165.1). Taxonomy (NCBI): domain Eukaryota; kingdom Metazoa; phylum Chordata; class Lepidosauria; order Squamata; family Shinisauridae; genus Shinisaurus; species Shinisaurus crocodilurus. The sequence goes on from CM037891.1 coordinate 274,909, forward strand.
CGCCTTTCTCCAATGCACACACCCTGCATAGAGTGTGTGACAGTGGACAATTTCTTGCTCTTTGCATAGCCTACCTGTGCTACCAATGAGAGATGGTCGCTGTGGAGGAAGGGGGGGCTGGCTGACCCGCCACAACCCACCCTTTCCTACCCAAAGGACCCAAGACCCCCAGAGATCTCAAGGTACCAGACTGCCAGCCTCAGCTGTCTGCAATCCTACTTGAATCAGGGACTTGCCTTTGTCTATAACCTGGATTTAGATACTGAAGCCACAGAGCATCCACAAACACCATGTGGGGTAAAAAACCCAGAAGGTTTATTCAGGTAGCATATTACATAAAAGTTGGGAAATGAGAGAAGTAAACAAGGACAGAGAGACGCTTTGGTACAAAGTAATAGAGCTGCAAAATAACAAAACCTGATTCCTTATATCTCCCAGGCACACAGCTATTTAGCTGGGGGTCAGTTCTCTTCAGGGTTGGATCCAGCACAGCCTTGCCGCCCGGGGAGACTACACACCTACCCGAAGGTCCGAGATGGGTAGCCCTCCACAAGGCTTGCCTTGTCAAAGCCCTCATTCAGCTAATTTCACCAGGAGCCTACCTGGGGTCGGATCCTGAGGCCGCCCGAAGGCTTGGACCTCTGCGTGGCTTGCCGCCATTGCTCCACAGCAAGCACGCGACGAACAAAGACAAAGACACAAGACTCACACCTTGGAATATAGCTCTTCCCCCCTCCCCTCCTCCTTTCTGTAGCTCTGCTGCCTCTAGCCAATCAGGATGCACTTCACCTGGCCAGGCAGGGGAGGGGGGCTCATGACATTTGCATTTGAAAGCCGGGTCACCGGCTTTTCAGGACTTTCAGGCGCCATGCCCCATCCGATACTTTATGTACATTTCGCCTCCTCCCAGACCCCCCAACTGGCCTTACTTGGTTTACACATGAGGAGGCGTGTGCGTGTGTGTGTGTGTGTGTGTGCAGGCGTGTGAGTGTGTGCAGGAAGCCTCAGAGGCTCTTTTCTTCACAGTCGCTATGTGCCCGTTCTTCTACATGAAATGATTGAGTTTTTAGATAGATAGCATATGAGACAAAAATATAGTCTACCACACTGCCCCCGTTCTGGGATATGTAGGTGTAGTGACCTTTTGTCTTATCGAAAGGGCCCCCATTTAAACATTGTAGATGATACTTATATGCAAGGGAGTAGAGCATTTGTCCATTTTTGTTAATATTCCTATCCTGTGAGGATCTATCAGGGATAGTAGTATTGTCCTCATCTAAAGCCAAAACCTTATTCATTTGTTCATTATCTCCCCCCCCCCCCCCATTCGGGCATTAAAATCCCCACACAACAAAACCTCTGTTCTTGGAAATGTTTCCTCAATACATTGTAACACTTGTTCCAAATCCTGCCAAACTTGTTTTGCATCATGATTTATAGACTTGGGAGGAATATATACATTTAAACAAATAATTTGATTAATTTTAAGAGATAATTTACTAATACTGACTGAATATATCCATTGTTTGTTCATTTTAAGTCCCTTATATCCATTTGTGTATCAGCAGAGAGAAGGATTGCCAGTCCTCCACTCCCACGACCATGCTTACATCTTTTAATAGCTGGAAGAGCCACTATTTTGAAGGCCTTGTAGTCGAATATCAGTGGCATCTGTAAGCCATGTTTCTTGTAAGCACAGTAAATCAAAACAATTGCATGTAGGTGGTGAATTCCGGGTCAGTAAATTTGTTCAGCCACCCTGCCATGTTCCATGACAAAATACGCAATGTGTACTCAGAATGCTTTGCTACTGATCTATCTGATCTAGGAGGCCTGCAGTATCCCAAAAAATACTTCCATTAGGTGTGTTATTGAAATGGACTGGATTTAGGGAGCTGGGGCTATTCTCAGGGGCCATGGTAGTTCCATCACATTTCTTTGGAGGCAGCCCGGATTGCAGCTGGATTTGCTGTGTACAGTCAACTTGTGAAAAGCTTTCCTTAAGGAGTGCTTCTTGCAGTTCTTGAGCCAGAGAGATTGAGTGCCCTGAGGTGTTAGGGAGATTCTCGCATACTGACCGTAAGTCAATTTCATAGTCATTGCGTCTTTCTGTTAGCAGTTCGTTAGGAATGCGAGGGACTGTTGAACAGTTATCCATGGGCTCTGGACTTTGTGATGGCGAGGTCTCTTCGGCAGGTAACAACTCATCCTGAGTTTGCCAGATGGGGTGGTTCAGTATGGCAATCCCCCTTGAGGGGGAGAGGTTGTTGATGGGTAGCTTGCCCATGTCATTTAAGCAGATATGTAAAAGGCTCCCTGCCCCCTTTATTTGAGACACTGAAGTGGTTTCAAGATCCTCTGCTTTTTCCTCCTCCTGATTGTTTCCCTTTGTAATTAACAGTGTACATAACGGCTTTGGAGAGGTGCTTGCAGATGTGAGCAGTTCCTTAAGTTGATCAAGCTTTGCAACAAGGTCATCCTGTTTCTGGTTTGGAGAATGCTCCGAAGGAGTTAATGATTTGTGCTTCCAGAGCATCTCCATTTGGCTCCAATGTAGGTTTCAAAGGAGGTTGTTTACTGTAGGATTGCCTGGGGGCAGTGGGACATAAGCACAGTTTTCCAGCTCCCAAGGACAGTTTCCTCCCCCCCCCCCTCTCCTAGGGAGATAGGAGGATTGTGTATACACCAGTGTTTCTCAACCTTGGGTCCCCAGATGTTTTTGGCCTACAACTCCCAGCATGCCCCAGCCAGCATAGCTGGCTGGGGCATGCTGGGAGTTGTAGGCCAAAAACATCTGGGGACCCAAGGTTGAGAAACACTGGTATACACACACCTGTTTCGGAGGGGTTTTTTTTCTTCTTTTAATTAACGGACGGAGAGTAAGATCCCTGAAAACTCTGATTGGATATATTTGAAGCCAGGAAAGAAAAGCTTTCATTTTTAGTAGCAGAAGTGGAAGAGTGGGTCCGTCAAAACTAAGCAACACCCGCCTGTGAGTGGGTGAGCTGGGAAGCCACTCTGCACTAGCCAGATCAGTGTGCTGTGGTCGAGAGCGTAGCAGCAAACACAGGGAGCGGACAGTTGCCCCTCGTGAGCCCCATCGCCGGCCCTGATTCAACTTCGTCTCAGCAATGTGTAACAAGACTTGTGATGTTTGTAAAATTCGGGCTTGCGCCCTCTGTCTTGTCCCCTAGGAGATGGCAGCAATCTTTTCTCACCAATAGCTTTAGAGGGTTTATCAGCTTTGGGAGTTTTAGGGAGTTTGCAGCCTTCTTTCCCCCTTGTGATGGGAGAGTGGACTTCAGCTTGCTGAACTGCGGAGTTGTATGTTTAGCAAGGAAATCATCAAAAGATCGCCTAAACTGTGTAAGCTGACTATCAATTTTAATTAAGTGATCAAATATTGCTATCACAGTCTTGGCAGTCAGTAAGCATTGTTTTGCAGCAAATCCCAGAGTAGCCTTCCCTTGTTGGTATGCTGGATTTTCTTTGCTAAGAGACAGAGTGCTTAATAAGAGGGACTCATCCGGCTCATATGTAGGATCATTGGGGCAGTCTTCAACCTCCGGGAAAAGAGAAGACAGAATCTCTGTATCAAGAGCCGAGAAGCCATTCAAAGTAGGGAAAGGGCTACTCACTTCTTCTTTCACAGATAGCATTTCATCTATCCTTGGCTGCTTTGATGACTTTATCTGTTGGTGCGTGGCTGGGCTTGATCTGTTTCTAGTGCGCTTTCTGCCCATTCTGTTGTAATAATTGTTGATTGTTAATGTAGAGGTTGTTTTTGTAAGCAGTCATATAAACATCCAATGTCCAGATATCCAAGGAGCACAGAGAACGGGAAGTTAAATAAATAAAATAAAATTTTGTAGCAGTCAGAAAGAGCTGGGGTAGCTTCACAGCTGCCTCAGCGGAAAGTAAACTGCAAATTCGCTGTTATGAAGCATATCACCGCTGGCCCAAAATATAAAATACAAAAGATAAAAGGATAAAATAGGTCTAGAATAAAAAGAAACCCCTGATAAGGGGGCAATCCCTTATGTTTATATGTTTGGGCAATCAGCGGAGCAGATGTACGGGGCGGCCGGTCACATCGCCATCTTGGCCACACACCCCGGTTCTCACAGCAAAATTCCTTATCTCAGGTCCACCTCCTCCTCTCCATTTTATCCTCGCATCAACCCTGTGAGGTAGATCAGGTGGAGAGTGGATGACTGGGGCATGTGCCGGGAGGGAGGGTGGTTTCTCCAGAAAGTCCTGCTGCCTTTAGCCAGTGCTGACTAGAGGGGAACTAGTACTTTATGTGATTTAGAAGCTATACTTCTATTAATGCAGCCCAAAAGAGCATTTGCCTTTTTTGCAGCCACATCACATTGTTTGCTCATATTCAGCTTGTCCGATCTAGTACAATTCCAAGATCCTTTTCGCTTGTAGTATTGTTGAGCCAAATATCACCCGTCCTGTAACTGTGCATTGGTTTCTTTTTCCTAGGTGCAGCACTTGGCATAGATCCCTCTTAAATTTCTATTTAATTAAATTTAATTAAATTGTTAACATCTCTTTTTTTCATTCTTTCAGCTGATGGGAGAGCAAGTAATAAAAACTGCAAACAGCAGGAAAGGAAAACTGAAGGTGAACAGAAGCGGCGGATCAAATTCACATCCTTTGAAGAGATGGACTTCCACGACATGGCAATGCTAGAAGAATCTTTTGAAGGAAACAAAACAATGGTTCAAAATGGAGAGAATGTGCGGAAATGTTCTCAGTGTGGAAAGAGCTTGAGTCAGTGTATATACCTTACTGAACATCACAGAATTCACACAGAAGTGGAAACATATAAATGCTTTGAGTGTGAAAAGCAATTGAGTTCAAGCTCAGTGCTTATCTTGCATCAAAGGACTCACACAGGGGAGAATTCGCATTATACATGCTCACAATGTGGAAAGAACTTCAAATACAGCTTCTACCTTAAACGACATCAAAGAATCCACACAGGGGAGAAGCCCCTTAAATGCTCAGTGTGTGGTAAGAGCTTCATCTCGAGCTCCAATCTAAACTCGCATCACAGAATTCACACAGGGGAGAAGCCCTTTAAATGCTCAGTGTGTGGTAAGAGCTTCATCTCGAGCTCCAATCTTAACTCGCATCACAGAATTCACACAGGGGAGAAGCCCTTTAAATGCTCAGAGTGTGGACAGAGCTTCAGTGTGAGTGGTAACCTTAAAAAACACCAAAGACTTCACACAGGGGAGAAGCCCTTTAAATGTTCAGAGTGTGGGAAGAGCTTCAGTCGGAGCTACAGCCTTTACTCACATAATAGAATTCACACAGGGGAGAAGCCCTATAAATGCTCAGAGTGTGAGAAGAGCTTCATCTCGAGCTCCGAGCTTAAAATACATCGCAGAATTCACACAGGGGAAAAGCCCTATAAATGTTCAGAGTGTGGGCAGAGCTTCAGTCAGAGCTCCCACCTTAAACAACACCAAACACTTCACATAGGGGAGAAGCCCTTTAAATGCTCAGAGTGTGGGAAGAGCTTCGTCTGGAGCTCCGAGCTTCAATCACATCATAGAATTCACACGGGGGAGAGCCCCTTTAAATGTTCAGAATGTGGGCAGAGCTTTAGTCGGAGCTCCCACCTTAAACGACACCAAACACTTCACATAGGGGAGAAGCCCTTTAAATGCTCAGAGTGTGGGAAGAGCTTCTTCTGGAGCTCCGAGCTTAACTCACATCATAGAATTCACACAGGGGAGAAGCCCTTTAAATGCCCCCAGTGTGGGAAGAGCTTCAGTCTGAGTTCTTGTCTTAAAAAGCATCAAATAATCCACTCAGGGGAGAAGCCCTTTAAATGTTCAGAGTGTGGGAAGAGCTTTAGTCAGAGTGGTAACCTTAAACTACACCAAAGACTTCACACAGGGGAGATGCCCTTTAAATGCTCAGAGTGTGGGAAGAGCTTCATCTCGAGGTCCAATCTTAAAAGCCATCACAGAATTCACACGGGAGAGAAGCCTTTTAAATGCTCTCAGTGTGGGAAGAGCTTCAGTATGAGTTCTAGCCTTAATCAACATCAAAGAATCCACTCAGGGAAGAAGCCCTATAAATGCTCCCAGTGTGGGAAGAGCTTCAGTGTAAGTGGTAACCTTAATAAACATCAAAGAATCCACACAGGGGAGAAGCCCTTTAAATGCTCACAGTGTGGGAAGAGCTTCAGTCAGAGCTCCCACCTTAACTCACATAATAAAATTCACACAGGGGAGAAGCCCTATAAAGGCTCAGCTTCTACTCGAGCTCCCAACTTAAATCACATCAAAGAATCCACACGGGGGAAAAGCCCTATAAATGCTCAGAGTGTGGGAAGAGCTTCATCTTGAGCTCCAAGCTTAAATCGCATCATAGAATTCACACAGGGGAGAAGCCCTATAAATGCTCCCTGTGTGGGAAGAGCTTCAGTGTGAGTGGTAGCCTTAATAAACATGAAAGAATCCACACGGGAGAAGCTGTATAAATGCTCAGAGTGTGGGAAGAGCTTCATCTCGAGCTACAATCTTAAATCACATCATAGAATTCACACAGGGGAGAACCCCTTAAAATGATCAGAGTGTGGGAAGAACTTCAAATACAGCTCCAACCTTAACTCACATCACAGAATTCACATGGGAAAGCCCTATGAATGTTCCAATGTGAGAAGAGCGTCACCCAGAGTACTGAACTTAAACGACATCAAAGAATCCACTTGGGGGAAGCCCTTTAAACTTTCAGATTGTGGAAGGAGCTTCATCTCAAGCTCCGAACTTGACTCCCATCAAAGAATTCACTCAGGGGAGAAGCCCTCTAAATGCTCAGAGTGCGGGCAGAGCTTCAGACAGTTCCAAACTTAAAGCACATGATAGACTCCGAGTGCAGGGGTGCCTGAATCCCCTGGAGCGCCAAGTGTCAGGATCTCGGTCAGCTCAGTGCCACAGCTCCATCTAGTGGCTGCTTCCTAGACAGCAGCCCAGTTCACTGCTGTCTTCACAGAATCCTGTCCCAAACCTCCAGCTGCTCAGGCCTGCTAATGCAGTCTGGTTGGGAGCTGCTGGAGGACCCTATAGTAGGGCTTCCTCTGCACTCCAGCCTTTGCCACAGCAACACAAGCTCCAGTGTTGTCTGCTCCTGCTTCCTGCTACCAACCTTGAGCCTTTCTCCCATCCAAGTGCCAGCTTTGACCTTAGTAGGGAAGGAAGCTGGCAGGCCTGTGGCTTATGCTGGCTCAGCTTGTCTGAGCATGGAAAGCTAAGCAGGGTCAAGGCTGGTTGTTACTTGGATGGGAGACCCCTCCTCTAGTTTCCTGCATTGAGCAGGGGGTTGGACTCGATGGCCTTGTAGGCTCCTTCCAACTCTATTATGAATCTATGCTTCTATTTGGGAACCTAACTGAAGAGGGGGGCGGGGTTCTGATGTGTTACAGTTGAAGCGTCACCCCAGGAGGGCAGAATGGAGATGCCTTGTTCGGGCAAGGAGCTCCTTGATGGGCTACCATCCCTTGTCAGTGAGTGGTTCGGGCGGAGTTCTATCTAGAGGGATATCACAGCCACACCTTTGCTCTGAACCAGATGCCCAGGCTGGGAGCCTTTGCTGCTGGGGTTCTCGTCTTTACTGTCCCAAATCCTCTATCTGCAAATACTACCATCTGAGCTTCTTTGGGCACTCTTCACATGGACTCTCCATCCAATTTAGACCCTTGTCTCTTTGAACTGTGTATTGTGAAGAACCAGCCATGAAAGGTATTGCTCTAGTTTTCATAGACCTTGAATTCTTGTTTGCTATGGTGTAGGGCCGCCTGTGAGAATCCATTTTGAACCAGAAAGTGTCCTCCATTTTCCTTGGTCTGAGAGAGGCCTAGAAAGCATCTTTGCATCTCTGTGTGTACCCTGCATGTCTGTCCCATGGGAAGCCGCTTTGGCTCCCAGCATGAGGAACGGGTCAAAGAACAGAGAAGATAATGAATTACTGGGATGCTGTAATTTGTCCTGTCGGGAGAGGGAGGGGTCGGGGGATCAAGAGGGGGGGTGAGTGAGGGGGTAAAAGAAGCAGCCAAGGCTTCTGTAGGTTGTTGGGAGCAAGGTGTCGCAGAGCACAGAACGGGACCCCGGTTCAGGCCAGTCCCATCACTCAACCTCCAAGCGGAGCGCCTGGGTACATTGCTGTAAGTTCATTTAGTTTCTCGTGTTACTAGGTTAGAATCTCTGGTGTCAACTAGACTAGTGTATAGTCTTTGTTGTTTTGTAGGTCTGACTGTGTAGTTGAGCTCTTCCTTTTCTGCTAGTTTCACATTCCCTTATCTCCCTTTTCAATTTGTATTTGTTTACTATCAAATAAAGATGCTTTCAGTTTTGCCTACAAGTGGTTTCGCTTTGACTAAGTGCTAGGTTCTAGTATTTAGTTCCGATCTAAATTGGGAATTGCAGGCAGAGCGCTCCTGGGTGTCAAAATAGCTGCGGAAAGTACTCGCGCTTTGCATGAAAAGAACGGCGGCGGTCCTTCACACGCCCCCATAAATTTGGGAGTCTCATCTCCTAGAAGATTCCCATGATATTAAAACATACAAAGGAGGCTTAAATATTCTTCTTTTGGGCTAGATACAGGGTGGTTTCTTTAAAGTTTATCTCTAATAAAACAACTCCTTACTAAACCTTGACTAATTAAACCAAAATATATTTTCTTGCCATCTTTATATCAAGCTTTTTCATGTTTATGCCTTGCACCATATTCTTTGCACATTCATGGATAAGTGAAAACTGCACCTTCCACCCTGATTGAGACAGTCGAATTCCTCTTCCCTCACGTAACCCTTTACATCTTGAGTGGAGAGCTTAAACTCAACATTTTCCTCTCAGATATTATCCGTGGCCTTACCAAGTAGTTTTTAACATCAGTTACCCAAAATGCATGGTGAACCTGCTTCCTTCTTTGTGTGTCTCGCCTGAAATAAATTATCACTACTTTTTACTTGTTCACTTTTCCAGTTTTTTCATCATGTACAGCCGCCTTAGCAATTCCAAGACAACAAAATCAGCCATTGTCTTAAAATCTGTGGCAGTCCCAGTTCCCAAATCCGATGAGGCCTGACAGAGACATGCACCCTGCATGCACGTAGGCGCCCTCTGAAGAATGCCAGGTACTGGGGTGGAGCCAGAGGGAAAGGCTGTGGCTTCCATGCCCTCTTTGTGGACCCCCCAGGAGGGCATCTGGCTGGCTGCAGATGGAAAGATGGAATGCTGGTCTTCGTCGGTGTGCCCAGGAAACCCTCTACTTCCTTGATCTCTCTCAGCTTCTCCTGTTCCCTCTTGTCTCCCTCTCCCCATGTCTCTCACGCACATCCTTCTTCTTTCCCTCCAGTTCAGCCCACAGGCAGTGTCTCCCCCACCAAGGAAGGCCCCCTCTCCCCCCACACCCTCCTGCTTTGCACTGCGGAGAGTTCCTGTCCCCTGGAGATTGAGATCATGTGGCTGAAGAGCAGGCAGAAGGAGAAGAAAGGGGTCTTACACAGAGAAGAGCTCCGGAGCAGAGACTAGACTCACCAGACCCGGGTGATGCTGGACATGACGCCCAAGTGGGGAGATGTCTACACCTGCCACCATCACCGTGCAGTGGGGTATGATCCTTCCGTCCTGCTTGGGAAACAATCATGCAAAGAGGGTGGGGATTTCCCCTTTCCTGTTGCAACCCTGACCGGGTGGGGATGCAGGGAAGCTCTGATACTACCCAGGTGTCCTGTCCTCATAGATGTTCTTAGCAAGAGCCAAAGCCTGGAGACGTGCCACATTCCTGATGACCAACCAAGGAGGTCCTGTTGTGATGATGAATGTTGGGACTGACGGTAAGAAACTAGGAGAGGATATATTTGTGCTATTATCCCTCCTTTCCCGTGTTTGCGAGAGTAGCAGAGTTAGCCCCCTTTCAGCTTTAAGGGGAAGCTTGGATCTGCCTGTTACAGCAGTATTGGCATTTGGTAATTCAGGATGCTTTGTAGGAGACTGAATTTCCCTGGATTGCCCCCGTTTATCTCCCTTCAAAATACCAATCAGACAAACAGTCTTGTAAAGGTTAAAAATAGCATTTACTCACTCAGATATTGCAGTTCTTCAGTCAGAGAAAATTTTATTTATTTGTTTATTTATTTATTTATTTATTTATTTATTATATTTATGAATCGCCCATCTGACCAGATATCCGGCCACTCTGAGTGATGTACAGTCCAATAAAATACAGGGGGGAGGGAAACACACACACACACACACATACACACACAGTTTAAAACACAATTAAATACAGTACAACTTAAAAATCCTAACCCACCCCATATTCCTGCCTGAAAAGCCGCATTTTTAATGCCTGGTGGAGGCTAATCAAGGAAGGGGCATGGCAGAGGTCACTGGGGAGAGAGTTCCCCAAATTGGGGGCTGCCACAGAAAAGGCCCTCTTCCTAGTTCTCATCAGCCTGGTTTCTCTGGCTGATGGGACAGGGAGGAGGCCGTCCGTGGCAGATCTTGTTGAGCGGCCTACTTGATGTTGCTGGAGGCGCTCCTTGAGATAAACTTGAGATATGTACAGTTGCAAAATACTCATTCATCTAGGTTCATTGGAGCTCAGAGATCAGGAGCAAGATTTCTTATTGCTTCCATGATGAGTTTCAAGATTCAAGTCTCCGTGTGTCCGCGGGCAGGAAGAAGAGAAGCAATAAGCTACGCCCACTTCCTGCCAGAGGACACAAGGGAATTTGCCTCATAGAGTCCTCCCTGGGAATGTTCAGGAAAACTCTATCAGGCCTCCTTGTGGCTAAACATTACTCTGGTTTTTGACTGTAAACATCCCTCGATGATGATGATGATGATGATGATGATGATGATGATGATGATGATGATTCCTATTGTGCCATCAGTGTGCAACGCACATTCCAAAGTGCACGAGGACAGGTGCTTGCAGTCTAAAAACCGACAAGAGAGGCAGAGGAAGGGGAACAGCAGGCACGGTTCTGGCCACCACCCATCTCCGGGACTTCTTCACCTAGCAACTGCCCGGTCAGCACCAGGGCCATTCCCCATTGGCTGAGCTTGCCTGGGCTGCTGGAGAGCCACCCGGCAGCACCCCTTCTGGGGCCAGGACTAGGCTAATGGGGCACCTCTCCCCCTGGTGCCTCCAGAGTCCACTCAAGGCCCCAGATCTCTGTGTGGGCCCCACGTCTGGCCTTGAGGGAGCTGACATTACAGCAGCAGCAGGGCCAAGGGGGCTTTCCTGGGCCCCTCCACCTGTTTCTGCTGCTGCTGATCCTGCTGGGCGCTGAGCCTGGGCAAGGTAAGAAGGTGCCATCCGAGGGTCCCTCAGAGGGGCACATAGGTCTGATGCCTGGCAGGGGGTGAGTGTGCAGGTGGAATGAATGGGCAGGGGGGAGGCAGAACGGATCGAGGCCCTTTCCTTTCAGCAGCCAGACAGGGACACCCGAGACTCCCCCGAGTGGGGAGAGAAGTTGCCAAGCTCAGAGGGACTTCACATTGCAGAAATACCCTCCTTTTCAAGGGGCCTAACTCTGTCCTCAACCCTCCACCGCACCTTGAAAGAGAATCCTCCAGGGGGTCAAAAAAACAAATCCCCATGAAAGAGCCACTAAAGTGACCAGATCTTCCACTGCAGATAATGGGGGGTTGTCACTTTCTCTCTCTGAACACCCTCCGCCGCCCTCCTCCTCCTCCTCCTCCTCCTCCGTAATTCCTTGCTCCCTTAAGCACTTATATTCAGGAGCAGCCTGTCGGGTGTGGAGTTCAAATTCTTCAGGCAAGAAGGCTGGAGGGAGGGGAGCATTTGGCATTTTGCAGAGACTGGGGGGGGGGGATGGGGAAATTTCCCTCCTCAGCGGTCTTTGGGCTCCCTGGCTCAGGAGCCCTCCCCTCTACAAATCCTCTCTTTTGTGTGTGGGGCTCAGAGTGATCCCACCACGGCTGCTGCCCAAAGGAGGAGACCCCTTACTGGTGAGGGAGTGGATGGGCGAGAGAGGGAGGCTACCCAGGGCCAGGAGGAGGGCAGGCACTGTGGGTCGCTCCCCCAAGCAACAGAACACACTTCACACACACACACACACCCCGGCAGCCTAGTCAGAAAGAGGAAGTGGGAATCTAACTGGAGACCAAAAGGAAAGGAAAGGCTGAAGGAGTTGGGTGTGTGGACCCTGGAGAAGAGGCCGTGTGAGGACAGACATCTTCGGGTATTTCAAGGGCTGTCAGTCACACACAGATGAGGGGGCAACTTTGGTTGCTGCTGCTCCAGAGGGGAGAGCCAGAACCGGGGGCTCAAGTGACAGGAAAAGGGAGTTAGACTGAGCTTCAGGAAGAACCTCCAGACAGAAGGAGCTGGTCAACAGGCTGGTGGACTCTCCTTGGTTAGGGGCTTTTAAGCAGGGTCCAAAGAGCCTCCAGCCTGGAGTGTGTGTGCTGTCGCTGTGGATTCCCTGCACCGGCAGCAACAGCGGGGAGCGACCAGACTAGATGACCTGTGAGGTCCCATTCCAATTCTAGGACCCTGTGATTCTAGGAACCTCCTGCCGTACCCCACCCCTCAATAGGGCCTCAAGCTTGCTCTCCTGATTGGTGGCTGTGGGGTGAAAGCCTGACTGAGCACATACCTCACCCCGTTTGCATTCACCTCAATGGTCCCCCCAAGCAGTCTCAAAGAGCTGCAGAATACCCTCAAGCACCCGAGAGGCGCCAAAGCCCCTCCTGAGCAAAACCGGTTCATGCTGTCATCAGAGGGGAGGGTGGGGGTGAGGGTGGTGGTAAAAAGGACAGCCCAAGCTCTGTTGAGTTTGTTGGGAACAAGCTGTAGGACTGCACGGACGGGTCATCGGCTTCGGCCAAGCCCAAGGAATCGCAACCCCAACCTGAATGCTTGGTAGCCTGCTGTAAGTCTGAATGGATTGCTGAGAGTAGTTCAGGAAGAGCTTCCAGTGTTAGTCCGATCAGGTTCTCTGATGCAACGTAGTATGCTGTCTGTGCCTTTCCAAGCCTCATGGACTCAGTTTGTGCATTGCAGCTTTACGCTTTGCTGAATTTGTACACTGCTTCTGTTTACTGTAAACCCCTTATCTTCCTGACCCGCTTCGCTCAATTACACTTATTATAAACAACAGCCACTTGCCTGTTGTAAACTTTGATTCAATGTTATTCTGGTGCGGTTGAACTCGGGTAACCTGAGAGCCGCGATCGAAGGAGTTTTTAACGTGCCGGTTAACCCGTTAAATAAATAATTCTTAGACCTCTCACACTGCCTTTGGGATGTCTAATCCCTACTTGATACCTCTTTGACCAGTAAAATAAGCACAGCTTCCCACAACTGTCCCGAAGGACAGTTTGGAGGTGTTGCATGAAGGTATGAACTGGCATGGAAGGTTCTGCTGCAACCCCCTCCCATTCCGCCCGCTAAAGAGCCAAAGGTCCCCTTAGCTCCCTCCCAAACATCAATTCGTTGGGGGAGAATCCCAGGCTCTCCTGGGGGGAGTCCCAGGTACGCGAATAACAGGTAGGGGAGAGCTTGATCCTAAGTCTCAGGATGCTTAGCCGCATAGGCTCGGATCATTTTCTCTAGAGTCTGATTGAACCGCTCTACCAGCCCATTTGTCTCGTGATGATATGGCACCGAAGTCAGATGCTCTACACCCCCCAATTCCCACATTTTTAAAACAATTTGGACACGAATCTCGTGCCACAGTCCGAAACTACCGTGTGAGGCATTCCTAGGCGGGCAAATAGAGAGAGGAGAGTCTTAGCCAGGCTGGTAGCGGAGATGGAGGCTAGGGCAAAAGCCTCGGCATAACGAGTGGCGAAGTCAACAACAGTCAGTATAAACTTCTTCCCCGTCTTGGTGGGGGGATTCAAGGGTCTCACAATGTCTAACCCTATCTTTTCAAAAGGGGTGCCCACAATGGGTAGGGGTTGAAGGGGGGCTTTCGGGTGGTCCTGGTTATGCCCTACTCGCTGGCAGACATCGCAGGACCGGCAATATTCTTGGACTTCATTTGCCACCTATGGGCCAGTAAAACTTTTCTGTCACCTTGGCTAATGTCCGTTTCTGTCTCAAGATGGCCCCCCCAGGCTACGTCGTGGGCCAACTGCAGTACAGCCTGGCGGTACCTTGCAGGCACAACTAATTGTCTTTTCTTTGGCTGGAGACCCAGTTCGGTTTTTGGACTGAACTCCCTGTACAGGGCTCCTGCTTCCCACAAAAACCGTTCTGACTGGTCCACTGCCCCCAACGCTTGACCGGCCCGATCCCGGTATTCTCGGAGAGACGGGTCGTGCCGCTGCTCTTCTTGGAAAGCCTTTTGAGTCCCAAAATCTCAGGCCATTGGGGCGAACCCCCCTTGGCCATCCTCCCTCACCGAAGCTGAGGGGGGCGGCGAACAGTCGGTTGCCGGGGTCACTTTACTGCGACCGGGATGGGGAGTTGGAGGGCTGGGAGGCTGTGGGGCAGGGGCTTGTTTGGCTTGACGTCGTGTCACCACCCCCACCTTGACCTGGGCAGCCCGGAACGTGATGTCATTCCCAATGATGATCCCCCACTCTTGCTGTCCATGCACTATAACATCCACCTTCCCTTCTCATCTCCTATACTTGACCCAGACCCGGGCAAGGGGAACAGCTATGTTGGGGGAGTTATAGGGTTTTATGGCACAGGTACGCCCTTTTAACAGCTGGCTCTTCTTTACCTTACTCTGAGGTAAAGCAGTTATGTCCGCCCCGGTGTCCCTATACCCCACATGGGAAACATTGTTCACAGAAATGGACTCACAGAATTTGCTCTGGCTTCAACGCAGTTGCTCCGGAGATGCAATGCGCATCAGGGATGCCTTGCGAGATGGCCCCAAGGGAATGCTGTCTTCCGCTCAACAGGGGCTGCGCCGCATCCCCTGCTTCTTCCTCCAGGGACGAGACCGACTGCTGATCCTCCTCGTGTTCCTCTGGTTTGCGGGACTCGGGAGCGAGCATCCTTCCCACCTTGCCCGGGGCCTGTTTTGGGGTTGCGGTTCTTTGCAAGGAGCTTGGGGCAACTCCTCTTGAGGTGACCCGGTTCTTTACAGTAGAAACAGCCACTGGCGCTGGGGCTCTCCTTGGGCTTGCTTGGGGCTCCCTCCCGAGGTTTGGGGTTGCCCTTCTCCGTGCTCCCTCTGGCCCCACCACGACTGAGGTTGCCCCCTTTTACTCCCTTGGGCTGCCGATACAGCCCCATTTGGTCTGCCAGCTTACCCATCTCCCGACAGTTTGGGGGGTCCCGGTCTCTCACAGCAGTAGCCAAATCCTCTGGGATAGTGGCACAAAATTGTTCTTGGATCAGGAGCTCTCGCACCTCTGCCAAGGTGGTCCTCCCGGTGGCCCCGATCCACGCATCCCAAACTTGCCCCAGATGCGCCATCCAGGAGGCATACGTGTCCCCTGGGGAAGGCTGCCCGTAACGAAATTTACAGGCGACAGTGTTCGGCTGTGAGGGCAAAACGCTCCCTCACAGCTTCTTTAAATGCAACATAGTCCAAAGGGGCAGTTTGGGTGTGAATGCCCAAGAGATCGGCCAGCTCTCCGCTGACCTGTGTCCGCAAGGCGGACATTCGCAAATTGTCCGGCACCTTCTGCTCCTGGCAGGCAGCTTCGAACAGGGTGAAGAAGATCAACACGTCCTGCCCAGGTTTGTAGGTGGGAAATTGTTTCCAGTCCCATTTAGGGGTCGGAGTGTTCCCACCCCGGGGTGCAGTGGGTCCCCCCCCCCTGGCGCCCGCGGTCAGCCTTGCTAACTCTAGCTGCATCTGCAGCGCCGCTTGCTGATGCTGGATCATCTCCTGCCGATGTCGCATCACCTCCCTGGTTTGTTGCCAATTCAGTTGGGGGAAGAGGGCGTCCAAACCTCCCCCTCCTATGGCTCCACCAGCAACCCCTCCGTTGAGGTCTTCCTCTAACCCGGGGTCCCTCCTGTCCCCTCTCCTGAGGCTACTCATAAAGCTGGGGCTACCCCACTGTTTGGGTTCCTGCCCCGCTAGCAAGGATGAGGGGGCTCCCTCCCCCTCTTGGTGTGTAGTCTTCGGCTGCACTGTCCACTCCATTGTGGAGACCTGGCTCCCCTCTCTTCTTGGGGTCTCTGGACTGCTCCCTAGCTCTAGTTGTTCCTGGCTAAGGCTGTTCATTTTACTTTTGCCTGACTACTTTCTAGCAATCCGCTAGCCTGCCCTAGACCCTATTAGTTCCAGTCCGTTAACTATAGTTTCTAATTATCCCACCGCTACAACCATGTGAAGGATCAGCACCTGGATCCTTTGCGTGAGTTCGGCGCTTAACGGGTTAACCAGGCACTGAGTTACAGCCCGTACAAGCAAGTGAAACCACCTAGGAGGTTCGCATACACAAGCAGAAACTAGAGCCCTTTAAATGACCAAATAAGGCTTTATTTATTTACACAAGATACGGAGCGGAACTAGCAGCTTTCTAGGAATACTATAATGTCAACACAACCTGAGGTGACCTCTACGTTTGTCAATGAAACAGGCTCCCAGGCTAGCGCATTGGGATTAGTCAGTTACCTTAGACTAAAGACCTTATGCTAGTCAATTTCAGCCTGGCTCCGGGTCGGCCGATCCGGGGATGAGAACAGCTTACTCCAGCCGCCGCTTGGAGGATGAATCTTGTTCTAAAGCACCCTGTGTTCCCAACGATCCCTTACCAGAAGGGAGAGGGGTTTGCTACCCCTGAGTTCCCGCTCTCCCCACCCTCCAGGTCAGGTGGGGCTTATGCCTGCTCCTTCATATCAGGTGGGCTTATTCCTGCCCGGGGAAGAAGGTGATGTACTGGGTACTTTACAGCTCTTTGAGACTGCCCCGATAGTTTGATGGTTCTTGATGGTCCTTCCTTGGGTTTTGTGGAATTCAACTGAGACTCTCCATTGTTGGGGATGCCGGTCTGTCTGGCTGCTTCCCCTGTAACTCAATCCCCCCTCCTCGCCCCCCTCCCTTGGACGGAGACTCTGTGTGTGTGTGTGTGTGTGTGTGTGTGTGCATACTCGTGTCAGGCTTTCTCCACAGAAAAGGTTTCAGTTTCATTTTTGCTTGTGGGTGGGTCTGTTTGGTTCTTGTGAAGAAAGGGCACTGGAGGCTCTTGCCAACCAACCTTTTACTCCAGACCAGAGATCAAAGGTGCAAACTGCCAGCCTTAGCTCTGCAGTCTTGACTTGATTCTCTCAGGGACTTGCCCTTGGTCTATACTCTGGATTTAGCGCTGAACCACAGAGAAACCACACACGCCGTGTGGGGTAAAACCAGGAAGGTTTATTCAAGGTAAGCAGATTACAACAAAAGGTGGGAAATGAGGGAAGGAGACAAGGTAGGGAGACACTTTGATACAAACACAGTAGAGCTACAAAATAACAAAGCTAGTTCCTTTACCATATCACTGCCCAGGCCTCTCTTTACCTGCGGGTTGCTTGGTCTTCTCTAGGGCTTGCCTCAGCGAAAGCCCTACCCCGTGCTTCTTCACGTGCAGACCCCAACAACAATCCTCTACTCAATGTACCAAAGTCTCCCCAAATCTTCCCTATTTGCCCACGTGCACCCACTCTGCGGTTCAGTGTCGAATCCCAGCGCTGCTGTAAGAATTAGAGAATGTTTCTTTCCCAAATTATATTAAATAAAATACAAAGGACAGAAATTAAAAGAAGCCAGAGAACTCACCCTGAATGGGGGCCCCAGTCTAGTGATAAATAAGGCCTAAAATATGTAAGGAACTCAATGCCCGGGTCATAAGGATGGCATGGGATTAGTAGATGATAAATTATGCTTAGATAGGGATGACATTGAATAAGTAGGTAACAGATAAATGAAGAATCCTCCCTTTCTGGAAACACAGACCAGGCATAAAAATGTGTCAAAAGAAGAGGTGTCTGCTGATGGGAGAGTAAGAGGTCAAAGTTAAAATGAAGTTAAGGAATGTGTGGAAGAGCCAATAGGAAATTAGAGTAAGGGAATACAACACAACAAGAGGAGGGACTGTAAACAGGGGCGGGGAATAATGTATTCAGGTTAGGCAGTCGGGATAGGCTGTGAACCTCAAAGTACCCAGCCAATGGGGGAATGAGGGAGGAACCCTGCGGCCGGGCATAGGGAATAAAAACACGCTGCTTGAATGTTAAGGTGTGCCTACCTGCATAGCGCACCCACTCTTGCAAGACTGTATTCAATAAAAAGTGCTTTGCTTTCACCAATTTTCTTGTCCAGAGAACTCTTTCTTTTTACAGGACTTGAACAAAGTCACTTCTAACACTGCCAACCCTGTGAAGAAGGACTGCAACTGCCTGGTTGACCCCTGAGTGGCCGAACCCGCCAAGAAGGACAGTTGCAGTCCTTCTCCACAGTTCTGTTCTGTCTGTTTGGTTATGTTCTTCACTAGGCCTCAAAAGACTGGAAGGAAGTACAGAGCAACAAAAAGGACCTGAACGTCTACTTAATTTTAAAAGGTAAGAGTTTAAATTTATCTGATCTCAGAAAATTGAACCATCTTTTAGTTACATTAGTTTATCTTTATAACCTTTATGTAAATAATAATTTAATTACTACTAATCTGGTTCTTTACTTCCCCCCACCCCAAACCATAGCTTAGTGTTTTCTTGCAAGCTGGCCACTAAATTATTTTTTTCTTTCCTACTCCCCTCACGAAAATGGTGAGACCAACATCTAGCATATGGAGGCATTTTCACATTACAAGTTCTTCTGGGAAGAAAAATGTGATTTGCAAATACTGTCAGATGAAATATGCATTTCGAGATGCTTCTAGGATGACAAAACACATTCTTGTGTGTAACAAGTGTCCTGTAGATATTAAAAAATCCTTCATGGAACTAAGAGAAGAGGACCAGAATGATGAAAGTGCGGATCGCTTTCCTCAACGTTCTCGTTCAAGAAGTCCTCTTCCTGCTCCATCTGTAACATCAGCCACATCGCAAAGTGTTGTCCCATCAGCAGCATCTTCATGTAAACAAATATTGAAAACAACTGCATCCATAAAATACTCAATAACTTCATTTGTAGACAAGATGACACCTGAAGATCAGGAAAAGAGTGATCCAGCTCTTGCAAGAGCAACATATTCTTCTGGAACACCATTGTCAATAACTGAAAATACATACAGGCAGGAAGCTTTTCATGGTAAGACCATCATACCATTTGCCCATTAGACATTCTTTGAGCAAGCCTCTTTTGGAGTCAGAATACAAACGTGTAATGGAATCTGTGCAAGGAAAAATTAACGAAGCACTGTGTTGTGCACTACTTACAGACGGATGGACAAATGTGAGAGGAGAAGGAATTATAAATTTTGTGATAACACCTCAACCAGTTTTTTACAGAAGCATTGAGACGGGAGAGAACAGACATACTGCAGAGTATATCAGTTGTAAAATATGTGAAGTCCTACAGAAAATTGGGAGTGGTAAAGTATTTGCTTTGCTGACTGACAATGCCAGCAATATGAAAGCAGCATGGGAGATCATAATGGATAAGTATCCACATATTACTGCAAGTAGGATGTGCATTTCGTGGGCTAAACTTGCTTCATAATATTATGAAACTGGACAGCCTTCAAATGAGGTATAGACAAGCAAAAGAAGTTATAAAACAGTGTAATAGCTACTCATATTGTAGCTGCAGTTTTCAATGCGATTGGCCTCAGTTAGCCTAGGAGCCGCATAACGGAGTTTTTACACTGCCAGTTAACCCGTTAACTCCCGAACTCACGCAAAAGGACCGGCGGCAGTCCTTCACAGAGGGACTCAGCTCGTGAGACTTCTTCTGGCACAGAGCAGCCAGCCTCTCGTGCAGCCACCTCTCTTCAGGAACTGGCTGCTTCGTCCCCTCCTCCAGCTTCTCCAGCTCTTCATTTTCGGCATACACGTTTCTGGGTGATTTGGCTCCTCGCGACTCCAGAAGCGTGGAAAAGGCAGAAAGCAAGATGTAACTGGGGACCCCGCCACATTAGCATAAATTTGCATATTTAATAGGGTAAAGAAAACACATGAAAAATAGATTTTTCAGAATATAATTTAATCCAGCCTAATATTTAATGCGATGGTTGTATTTAGATCTTTAATTCCGGTCACTACACGATATAAGCAATTTCCCCACCTCCAGATTTCCGTGGCTGCAGGTGGAAGGGGAATAATGGCAATGATTGGTGTGCAGGGCCGGATTAAGATAGGGGCTGTTGGAGCGGCAGCTCCAGGCCCCTTCCACAAATTAGGCCCACAGGCCCGGCAGCGCCCACTCGCCCGAGCCGCGCCGCCGCCTGCTGCCGCTGCCGCACTTGCCCTTGCGTCGAGACGCCAGGCAGCGGCTCCCTTGCGGCGGCGGCAGCGGCGGCGGCTCTTCCCGCCGGCGCCGGGGACCTGCTGCTGCTGGAGAACTGGGCGCCTCCCATTCTCTGTGGGTAAAAGCATGGGTATTTCATTTGCTGTGTGTATTTCTGTCGCTGTGTTTCGGGTCTGTGAAAGGACTACAAATCCTTCTTCCTCGCTGCTGCCTCGCTCACTTTCCCGTCTTCTCACACACACACACACACACAGGGCCGGATTAAGAGCATTATGGGCCTGGTGCTGAGGATTTTGGTGAGGCTTTTTATGGAAATAAATAAAATGAAGATGCAGTTTTATATTAAAACAAATTAAATATTTTAATTACCATTAAAGTGCCAAAACAGAAACATATTGAAAATGTTTCTTTTTTTGTAAACAATAAGCTTGTTAACTCAATAAAACCGTTATAAATAGAACATTCACAACAACCATTTTTAAATAAATATAAACAATTTAAATATAAGTGTATGATGTTTGGCTCATAAAAAATTGTTCCTTAAATAATAATAATAATAATTATTATTATTATTATTATTATTATTATTATTATTGCATCATAATCAAGTCCCACATGCATTCAGCGACAACAAACGGATTAATTAAATATTATAGATTTCCACACCCTCTTCAGCAAATGAGGCATCCATCCACCTGTTTGGATGGACAGCGAGGAAGAAGGATTTGTAGTCCTTCCACAGACCCGAAACACAGCGACAGAAATACACACAGCAAATGAAATACTCATGCTTTTACCCACAGAGAATGGGAGGCGCCCAATACGTTCGACAATCAGGCTCCTCGGCTGGACCGGACGCACAGGTCCATAGAAAGTTTATTGGCAGTGCAATCCTGAAGCATTTTACTTGGAAGTCGCATTGAGCTCAATGGTGCTTACTCCCCAGCAAGCGTGTTTAGGATTGCAGCCTCGCTCACTTCCCCCTCCCCCCCGTCTTCTCACACACACACACCTAAATTTCTCTGCCTTGTACGCGCACTCATTCCCAAGGATTTTTTCCCCCTTTTCCTTTTATTTTTTTTTAGCACAGACATAAACATCCGCCTTCCTGCAGGGCTCTATGATTACCGTGTGAACGCGACACACCGCCTTCTCTTATGAACGAGGAAGCTCCCTGCTATGAGCATAAACACAGTGGCACGAGCAACCGCAGGGCTCTCAAATATCTCTCGCTCGCGCACAGACACACAAACAAACGCATGGAGCCGCAGGCGCACGCAGAGCGCTCCCTGTTGTTCCCAGCCCAGCTCAGGCGCCCCTACCTCTCCAAGTTTCACCCCCTCATCCGATCCTTCCCCACCACCACCACCACCGGAGCGACTGCCGGCGCCGGCGGAGGAGACGGAGCTTCTGCGGCTGCCTCCTGCTGCCCGCCGCCTTGCAGACCCCGCCGGGCTGGGGGGCTGCCCGCCTCGCATCGCCACCATGTGACGCCGAGCCTGGGCTAGCCGGGGGAAGCCGAGAGAAGTTGCAGGCGAGCGGGCGGCGTGGGGTGTGTGTGTGTGCAGGGCCGGATTAAGATAGGGGCTGTTGGAGCGGCAGCTCCAGGCCCCTTCCACAAATTAGGCCCACAGGCCCGGCAGCGCCCCTCGCCCGAGCCGCGCCGCCGCCTGCTGCCGCACTTGCCCTGCGTCGAGACGCCAGGCAGCGGCTCCCTCGCGGGCTGCGGCGGCTCTCCCGCCGGCGCCGGTGACCTGCTGCTGGCTGGAGAACTGGGCGCCTCCCATTCTCTGTGGTAAAAGCATGGGTATTTCATTTGCTGTGTGTATTTCTGTCGCTGTGTTTCGGGTCTGTGAAAGGACTACAAATCCTTCTTCCTCGCTGCTGCCTCGCTCACTTTCCCGTCTTCTCACACACTCACACACACACACACACCCCACGCCGCCCGCTCGCCTGCAACTTCTCTCGGCTTCCCCCGGCTAGCCCAGGCTCGGCGTCACATGGTGGCGATGCGAGGCGGGCAGCCCCCCAGCCCGGCGGGGTCGGCAAGGCGGCGGGCAGCAGGAGGCAGCCGCAGAAGCTCCGTCTCCTCCGCCGGCGCCGGCAGTCGCTCCGGTGGTGGTGGTGGTGGGGAAGGATCGGATGAGGGGGTGAAACTTGGAGAGGTAGGGGCGCCTGAGCTGGGCTGGGAACAACAGGGAGCGCTCTGCGTGCGCCTGCGGCTCCATGCGTTTGTTTGTGTGTCTGTGCGCGAGCGAGAGATATTTGAGAGCCCTGCGGTTGCTCGTGCCACTGTGTTTATGCTCATAGCAGGGAGCTTCCTCGTTCATAAGAGAAGGCGGTGTGTCGCGTTCACACGGTAATCATAGAGCCCTGCAGGAAGGCGGATGTTTATGTCTGTGCTAAAAAAAATAAAAGGAAAAGGGGGAAAAAATCCTTGGGAATGAGTGCGCGTACAAGGCAGAGAAATTTAGGTGTGTGTGTGTGAGAAGACGGGGGGGGAGGGGGAAGTGAGCGAGGCTGCAATCCTAAACACGCTTGCTGGGGAGTAAGCACCATTGAGCTCAATGCGACTTCCAAGTAAAATGCTTCAGGATTGCACTGCCAATAAACTTTCTATGGACCTGTGCGTCCGGTCCAGCCGAGGAGCCTGATTGTCGAACGTATTGGGCGCCTCCCATTCTCTGTGGGTAAAAGCATGAGTATTTCATTTGCTGTGTGTATTTCTGTCGCTGTGTTTCGGGTCTGTGGAAGGACTACAAATCCTTCTTCCTCGCTGTCCATCCAAACAGGTGGATGGATGCCTCATTTGCTGAAGAGGGTGTGGAAATCTATAATATTTAATTAATCCGTTTGTTGTCGCTGAATGCATGTGGGACTTGATTATGATGCAATAATAATAATAATAATAATAATAATAATAATAATAATAATAATAATAATAATAATTTAAGGAACAATTTTTTATGAGCCAAACATCATACACTTATATTTAAATTGTTTATATTTATTTAAAAATGGTTGTTGTGAATGTTCTATTTATAACGGTTTTATTGAGTTAACAAGCTTATTGTTTACAAAAAAAGAAACATTTTCAATATGTTTCTGTTTTGGCACTTTAATGGTAATTAAAATATTTAATTTGTTTTAATATAAAACTGCATCTTCATTTTATTTATTTCCATAAAAAGCCTCACCAAAATCCTCAGCACCAGGCCCATAATGCTCTTAATCCGGCCCTGTGTGTGTGTGTGTGTGTGAGAAGACGGGAAAGTGAGCGAGGCAGCAGCGAGGAAGAAGGATTTGTAGTCCTTTCACAGACCCGAAACACAGCGACAGAAATACACACTAGCAAATGAAATACCCATGCTTTTACCCACAGAGAATGGGAGGTGCCCAGTTCTCCAGCAGCAGCAGGTCCCCGGCGCCGGCGGGAAGAGCCGCCGCCGCCGCCGCCGCAAGGGAGCCGCTGCCTGGCGTCTCGACGCAAGGGCAAGTGCAGCAGCAGGCGGCGGCGCGGCTCGGGCGAGTGGGCGCTGCCGGGCCTGTGGGCCTAATTTGTGGAAGGGGCCTGGAGCTGCCGCTCCAACAGCCCCTATCTTAATCCGGCCCTGAGGGTACTGTATATTTTAATACACAATTCTCACAATACAAATGCTTTTCTGTTGTTTTGCTGCTGCTGTTGTTGCTTGAGGCCCTGCAACACAGTGTCCACACAATTTGTTCCTGTTAGGTGTTTTATTGTAAAGAAATTCTAGTACCATTTGTGCAAATTGTGCTAGAACCGCATGGCTTTCAGCTCCTGATTTTGTGCAAATTGCTTTGGCGGTGGGTTTTTTTTTTTTTTTAATGTGCAAATCATGGCCCATCTTAGAGACGGAAGTCCGTGGGCTCGCTTGACTTGCAACACACTCAGTCGGCACCAATGCAGGGCTGGCAAACCGGAATCTAGCGGGCTGAATCATGAAAATTTGTTGGATTTTCACACACACACACCCATCAGACAGGAGACCTTGGTGACAGGAGACCTTGTGTACTTCACCTCAGGAGACATTCTCTATGTCAGGTGAGAACCTCAATGTCAGGTGTCAATCTCATTCTGCCCATGCAAAACCTAACAGCCCCTTCCTTGATTAGCTTCTGCCGTGCATTTAAAACGTGGCTTTGGGGGGGGGGGGGATTTCGTTTTGATATAAGAGTGTTTTGGATTACAAGCACATTTCCGGAACGAATTATGCTCTCAATTCAAGTCATGACTGTACAGGAATCTAGCACTTAGTCAAAGCGAAACCACTTGTAGGCAAAACTGAAAGTATCTTTATTTGATAGTAAACAAATACAAATTGAAAAGGGAGATAAGGGAATGTGAAACTAGCAGAAAAGGAAGAGCTCTACTACACACAGTCAGACCTACAAAACAACAAAGACTATACACTAGTCTGGGTGACATCAGAGATTCTAACCTAGTCTAACACGAGAAACTGAACGAACTTACAGCAATGTACCCAGGCGCTCCGCTTGGAGGTCGAGTGACCGGACTGGCCTGAACCAGGGTCCCGTTCTGTGCTCTACAGCACCTTGCTCCCAACAACCTACAGAAGCCTTTGCTGCCTCTTTTACCCCCTTGCTCGCCCCCCCAACCCCTCCCTCTCCTGACAGGACAAATTACAGCATCCCAGTAATTCATTAGCTTCTCTGTTCTTTGACCCGTCCCTCATGCTGGGAGCCAAAGCAGCTTCCCATGGGACAGACATGCAGGGTACACACAGAGATGCCAAGATGCTTTCTAGGCCTCTCCCAGGCCAAGGAAAATGGAGGACACTTTCTGGTTCAAAATGGATTCTCACAGGCGGCCCTACACCATAGCAAACAAGAATTCAAGGTCTATGAAAAGTAGAGCAATACCTTTCATGGCAGGTTCTTCACAATATGCAGTTCAAAGAGACAAGGGTCTAAATTGGATGGAGAGTCCATGTGAAGAGTGCCCGAAGAAGCTCAGATGGTAGTATGTGCAGATAGAGAGGATTTGGGGCAGTAAAGACGAGAACCCCAGCAGCAAAGGCTCCCAGCCTGGGCACCTGGTTCAGAGCAAAGGTGTGGCTGTGGTATCCCTCCAGATAGAACTCCGCCCGGACCACTCACTGGCAAGGGATGGTAGCCCATCAAGGAGCTCCTTGCCCGAACAAGGCATCTCCATTCTGCCCTCCTGGGGTGACGCTTCAACTGTGACACACCTGAACCCCGCCCCCCTCTTCAGTTAGGTTCTCAAAGAGAAGCTGCCAGCTTCCCTGCCAAAGTCAAAGCTGGCACCTGGATGGGAGAAAGACTCAAGGTTGGTTGGAGGAAGCAGGAACCGGCTGCAGACAACACTGAGGCTTGTGTTGCTGTGGCAAAGGCCGGAGTGCAGAGGGAGCTCTTCCATAGGGCCTCCAGCAGTTCCCAACCTGGACTGCATTAGCAGGTCTGAGAGCAGCTGAAGTGTCACTGTTCTGTGTTTTTGCGTTCGCAAATGGTGCACCGAACAGAGCTAAACGGAGAACGATCGCGAACAGACTCACGTGAGCCGAACAAGGCGAGTTCGCACTTTTAGGGTTGTGTGAGAATTTTTGGAGAACGGTTCAGCAAGTGCGAACTCGTCTTGTTCGGCTCATGCGAGTCTGTTCACGGACGTTCCCCTTTAGCTCTCTCTGGCTCACCGTTTGTGAATGCAAAAAAAAAAAAACAGAACGGTGACATCCCTAGGAGGTTTGGGAGAGGATTCTGTGAAGACAGCAGTGATCTGGGGTGCTGTCTGGAAAGCAGCCACTAGATGGAGCTGTGGCACTGTGCTGACGGAGGCTCTGAGCATTTAGAAGGCATTTAGAAGAATTCGGAGCTCGAGATGAAGCTCCTTCCACAATCCGAAAAGTTAAAGGGCTTCCCCCTAGTGGATTTTTGATGTCGTTTAAGTTTATAACTCTGGGTGACGCTCTTCCTACATTGGGAGCATTCATAGGGCTTTCCCATCATGTGAATTCTATGATGTGAGTTAAGGTTGGAGTTGTATTTAAAGTTCTTCCAACACTCTGATCATTTTAAGGGGTTCTCCCCTGTGTGAATTCTATGATGTGATTTAAGTTTGGAGCTCAAGTAGAAGCTGAGCCTTTATAGGGCTTCTCCCCATTGTGAATTTTATTATGTGAGTTAAGGTGGGAGCTCCGACTGAAGCTCTTCCCACACTGTGAGCATTTAAAGGGCTTCTCCCCTGTGTGGATTCTTTGATGTTTATTAAGGTTACCACTCACACTGAAGCTCTTCCCACACTGGGAGCATTTATAGGGCTTCTCCCCTGAGTGGATTCTTTGATGTTGATTAAGGCTAGAACTCATACTGAAGCTCTTCCCACATTGGGAGCATTTAAAAGGCTTCTCCCCCGTGTGAATTCTAAGATGTGAGTTAAGATTGGAGCTTTGACTGAAGCTCTTCCCACACTCTGAGCATTTAAAGGGCATCTCCCCTGTGTGAAGTCTTTGGTGTAGTTTAAGGTTACCACTCTGACTAAAGCTCTTCCCACACTCTGAACATTTAAAGGGCTTCTCCCCTGAGTGGATTATTTGATGTTGTTTAAGGCAAGAACTCAGATTGAAGCTCTTCCCACACTGGGGGCATTTAAAGGGCTTCTCCCCTGTGTGAATTCTATGATGTGAGTTAAGGTGGGAGCTCGAGATGAAGCTCTTCCCACACTCTGAGCATTTAAAGGGCTTCTCCCCCGTGTGAATGCTGTGATGCAAGTTAAGCTTGGAGCTCGAGATGAAGCTCTTCCCACACTCTGAGCATTTAAAGGGGCTCTCCCCCGTGTGAATTCTAAGATGTGATTTAAGCTCGGAGCTCCAGATGAAGCTCTTCCCACACTCTGAGCATTTAAAGGGCTTCTCTCCTATGTGAAGTGTTTGGTGTCGTTTAAGGTGGGAGCTCTGACTGAAGCTCTGCCCACACTCTGAACATTTATAGGGCTTTTCCCCTGTGTGAATTCTGTGATGTGATTTAAGCTCGAAGCTCGAGATGAAGCTCTTCTCACACTCTGAGCATTTATAGGGCTTCTCCCCTGTGTGAATTCTATTATGTGAGTTAAGATGGGAGCTCCGACTGAAGCTCTGCCCACACTCTGAGCATTTAAAGGGCTTCTCCCCTGTGTGAAGTCTTTGGTGTTTTTTAAGGTTACCACTCACACTGAAGCTCTGTCCACACTCTGAGCATTTAAAGGGCTTCTCCCCTGTGTGAATTCTATTATGTGAGTAAAGGCTGGAGCTCTGACTGAAGCTCTTCCCACACTCTGAGCATTTAAAGGGCTTCTCCCCTGTGTGGATTCTGTGATGTAAGTTAAGATTGGAGCTTGAGATGAAGCTCTGCCCACACTCTGAGCATTTAAAGGGCTTCTCCCCTGTATGAAGTCTTTGGTGTTTTTTAAGGTTACAACTCAGACTGAAGCTCTTCCCACACTCTGAACATGTATAAGGCTTTTCCTCCGTGTGAATTCTGTGATGTGAGTTAAGGTCAGAGCTCTGACTGAAGCTCTTCCCACACTCTGAGCATTTATACGGCTTCCCCCCCGTGTGAATTCTATGATGTGAGTTAAGGGAGGAGCTCCGACTAAAGCTCTTCCCACACTGGGAGCATTTAAAGGGCTTCTCCCCTGTGTGGATTCTTTGATGTTGTTTAAGGTGGAAGCTGTATTTGAAGTTCTTTCCACATTCTGAGCATGTATAATGCAAATTCTCCACTGTGTGAGTCCTTTGATGCAAGATAAGCCCTGAGCTGCAACTTAATTGCTTTTCACACTCAAAGCATTTATATGTTTCCACTTCTGTGTGAATTCTGTGATGTTCAGTAAGGTATATACACTGACTCAAGTTCTTTCCACACTGAGAACATTTCCGCACTTTCTCTCCATTCTGAACCATTGTTTTGTTTCCTTCGAAAGATTCTTCTAGCATTGCCATGTCGTGGAAGTCCACCTCTTCAAAGGATGTGAATTTGATCTGCCGCTTCTGTTCACCTTCAGTTTTCCTTTCCTGCTGTTTGCAGTTTTTATGACTTTCTCTCCCATCAGCTGAAAGAATGAAAAAAAGAGATGTTAACAGTTTAATTAAATTGATAGAAATTTAAGAGGGATCAATGCCAAGTGCTGCACCTAGGAAAAAGAAACTAAATGCACAGTTACAGGAGGGGGGATACTTGGCTCAACAATACTACAAGCGGGAAGGATCTTGGAATTGTTGTAGATCGGACAAGCTGAATATGAGCCAGCAATGTGATGTGGCTGCAAAAAGGGCAAATGCTCTTTTGGGCTGCTTTAATAGAAGTATAGCTTCTAAATCACGTGAAGTACTAGTTCCCCGTCTACCCAGCACTGGCTGAAGGCAGCAGGACTTTCTAGAGAAACCACCCGCCTTCCCAGCACATGCCCCATTCATCTACTCTCCACCTGATCTACCTCACAGGGTTGATGCGAGGATAAAATGGAGAGGAGGAGGTGGACCATGCAAGCCCCCTTGCGTTTTGTGCAAGAGGGAAAATGTTGGGATATACTGTAATCAAAAAACCATGTAACATAGAATAAAATGAGGGTACGTTGCTTCAGGACTGGTATTCAGTAGATGTTTTCCCCACATGTTAGACACAAACTAGCTTTTTCCCAGTTGACCGAGTCCCTCCAGCTATTCCCTGGCTATTTCTCAGTCAGATCTCCAGACGAGCACATGGGAGTTGTGTGCAAACATAGGAAACATCTGGAAGGAGAACACGCAGCCCGTGGACGAAGGGTCCAGCCAGAGCTAAGCACCCACCTGCTAGTCTCTCCCCTTCCTCAGGGCCCTGGACAAAGGGGTCATCTGCTTCTCCTTGGCGGAAGATGACATCAGATCTGGGAACGGGAAGCCCTTTTGGAGATAGAATGAGAGGAATTACTTCCGGCACTCCTGATTATTACATCTGTTTAGGGACTTCAAACCACCCAGGCTGAAGCCTCCCACCCCACCCCCCGCCGCCCCTGTTCTCACGAGAACCATCGAGGTTAAAGAGAGGTTGGGCAGGTCTTGGAACTCCTCCACATGGGAGTTCAAGGGAGCTGCAGAGTCACAGGTTCCTTCTTGGACCAAGAAGCCTGAGTCTAAAACCCCAGGAAACTGAACAGCCAGGAAATCCCCCACAAATGGAGGGACACAGATAAAAACAGTTGCAATGCCGCCTTCCAGGGTGCATCAGCCAAGGGAAAGAGCGAGCCTTACCCAGAGAGGCCAAATGCCTGCAAATCTCCTCCATGACTTCCCTGTGCAGAGCCCTCTGGCCCGGATCCAGCAGAGCCTCCTCCTCCTCCATGAAACGCACAGCTACCTCCTCAAAGGACACCAGAGCCTGCAAGAGGGAGAGGAAGAGGATGTAAAAAACCCTGAGCAGAGCATGTAAAAGGGGCAGCCACCTCGGAGAGACAATCCTGTCAGGCCAAGAGAGACGTGCAGGGGACTGAGCACCCAGCCCCCTTACCTGTTCCAGCTGCCCAGAAGCTCTTTCCACTCCAGCACCAATAGGAGGCGGCCGAGAAGGCGCCCCCAGTGTCCTCCCACTGTCTCCGAGAGTCCTCCCATTTCCTAAGAGGAAGACCAAGAAAGAAGGTGGGGAGATACTTGCTAGTTCATACACACTTTGCAATCATTTCCTTGTGTGAAAAGCCAGGCAGTCTCCACACTGGTTTGGAGCATAATTTTAAGTTCCAATCTAGATTTAGATGAAATCTTAATCTATTGAAAGAAATAAACTTTTTTCACATGTTAGAAAAACGTTTCTCCTTCCCACAGAGCCTCAAAGGGAATGCAAAAGCAGTCCATGGAAGTCAAGCGGAGGTATCAGTGGGAGACCATCTTCATACTTCCCCCTTGATCCTTACCCTGAGTGGAGACACCTCTGTCCGCCGACGGAGCCTTCTCTCCTTCTCCAGAATTCATGGTCACGTGGGCCTCCGTCCCCTGGACCTGG
Source organism: Shinisaurus crocodilurus (assembly GCA_021292165.1). Lineage (NCBI taxonomy): Eukaryota > Metazoa > Chordata > Lepidosauria > Squamata > Shinisauridae > Shinisaurus > Shinisaurus crocodilurus. Next base: position 305,285 of record CM037891.1, read on the forward strand.
AAGAGGAGGGAGGAGACCAGGTGAGGAAGTCTTATTATGTTGTTAGGATGCAAGGAGTGGGGCTTCCTCCTGCACTCATTCTGCCTCCCAAGCCTTGCAGCTCCCTCACAGCCGGGTCTTTGGCAAGTGGGCACACAAGGAACTCTGGATTGAGGCCAGTAAACCAACCCTTGCATTAGAAAAGGACTAGAACAGGGCATCACAAACTCGCTCCTTTAACCAATCGGGAGGAAACCTTGAAGCTGCCAGATGTTCCCCTTCTGCTGGGAGGAATGTACCGCTAGTGAAGAAAGATCCCCTCCCTCCCTGGAACCTCCCAGCCCCCTTCAAGTGTTCTGTGATCCCTGCAAGGTGGGCCAGATCCACACATTCTGAACCACTATTTATTTATTTATTTTATACCCCCGCCTCCTTTCCTTCAAGGAACCCAAGGCAGCTTACATAATCCTCCTCCTCCTCCTCCTCTCCATTTTATCCTCACAACAACCCTGTGATGTAGGTTAGGCTGAGAGTCAGTGACTGGCCCAAAGTCACCCAGTGAGTTTCATGGCCGAGCGGGGACTAGAACCCAGATCTCCTGAGTCCCAGTCCAACACTCTAACCACTATACCATTACAGAACCATTCAGCAAGGGGGGACGAGACATGCCCCTCTTGGGCTGCTGCTGGGGATTTTTAAGGTGTGGAAGTATTGTAGGGGATTTTTAAGATCTCCGCCCCTTGGAGCTTCCAGGACAAAAGCCTCTCCCACCTGCCGCTGGTCCTCTGCCTGGATCAGAAGGAAGCCAGGGCCTTGAGACAGGGAGCTGATCACATCCTGCAAAGATCACAAGCCCTGGCTAAGGAAGAGAGGGGAAGACCCAGACTCAAGAGGAGTTGTTCCCCCTGAGTCTGACTGAGGACCGAAGAGGATCAGGCCCAAACCTTGTTCTGTTCACAAGCGGCTCTCTGGAGTGCTGCTCCAGCCCCCAACTCCCCCTCCCCTTGAGACCCTCTGCCCAAAGCAGATTCACCCTCTTGCTCCCCCCCAAAGCCCCCTCACCCAATTCCTTCTCCTCTTCCAGCCCTGCACTTATCCTGCCCCAAGATCCTGGTGCTGGGACCTCATGCCTGGCCCTGACTGTAGGACCCCGTAACTATCAGAGTGGCAGGATGGAACTCTGACCTGCTCCTGATGTGAAACATCCAGTACTGATACCACCAAGTGCTTTGCTCCACTGGACCCTGAAACCCACCCACCCAGACTTCTCAGAGGAGCTTGGTTTCTCCCTTTGCCCTTTCACTAGTCTACAACAGTCTACCTTAACTCTGTACTAGGCAGTCTACTTAAAAACCTGCCCTGCAGGGTGGACAGCTTCTCATCGCACACTCCAACGCAGAGGAGATTTGGGGTGGGGGGAGATGTTCCTGCCCTGGATGAAACCTCTCCCCGTCAGTCAGAGGTGGATCGCTGATGGCCGATGGCAAAACTTCAGGAGCACTCAGGTCTAAATGAAATGCAATACTTCCCAGTTGCAAATACAGTTACTCCAGTTGTAAAGCGTGGTAAACAAAAGCCAGAGTCAAAAGAACCAAAAAAGCAATAAAACAAAGTTTCAAAGAAAACAATCAAATAGGGAGTAAAATCATTAAATCATGAGAATTTTAAGCAATCTTTGATGACACTCTTTGTACGGATCCTTGGAGCAGCCCATGCAAAAAGAGACCACAAAGTCAGCCTCTCGCAACAGGGAACTCATTTTTTCTGGGATCGTTTTTTGAATGTCATCCCAATAAAAAAGTGTCTCAGAACCAGCTTCTGCAAGGCAAATGGGAAAAGCTGGGGGGGGGGGGCTTTTTTCAGAGCTTTGCCTTCTTTCCCCTAATAGCTGTGAATGGAATTTGGGACCTTCAGCATGTCAAGGCTGTGGCCCTTCCCATAGCCGGAAAAGGGCAACAGACAAATGAAACAGCCCCAGACTCCTTCCTCTGCAAACTGGGGGAAGCTTCTTTTCCTAAAGGCCTGCCTGAGGCAGAGGAGAAAAATCCCCCTTCCTCCTCTCTGTGTGTCAAGTCAAATCCAGTTCAGAAGGCCTCTTGCCCACCACCCTCCCCTCCTGAGAATTCCCCCAAAGTGCTCCAGGTGGAATAAAGAGAAAGACCAGGAAAGGGCAGGGAAGAAGAGGAGAAAGAAGAATTGCTACTGGAAATGGAGCAGGGAGAGAGAATTCCCCCAGGCAAGTGGCCCCTGTCAGGGAGGGAGCCCTGTGGAGGGTGTGCGGCGTGCCTACTTAAATTGACTCCAGGAGGGGAGAATGGCGAGGGGCTTTTCTTTCTCCTCGTTTAAAAGCCCCAGCACTTCCTGGATCATGTCATCACATAGTCCCATAGGTATCCATCCTAGAGTCCTTGAAGAACTCACATATGAAATTCCTGATCTTCTCACAAAAATATGTAACACGTCCCTGGGATCAGCCTCTGTACCAGAAGACTGGAGAATAGCCAATGTAACACCAATTTTTAAAAAGGATCCAGGGGGGATCCGGGAAATTACAGCCCGGTTAGTTTAACATCTGTTCCTGGTAAATTGGTTGAAAGCATTATTAAAGATAAAATTAGTCAGCATATAGAAGGACAGGCCTTACTGAGGAAGAATCAGCATGGCTTCCGCTAAGCTAAGTCCTGTCTCACTAACCATTTAGAGGTCTCTGACAGTTTCCATAAACATGTGGAAAGGGGTGATCCATACATTGTTTACTTGGACTCCCAAAATTTTTGATAAAAAAGCTTACAGCAACTGGGATTGTTTAACTTAGGAAAAAGGCGAGCAAGGGGAGACATGATAGAGGTGTACAGAATGATGCTTTTTGTGGAGAAAGTGATCAGGGAGACATTTTTCTCCCTCTCTCATAATACTAGAACCCAGCTGGGTCATCCCATGAAGCTGACTGGTGGGGGATTCAGGACAGATCAAAGGAAGTCCTTCACAAACACCACACATTTAAACTATGGGATCCACTTCCACAAGATTTAGTGATGGCCACCCACTGGGAGGGCTTTAAAAGGGGATTGGACAAATTCATGGAGGCAGGAGAAGGCTAGCCATGGCTACTACTCCTGGTGGCTATGTGCTAACTCCAGGACCAGAGGCAGAATGCCTATGTACACCAGTTGCTGGGGAACATGGGCGGGAGGGTGCTGTGGCTCCCATGTCCTGCTAGTGGGTTTCCCATTGGGGCATCTGGTTGGCCACTGTGCGGATAGAATGCTGGATGAGATGGGGCCACTTTGGTCTGATCCAGCATCAGGGCTCTTCCCATTTTATGATGTTCTTATTCCATCGTAGTCCGCAGCTGCCTTTGGACAGGCATGAGTACTACTTCAGCTGTGAGTACTTTTGTCTAAACATGCATAGGATTGCATCGTTATTCCCCCCCCCTCATTCCCTCCCTATTCCTTTTTCCTTGTGTGCCATGTCTTCTTAGACTGTAAGCCTGCAGGCAGGGACTGTCTTCTTTTCATCATATGCAAGCTGCTCCAGGAGCCTTTTTGACTGAGGAGCGCGATAAAAATACTCCAAGATTAATTAAGTAAATAATTAGTTTGAAATATTTAAAAGATGACCACTTGTAACCGTGCACCTGCCCATACAGGTGTTCCCAGAGAATTCAATATTTTTTTTAAAGAATTAAAGAAAAAAAGGTACTGCAGCAACCAGCAGCAACCTCGATGGGCCCCAGCCCATCGAGGCCCCAGCCCGCTCGGCCATGAAACTCACTGGGTGACTTTGGGCCAGTCACTGACTCTCAGCCTAACCTACCTCACAGGGTTGTTGTGAGGATAAAATGGAGAGGAGGAGGAGGAGGAGGATTATGTAAGCCGCCTTGAGTTCCTTGTAGGAAAAAAGGTGGGGTATAAATGTAATAAATAATAAAATAAATACTGCAGTGGGCTTGGGAAAGGCGTCTGGAAAAGGGCCCCCAAGCCCACTGCAAATGTTTCACTCAGAGGAAACGCTGCTGCCCCACAACCTCCACACCACGTCCGGCTCAGCTCTTTCTTTTAAACCGGCCCACAACCAGCACCTCTTGCTCAAAGAAATTCCAAAATGACCCACAATTACCAGACCTTGCTGAGGAAACCTAAGAAATGACCCCCGTCTCTAATATGGGAGGAGCAGAAAGAGGCCCGGAGGCCACTGTGTGGGTCCAGTTTGGGTCAGCGAAATCCCGCTTGAGTCGCACAAGCCACCGCAGCTTAAACCACGCGGCCTCCAAGCTGCCCCACTGCCGCCCCACCGCCACAGCACCCCCCACCCCAACGCGCCCCAAGAAAGCCTGTCCCTTGCCTGGCGGGCCCCTCAGTCTGTGGGGTGGGGGGAGGAAGACGTTGCTCGCTCGCTCTCTTGCAGCCTTCTCTCCGGTCTGAAGGGGGGGGGAACTGCTGCTGCTGCTTCCTCGGGGGGGGGGTCTCCGGAGCTGCCCCTTCGCCGCCAGACCTCCCACACAGGCCACCCGGAGCTGCAGGAAGGGCCCGCCTCTTCACGACTTTGATTGGCCCAGTAATGGTCACCTGACGCGGCGCAACCTCCCCCCGCCCCTCTTGCCTCTGCCGCAGCCCCTGGAGGGATTTTTAAAGGGGTGAATATGTGGGACTTTGGCGGGAATGGAGTTTACTCTGGAAGTTCTTTGCGCTGAGGGAAGTGGCCCCTCCCCGCTTTCAGCAGCCCCCCCCCCCCCCCCGTGGCAAGAGACAGCGAAGAAAAAGGAGGAGGAGGATCTCCTGGGAGGTGTCTCCCCGCCCCGCCTCGGCCACAGATGCGCACGAGAGGAGGTTCCGCAGCGGCTGCATCCCCGAGATGGGACCGGTTGCGACCTGCCCTCCCTGACAGTCTGAGCGCCGGGCGGCCGGGCAGGCGGCGGTGAGCTGAGCCGGGGGGAGACCCCTCTTGGCGCCGTGCAGACCCCTCTGCCTGGGAAGGGGCAGGGCGGCGTCTCATGGGCTGCCCGGCCGCCCCCCCCTGAAACACCGCACGCCCTTTCCCTTCTCTTCTTTTCCTGCCCCCTGAAGTTTAGTGTTTCCCCGAAACTTCTCTTTTTTACAAACTCCCGGGCAGCCAGCCCATTGCAGGAGCTCATGCCGGATGGGGGCCCTTTCTTCTTCGGAGAGTCGCCATGGGAAGAGAGCAGGAACCCCCACAGGGGGAGGAAAGTGGGCGGCGGCAGCTCCCCTTTTGAAAGCTTTCTTTTTTCCATAATTTTTTATTTAAAAAACAAACAAGCACAAAAAGTAAAAGACAAAACACACCAAAAACTAAACTAAAACGGGCTCCCGATTTTTCCACAAGGAAGCATGTAACATTATACACTCTATAGTTACAAAGATATTTCTCTTTTTTGTCTTGTCCAATATTCTTATTGTTCATCTACCTCACCAGACACATGGGTCTTGTGGTTCCCCTGCAGCCCTCTCCCCCAAAACAGGAGATCTTTCACTCCTACACTCAGAAGGGGAGGGGAACACGTTTATTAAATTTAATGAGATTACGAGAGAAAGGTTAAACCTAGTGAATTGTTGGGTTCGTACAAAAATGCCTTTGCAGGCACAAGCAGGGATACCTATGATTCCTGTATTATTAGGTAGTGCTGACTTACGAATTCCAGCATACCGTCCAACATCAAGGAGGAAAGTGAGAAATTACACTGGTGAGACACATCCTATGATTTGGGATTTTTACAGGAACACCCAAACCCCCTGAGAGGGAAATTGTAGAATTTTAATACCAATTAGAATTTTTAAATCCAGCATCATCAGCCAGGCTATCACGCTGCCGAGTAGTTGTCTTCCGGGATAAGAAGGGAGGAATTCTAAAGAAGATTTTTAGAACCTAGCGATGGGTCCGTATTACTGGAGGCCATTCTAGATCCACACAGCTTTCACAGTGAGGACAACAAGTTAACAATAGAAGATGGTCCCTGTAGAGATTCATTTTGACTGCTTTTCGCTTAGCACGTTTCTTCTTTCTCTTCTTCGCCCTTTTCCACATGCCAAATTTCGGGCTTCTGTCAAGTCCATGGAACCTTTGTGAAAGGCCACCGCCATTTAGATCGTTTCATGTGCCGAGCTTCCCATTTTCGATGTTTATATTGCATTTTTTTAGATTAGCCTTATGAATATCTTTAAACCTCTTATATTGACCACCGATATTCCGCTTTCCATCCTTGAGTTGGGAGTAAAGTAACTGCTTTGGGAGACGGCAGTCAGGCATTCGAACAACATGACCGGTCCACTGAAGTTGGCGTTGAAGGATCATTTTTTCAATGCTAGTAGTCTTTGCTTCTTCCAGTACACTGACATTTGTTCGCCTATCTTCCCAAGTAATTTGCAGGATTTTCCGGAGGCAACGTTGATGAAACCTTTCAAGGAGGTGGAAGTGACGTTTATAGATAGTCCATGTTTCGCAGGCATACAATAAAGTTGGTAATACAATGGCTTCATAAACCAGTGTTTTGGTCTTCTTACAAATATCCCGATCCTCGAACACTCTATGTTTCATTCGAGAAAATGCGGCACTTGCGGAGCTCAGACGATGCTGGATTTCACTGTCGATGTTAGAATTTTATAGATTCAGTGTAACTGGATATTATTCTCAATGGATGATGCAAACTTCTTGTAAGAAAAATATGTCAACTTTGACTGGGCATTATTTCATCTGTGGCCAAAGAGCATACAAAGTGCTACCAGCCAATTGGGGAGGAACTTATGTTAGTGGGTTGGTTTCAGCATTCACAGTGCATAAGGAACTTCCTTTAGGGAAGTGGAGATACAAAAGAAATGGGACAAAGACTGAAGAAGTTTTTGGAGTTATGTTTCCTAGGTTAGGGGTGGCCTTTGCCATGCGAGAAACAAAAAGATTGACATCAGTGTTGGAACAAATAGCTAATAGCACAAAAGATGCCTTAGGAGGTTTGAATATAGAAGTCAGTGCCTCAAGACACATGACAATACAGAATAGATGGGCTTTGGATATGTTGCTTGCAGATAGAGGTGGTGTTTGTACATTGCTAAATGCCTCATGCTGTGTTTATATTCCAGATGCAAATGAGGTGGTCCATGACATAAGCCAGTTACATGCAGCAGTTCAACATTTACATGAAACAACCTGCTGGAATTTATGGGACCTGTTTTCTTCATGGTTCATAAATTTGTCATGGTTATGGAAAGGGCTGGGATTGTTATGTGATGTAATACTAGTTGGAATATGCTTATGCTGTTGTATTCAATGTATCCCTTCATTATTCCAAGTGCTGAATAGATACAGGTATGGTTAGTAACAAGGAAAGCCTTTGGGGGGGGGGAGGAGTGTTGTAAAAATTCAGTAACTAATGAGTTAAAAAAGAATGAAATGCTTCTCTCGCTTACTTTCTGCTGTTTAGACTGACTATGTATGAGACAGAGAAGTGAAACTGAGGGATGTTGCTGTCCTGCTTATCTCCTTTGCTTGAGCTATTCAAGGACAGTGGGGGAAAGAGGATTGGAGAAAGTAGTGTGGCCTAGCTAACCTCTGTTCCAGTAATGAAAGCTTAGTGAGCATGTCTAAAGATTTTCTCTACTGAATTTTTCCATTCACAGCTAGAAACTTCTGTTAGTAGGACGCATGCGTGGGATTGCGTCAGAAGATACTGTATAAATTGATAAGATCTCCGTACCTACCTTGAGATGCAGCTTTGCAGTGCTATACTCCCAGTATCTCCATATTCTATAGAATAAACAATGTTGGACCACTGCCAGACTTTTTCTCCCTCCTTATGTGCATGATTTGAACTGGGTACATTAGGATCTAGCATATTTTTGCAACAAAGACACACAAAGAATGAAGCAGGTTCACCATGCATTTTGGGTAACTGATGTTAAAAACTAATTGTCAAGGCCACTTGGATAACATCTCAGAGGAAAATGCTGAGTTTAAGTTCTTCACTCAAGATGTAAAGGGTTATGTGAGGGAGGAAGACGTGTTGGACTGTCTCATTCAGGGTGGAAGGTGCACCATTTTCACTTATCCATTAATGCACAAAAAATACTGTGCAAGGCATAAACATGAAAAAGCTTGAAATGAAGATGGCAAGAAAATATTATATACTTTGGTTTAATGAGTCAAGGTTGAGTAAGAAGTTGTTTTCTCAGAGATAAACTTTAAAGATACCATCCTGTATCGAGCCTGAAAGAAGAATGTTTAAGCCTCCTTTGTATGTTTTAATATCATGGGAATCTTCTAGGAGTTGAGACTCTGAGCCCAAATTCTTTTCCTGCAAAGCATGAATTTTCCGCTGCTATTTTGACAGCCCGGAGCGCTCTGCCTGCGATTCCCGATTTAGATCGGCAATAAACACTGGAATCTAGCACCTAGTCAAAGCGAAACCACTTCTAGGCAAAAATGAAAGTATATTTATTTGATAGTAAACAAATACAAATTGAAAAGGGATAAAGGAAAGCGAAACTAGCAGAAAAGGAAGCGCTCTATCACACAGTCAGACCTACAGAACAACAAAGACTATACACTAGTGTAGCTGACATCAGAGATTCTAACCTAGTCTAACACGAGAAACGGAACGAATTTACAGCAATGTACCCAGGCGCTCCACTTGGGAGTTGAGTGACCGGACTGGCCTGACCCGGGGTATGGTTCTGTGCTCTGCAGCACCTTGCTCCCAACAAGCTATAGAAGCCTTGGCTGCTTCTTTTACCCCCTCACTCACCCCCCCTTGATCCCGCAACCACTCCCTCTCCTGACAGGACAAACCAGTTCGGCCAGGCAGGAAGGGTGCTGAGGTTTCAGCGCCACTTCTTCCATGGCCCCTGGAGGGGGCTTGTGGGTACTTGACAACCCATTGAGGGTGTCTGGGGAAAACCATCTAAATGTAAATGTGTGTGTCCTGGACTTGGCAGCTCATTGAGGGTGTTTGGTGAAACCCATCCAAATGTAGATGTGTGTCTCGGACTGAGCTCTCCTGCCCTGGGCAGGGATTATGCCGGGGAAATGGGGCAGTGTATCTTGGTCAGGCTTTCTCTCCACATCCCCCCTTTGGGAAGAAGAAATCAAGGTTTCTAAACACCCCAAATTCCATCTAGCTTCATCTTGAGAGAAAGCCCGTGACAGCCCCCCACCAGGCTCCCAAGGGCTTCTTCCTGCTTCCTCTTTGAGGGGGGCTGCCATGGGCCCACTCCTTCAAGCACACACTCTGGCAACCTGACTCAGGACACCCCAAATCAGTGAGACCTTTTTTGTGGTAGCAAATCCCACAGTGAAAGCTTAATGCAGTGTTCTCCAACGTTGGGTCCTCAGAGGTTTTTGGCGTACAACTCCCAGCATGCCCCAGCCAGCCAAAAACCTCTGGGGACCCAACGTTGGAGAACACTGGCTTAGAGCACATGACTGATGGAAATGAGCGAGAAGCTCCATGTAATCCCAGAACAGTCAAAAGCTAATAACTGTCACCGTGTCAGTGATCCATACAACTTTGTTTCCCCCCTGCAACTGCTATGGCTCAGCATCCAGGCCGAGGGGCTGCAAAGATTCCTGATATAACCCATCCCAGGCAAGCAAAGGCAAGAGGTCTAGAAAAAGACCTAAACAAACCCAGATACACAGAGATGGAGTCCAACCTTGAAATCTTCACTGGAACCTCAGCACAAAAAGGGTCAAGACCTATGAAATCCAAGAGTCGACACACAGGTTCAAGAGTAAGTCCAGAGAAATCCCACACATACAGAGTTGGATGACCGTAACTTCCACTTTGGGGTCTCCACACTACCTTGGTCCAGACATAGGGTTATCGACAATGAAGATCCAGAATCCATATGTATCGGCCACTACTGTGGGCCAGTCAAGATCTCCATTTCCAGGGAAGGATAAGTCAGCTCCTGGTTTGCTTACGAGGAGACAAGTTTATTCAGCAGCTTTCAACGTACACGTGCACTCACCAAACAAGCGAGTTGGGACGGACCACAGGGTGGCTCTCTGGCAGGCATCGCCCAGAGTCTGAACAGAACAAAGCAGACAGCAGCATCTTCTACATTTTTGCTGTTTGCACTTGATATTCGCAGCTATCATGACTATTTGAAGCTAACAGTTAAGCAAAACATTACCACTAAGCTAATGAGCAGGGTGAGGAATGTTGGCACAAGCATGCATGATGGGGCCTGATGTCTACACTTGGGACTGCTTCCCATCATGGCTGGCTATTGAGCAGTGAGAAGCACACACCTGGTGCTGGTCCTCAGCAAAGTAGGCCCAAACCCAGGAATTCATGAGCTTCTCTGTTCTTTGACCTGTCCCTCATGCTGGGAGCCAAAGTAGCTTCCCATGGGAAAGGCATGAAGAGCACAGAGAGATGAAAAGATGCTTTCTAGGCCTCTCTCAGGCCAAGGAAAATGGAAGACGTTTTCTGGCTCAAAATGGATTCTCATAGGCAGCCCTAAACCACAGCAAAGAATTCAAGGTCTATGAAAAGTAGAGCAATACCTTTCATGGTAGGTTCTTCACAATACAAAGTTCAAAGAGACAAGGGTCCAAATTGGATGGGGAGTGCATGTGAAGAGTGCCTGAAGAAGCTCAGATGGTAGTATGTGCAGACAGAGAAGATTTGGGGCAGTAAAGAATCCCACTAGCAAAGGCTCTCTGCTCCAGAGCAAAGGTGTAGCTGTGATATCCCTCCAAATAGCCCTCCGCCCAAACCACTCACTGACAAGGGATTGTAGCCCATCAAGGAGGTCCCTGCCCAAACAGGGCATCTCCATTCTGCCCTCTTGGGGTGATGCTTCAACTATGACACATCTGAACCACCACCACCCCTTCTGTTAGGTTCTCACAGAGAAGCTGCCAGCTTCCTTCCCTGCCAAGGTCAAAGCTGGCACCTGGATGGGAGAAAGGCTCAAGGTTGGTTGCTGGAAGCAGGAACTGGCTGCAGACGGTGCAGACGACACTGAGGTTTGTGTTGCTGTGGCAAAGGCTGGAGTGCAGAGGGAGCTCTTCCCTAGGGCCTCCAGCAGCTCCCAACTGGTCTGCATGTGCAGGTCTGAGAGCAGCAGGAGGTGTGGGACAGGATTCTGTGAGGACAGGAGCTGGGTTGCTGTCTGGGAAGCGGCCACTAGATGGAGCTGTGGCGCTGGGCTGACGGAGCAGATGCTGACACCCGGAGCTCCAGGCACCCCTACACTCAGTCTTTCATGTGCTTTAAATTTGGAATTCTGTCTGAAGCTCTGCCCGCATGCTGAGCATTTAAAGGGCTTCTCCCCCACGTGATGTCTTTGGCGCTGTTTAAGGCCAGGGGCCGGTTCACACGACACAGGAACTGCGGGGGAGCGGAAGTCCCCCCCCTGGTTCTTGTGCCGTATTAACACCGGCAGGGGGCCGGAAGCACCCAAACTCACCCTGGGTGGTAGGAGGGAAAGCCCCACCCCTGCGTGGCCACCGTGCTGTGTGGGTAGTGGGCAGCCACCCGACGAGGGCTGGCCCTTGCCGCACAGAGATGGCAGCCCAGAGCGGCCAGAGCTGTGGCTGCTCTGGCTCGCTGGGCTGAACCAGAATGGCACACATTTAAAGGGACCTTACCCTGCAATGCAGGCCAATGCAGCTACACTTAATTGCCTGGACCCTGGATGGGGAGGGATGGGATGGGGAGAGATGGGGCGGGGCGGGGCGGAGGGCAAGGTGGTCCCAATCGCATTGGGAAATGGGAGGGACCCGACAAAGGGGGCCGAGGCTGATGGGGGGAAAGGGGGAGAGGGCAAGGTGCTGCCACCGGCCAGAGCTAGCCGCCATGCACTGGCGCCCCATGGAGCCCCTGACCCGTTGCCTGAGCCCCACACCCGGACCCCCATGCTCCCAGGCTGCTAGACCTCCCGGGCTGCTGCTAGCTAGAGCCAGGACGCACGCGGCACAGCACAGGGGCTGCGGGCTCCAACCACGCGTGCTGGTCATGGGTCATCCGAGGCACCCCACCGGGCCCCACGGGCAGCCCCCTGGGTCGTGTGAACCAGCCCTAGAACTGCAACTGAAGCTCTGTCCACACTGGGAGCATTCATAGGGCTTTTCCCATGTGAATTCTGTGATGCGAGTCAAGGGTGGAGCTCCGGCTGAAGCTCTGCCCACACTCTGAGCATTTAAAGGGCTTCTCACCTGTGTGCAGTCTCTGATGGATTTTAAGGCTGGAGCTCTGACTAAAGCTCTTCCCACACTCTGAGCATTTAAAGGGCTTCTCCCCTGTGTGAATTCTGTGATGTTTTTTAAGTTGGGAACTCGAGATGAAGCTCTTCCCACACTCTGAGCATTTAAAAGGCTTTTCCCCTGTGTGACATCTTTGGTGTTGTTTAAGGCTAGAACTGTGACTGAAGCTCTGTCCACACTGGGAGCATTCATAGGGCTTCTCCCCCGTGTGAATTCTGTGATGTGAGTCAAGGGTGGAGCTCCGACTGAAGCTCTGCCCACACTCTGAGCATTTAAAAGACTTCTCACCTGTGTGCAGTCTCTGATGGATTTTAAGGCTGGAGCTCTGACTAAAATTCTTCCCACACTCTGAGCATTTAAAGGGCTTTTCCCCTGTGTGAATTCTGTGATGTTTTTTAAGTTGGGAACTCGAGATGAAGCTCTTCCCACACTCTGAGCATTTAAAAGGCTTTTCCCCTGTGTGCCATCTTTGGTGTTGTTTAAGGCTAGAACTGTGACTGAAGCTCTGCCCACACTGGGAGCATTCATAGGGCTTCTCCCCTGTGTGAGTTCTGTGATGTTTTTTAAGTTGGGAGCTCGAGATGAAGCTCTTCCCACAGTCCGAGCATTTAAAGGGCTTCTCCCCCGTGTGAATTCTGCGATGTAAGTTAAGCTGGGAGCTTCGAGATGAAGTGCTTTCCACAGTCTGAGCATTTAAAGGGCTTCTCTCCCGTGTGAAGTCTGTGATGCGAGTTAAGGAGGGAGCTCCAACTGAAGCTCTTCCCACATTCTGAGCATTTAAAGGGCTTCTCCCCTGTGTGAAGTCTTTGGTGTTGTTTAAGGTGGTGGCTGTGACTGAAACTCTGCCCACACTCTGAGCATTCATAGGGCTTCTCCCCTGTGTGAAATATGTGATGCTTTTTAAGTTGGGAGCTCGAGATGAAGCTCTTCCCACACTCTGACCATTTAAAGGGCTTCTCCCCTGTGTGAATTATGTGTTTTTTAAGATGGGAGCTCGAAATGAAGCTCTGCCCACACTGGGAGCATTCATGGGGCTTCTCCCCTCTGTGAAGCCTTTTGTGTTGTTTAAGATGGTGGCTCTGACTGAAGCTCTGCCCACACTCTGAGCATTCATAGGGCTTTTCCCCTGTGTGAAGTCTTTGGTGTTGTTTAAGGTGGTGGCTCTGACTGAAGCTCTGCCCACACTCTGAGCATTCATAGGGCTTTTCCCCTGTGTGAAGTCTTTGGTGTTGTTTAAGATGGTGGCTCCGACTGAAGCTCTGCCCACACTCTGAGCATTCATAGGGCTTTTCCCCTGTGTGAAGTCTTTGGTGTTGTTTAAGATGGTGGCTCCGACTGAAGCTCTGCCCACACTCTGAGCATTCATAGGGCTTCTCCCCATGTGAATTCTGAGACGTGAGTTAAGCTGAGCTAGAGATGAAGTTCTTTCCACATTCTGAGCATGTATAATGCGAGTTCTCCCCTGTGTGAGTACTTTGATGCAAGGTAAGCCCTGAGATGGAACATAATTGCTTTTCACACTCAAAGCATTTATATGTTTCCACTTCTGTGTGAATTCTGTGATGTTCAGTAAGGTATACACACTGACTCAAGCTCTTTCCACACTGAGAACATTTCCGCACTTTCTCTCCATTCTGATCAATCGTTTTGTTTCCTTCGAAAGATTCTTCTAGCATTGCCATGTCGTGGAAGTCCAACTCTTCAAAGGATTTGAATTTGATCTGCCACCTCTGTTCCCCTTCAGTTTTCCTTTCCTGCTGTTTGCAGGTTTTATTACTTTCTCTCACATCAGCTGAAAGAATAAAAAAAAGAGATGTTAACAGTTTAATTAATTAGACATTTAAGAGGGATCAATGCCAAGTGCTGCACCTAGGAAAAAGGAACCAAATGCACAGTTACAGGAGGGGGGATACAATACTACAAGTTAGAAAGATACTGGAATTGTTGTAGATCACACAAGCTGAATATGAGCCGGCAATGTGATGTGGCTGCAAAAAAGGAAAACTGCTCTTATGGGCTGCATTAATAGAAGTATAGCTTCCAAATCACGTGAAGTACTAGTTCCCCTCTACTCAGCGACAGGACTTTCTGGAGAAACCACCCGCCCTCCCAGCACATGCCCCAGTCATCCAATCTCCACCTGATCTACCTCACAGGGATGATGTGAGGATAAAATAGAGGAGGTGGACCATGTAAGCCCCCTTGTGTTTTGTGCAAAGGGAAAATGTTGGGATATACTGTAATCAAGAAACCATGTAACGTAACCTAAAATGAGGGTATGGTCCTTCAGGACTGGTTTTCAATAGATGTCTTCCCCACACGTTAGACACAAACTAGCTTGTTCCCAGTTGACTGAGTCCCTCCAGCTATTCCCTGGCTATTTCTCTGTTACATCTCCTGGAGAGCACAAGGGAGTTGTGTGCAAACATAGGAAACATCTCGTAGGAGAACACACAACCGACGAAGGGTCCAGCCAGAGCTAAGCACCCACCTGCTGGTCTTTCCCCTTCCTCACAGCCCCAGAAAAAGGGGTCATCTGCTTCTCCCTGGCAGAAGATGACATCAGATCTGGGAACGGGAAGCCCTTTTGCAGAGGATAGAAAAAGAGGGAAAAGAGTTCGAAAATAAAGATATGGAAAAAGTTCAGAGAAATTTGATTTATATGAAAAGAGAGTTTTTTTAAAACAGTAATAAGAATTCTAAAATGTTAGCAAGATCCACACACACACAAAGAAAAAGTATAGTAGGGGTAATTAAGGGATAAAAAAGGGAAGGGACATAATCTAATGCAGGATAAATTAAAAATATTTCATGAATTTTATTCAGAATTGTATAAGGCTGGGGATTGTATGGAAGAGAGGATTAATGAGTATATAGGAAAGCATTTTAAAATTAGATTAGTGGATGAAGATAGAGAAATTATGGAACAACATTTTTCAGAATTGGAAATAGAATATGCAATAAATAAACTGAAAGAGGGTAAGACCCCCGGACTAGATGGTTTAGGGGCTGAATTTTGTAAGGTTTGAAAGAAAATGTTAGTTCCAAGATTAAAAAGGTTATTTAATAATATTTTTTTGGAGGGGGCAGAGATCCCCTCTTCATGGAAGCAATCTAAGATTATTTTAATTCTGAAGCCAGAGAAGGATTTAACGGAGCCAGGTTCCTATAAACCCATTTCCTTAATAAACCAAGATGCAAAATTGATGACAGCAATATTAGCAAGAAGGATGAATAGGTTTATTACTAAATATGTTGGGGTAGACCAGTGTGGTTTTATGCAAGGATGGCAAATGGCAGATTTAACAAGAAGAGTGTTAAATATATTTAATAAAGAAAAATAAATTGAGAGCTAATAGCGCTAGATATTTTCAAAGCCTTTGATTGCGTGGAATGGCCAGCATTAAATTTTTTAATAAAAACTATGGCGTTTGGAGAGAGATTTAGAGGAGTAGTTAATCAATTATATTCAAAAAATGTCTCGTCAATTGTGGTAAATGATGGTTTAACAGAGCAAATTTACCTAGGTCGAGGAACCAAACAAGGTTGTCCCCTTTCGCCTATCTTGTTTGCATTGGTAATGGAGATTTTAGAAAATGTATTTAGAGAAGGTAGGAATATATGTGGCATAGGGATTAGAGAGAAGATTCTCTCTGCAGATGATACTCTTTTGACAATCGGAAAACCCTATGGAAAATATGGATAGAGTGAAGAATCATTTAAAGGAGTTCGGGGAAGTAACGGGGCTACAGATTAATTGGGACAAATCTAAGTTTTTGTTGTTTAATTATAGTAAAAGAGAAGAGATTGAAATGTGTAGGGAAAAAAGTAATTTTAAGATTAATAATGTAATTAAATACTTAGGAATTGTAATTCCAAAAGGTATACGGTATATAAATTGGCAGACCAGAATTATAGGAAATTAAAGAATGAGGTTAAGAATAAAATAGAGGAGTATAAAAAAATTGGACTTTCCTGGCTGGTAGAATTGCTTTGATTAAAATGAAGAATTAAGACATACAGTGGATATTATAGCACGGCCTAAAGAAATAATGTGGTTGGAGTTAGAAACATCTGAATTACAAAATACTTTGGAGAATATACTTTTTCAAAAAAATAATAATAAATTGATAAAAAACATAGATAACCCTTTTTTAAGAAGTTTGTTAGTGACCTGGATTACTATGAGGAATACGTAGATTTATACCAGGGATTTCTCCATTAACTCCGGTGGTGGCTCTAAATGATTTCCCCTGAAAATTTAAGATTAGATCTGGAGGGTAAACTAAGAGAAGAAACGGTTATTAGATTATCCGATTGGGTGGAAAAGATGGGGACTAGAGACCAAATAATGGAAATTGTTGGGAGAAGAAGAGTGTCGTGATTAAATTTATTACAGTAAGAACAGTGGTCGAAGAAATGGAAAAGGAAAACTGAGTATGAGAGAGATTTAACTAAATTTAAAAAGATTGTTACGTCTAGAGATGGTCTACAAGGTAATGCATCTAACAAGAGGTATAACAAGGGATTTATATAGATTGATTCAAAAAGAAGAAGAACAAGAGGACCAGCTAAAGGCAGTATGGGATAATGAATTTGAAGAGGTGACCTCGAAGGTGGGGTGGAACAATATACTGTATGGGATAGATAGATTGTGAAGGTGATGTCAACTAGGATAAAGGATAATTTTTATAAACTAATTTGGAGATGGTATTTAACTCCAGTAAGATTAAATAGAACAGATAATAATTGCTCCGCATTTTGTTGGAGAGGATGTCAGGAAAAAGGGACATATGCTCATATGTGGTGGAGTTTTAAAAATGTACTGGTTTTTGGCGTAGAGGTTTTTACAGAAATATCGAAAATTATTGGTATGAATTTAGAGGTCTGTCCAAAACTAGCATTGTTATCAATAACAGAGAAACTTATTTGCGACCAAAATACGAAGGAATTAATTGTAAACTTGTTAACCGCGGCTAGGCTACTGATAGCGAGGAAATGGAAAGTACATGTTTTCACAATAACTGACTGGTATAAGGAAGTTTGGGATATGGTCCCTAAACGATAAACTAACTTGTAGTATCAAATGCAAAAAAGGTCTGCTAAAGAAGAATAATTTTATGGATATATGGAATAAATTACTAGATTATGTATTAATAATGGGGAAGAGGAGTATGCCTTGTCAGGATATGTTATATTTTTGGAATTTGGAATTCATTTGATTAAGGGGATGGAAGTATATAAATTGGTCCCTTGGAGGGTGGGGGGTGCACTTTATGATTTATTGTATGTTGTTTATGTTATATTTTTGTGTTATTCTTATTTTGCTTTAGAAAAGTAAATAAAATTTAAAAAAAGAAAAAGAAAAAGAGGAATTACTTCAGGCACTCCTGCTTATTAAACTTGTTTCGGGACATCACCCTGACCCAGGCTAAAGCCTCCCCCCCCCGCCCCGCCCCTGTTCTCACCAAACCCATCAAGGTCAAAGAGAGGTTGGGAAGGTCTTGGAACTCCTCCACATGGGAGTGCAAGAGAGCTGGTGAGTCACAGGTTCCTGCTTGGATCAAGAAGCCTCAGTCTAGAACCCCAGGAAACTGAAGAGTCAGGAAATCCCCCACAAATGGAGGGACACAGATAAAAACAGTGGCAATAGCTCCTTCCAGGATGCCTCAGCCAAGGGAAAGAGCGAGCCTTACCCAGAGAGGCCAAATTCCTGCAATTCTCCTCCATGACTTCCCTGTGAAGAGCCCTCTGGCCCGGATCCAGCAGAGCCTCCTCCTCCTCCGTGAAATGCACAGCCACCTCCTCAAAGGACACCGGAGCCTGCAAGAGGGAGAGGAAGGGTTCCCCTGAGCAGAGCATGCAAAAGGGGCAGTGAAGGGGAGGCAAAGGGGAGGCCCTCCTGCAGGATTCCGGGCTCCAGGAGCAACAGTCAGAGTCCTCATGACAGCCACCTGGAAGGGACGATCCTGTCAGGCCCAAAGAGACGTGCAGGGGACTGAGCACCCTGCCCCCAACCCCCTCGTACCTGTTCCAGCCGCCCAGCAGCTCTTTCCACTCTAGCACCAAGAGGAGGAGGGCGAGAAGGCGCCCCCAGTGTCCTCCCACTGTCTCTAAGAGTCGTCCCATTTCCTAAGAGGAAGACCAAAAAAGAAGGTGGGAAGATACTTGTTAGCTCATATGCACTTTGCAATCATTTCCTTGTGTGAAGCCAGCCAGTCTCCACACTGGTTTGGGGCAAAATTTGAAGTTCCAGTTTAGATTTAGATGAAGTCTTAATCTATGGAAAGAAATCACCTTTTTTCACAAGTTAGAAACACATTTCACCTTCCCACAGAGCCTCAAGGGGAACGCAAAAGCAGCCCATGGAAGTCAAGCGGAGGTGTCAGAGGGAGACCATCGTCAAACTTCCCCTTCGATCCTTACCCTGAGAGGAGACATCTCTGTTCCCCGATGGAGCCTTCTCTGCTTCTCCAGAATCCCTGTTCATGTGGGCCTCCATCCCCTGGACCTGGAAGTGGAGGGAGGAGACCAGGTGAGGAAGTCTTATTATGCTGTTAGTGCGCAAGGAGTGGGGTGGGCAGAGGCCACGGGTGGCAGTGTTTCCAAGTGCCCGCTCTGCCCTTCAGGCCTCCTTCTGCACTCATTCAGCCGCCCAAGCCCTGCAGCTCCCTCACAGCCAGCCGGGTCTTTGGCAAGTGGGCACACAAGGAACTCCGGATTGAGGCCAGTAAACCAACCCTTGCATAAGAAAAGGACTGGAAGAGGGCGTCCCAAACCCACTCCTTTCACCAACCGGGAGGAGACGTGGAAGCTCCCAGACGTTCCCTCTCTGCTAGGAGGACTGTACCGCTGGTGAGGAAAGATCTCCTCCATCCCTGGAACTTCCCAGCCCCCTTTAACTGTCCCGTGATCCCTGCAAGGTGGGCCAGATCCACACATTCTGAACCACTGTAGAACCATTCAGCGAGGGGGGATGAGACATGCCCCTCTTGGGCTGCTGCTCAGGATTTTTAAGGTGTGGAAGTATTGTTGGGGATTTTTCCGATCCCCCCCCCCCCCCAATGGAGATTCCAGGAGGAAAGCCTCTCCCACCTGGCACTGTG
The DNA here is from genome assembly GCA_021292165.1 of Shinisaurus crocodilurus. Lineage (NCBI taxonomy): Eukaryota > Metazoa > Chordata > Lepidosauria > Squamata > Shinisauridae > Shinisaurus > Shinisaurus crocodilurus. The sequence continues at coordinate 324,595 of CM037891.1, forward strand.
CCTGGCTCAGGAGGAAGCCTTCCACCAGGGCTTTGAGACAGGGAGGTGATCACATCCTGCAAAGATCACAAGCCCTGGCTAAGGAAGAGAGGGGAAGACCCAGACTCAAGGGGAGATGGGGGTGGGAGTTGTTCCCCTGAGTCTGACTGAGGACCGAAGAGGATCAGGCCCAAACCTTGTCCGGTTCACAAGCGGCTCTCTGGACGGGGCATCTCTAGCTGCTGCTCCAGCTCCCAACTCCCCCTCCCCTTGAGACCCTCTGCCCAAAGCAGATTCACCCTCTTGCTCCTCCCCCAAGCCCCCTCACCCAATTCCTCCTCCTCTTCCAGCCCTGAACTTATCCTGCCCCAAGATCCTGGTGCTGGGACCTCATGCCTGGCCCTGACTGTAGGACCCCGTAACTATCAGAGTGGCAGGATGGAACTCTGACCTGCTGCTGGGAAACAGCCAGTACTGACACCACCAAGTGCTTTGCTCCACTGGACCCTGAAACCCACCCACCCAGACTTCTCAGAGGAGCTTGGTTTCTCCCTTTGCCCTTTCACTAGTCTATAACAGTCTTTCCTAACCCTGTACTGGGCAGTCTACTTAAAAACCTGCCCTGCAGGGTGGACAGCTTCTCATCGCACACTCCAACGCAGAGGAGATTCGGGGTGGGGGGAGATGTTCCTGCCCTGGATGAAAGCTCTCCCTGTCAGTCAGAGGTGGATTGCTGATGCCCGATGGCAAAACTTCAGGGGCACTCAGGTCTAAATGAAATGCAATACTTCCCAGTTGCAAATACAGTTACTCACATTGTAAAGCATGGTAAATAAAAGCCAGAGTCAAAAGAACCAAAAGAGCAATAAAACAAAGTTTCAAAGAAAACAATCAAATAGGGAGTAAAATCATTAAATCATGAGAATCTTAAGCAATCTTTGATGACACTCTTTGTACGGATCCTTGGAGCAGCCCATGCAAAAAGGGACCCTAAAAGTCACCACAAAGTCAACATCTCACAACAGGGAAGTCCCATTTTCTGGGATCATTTTTTGAATATCGTCCCAATAAAACAGTATCTCAGAACCAGCTTCTGCAAGGCAAATGGGAAAAGCTAGCGGAAGGGATCCAGTGTGGCGTAGTGGTGAGAGTGTAGGAGTGCGACTCGGGAGATCCGGGTTCTAGTCCCCGCTCGGCCATGAAACTCACTGGGTGACTTTGGGCCAGTCACAGACTCTCAGCCTAACCTACCTCACAGGGTTGTTGTGAGGATAAAACGGAGGATTATGTAAGCCACCTTGGGTTTCTTGCAGGAAAAAAGGCAGGGTATAAATATAATAAATAAATAAATAAAGGGGGGCACTTTTCTCAGAGCGTTGCCTTCTTTCCCCTAATTGCTCTGAACGGATTCCATGACCTTCTGCATGCCAAGGGTTGGGCTGTGGCCCTTCCTATAGCTGGAAAATGGCAGCTGACAAATGAAACAGCCCCAGACTCCTTCCTCTGCAAAGGGGGGAGGCCACTTTCCCCAAAGTCCTGGGTGAGGCTGAGAAGGAGAAAAATCCCCTGGAAATGGAGAAGGGAGAGAGAATTCCCCCAGGCAAGCGGCTCCTCTCATGGAGAAAGCCCTGTGGAGGGTGCCTACTTAAATTGACTTGAGGAGGGGAAGATGTTGAGGGGCTTTTCTTCCTTTTTTCTCATTTAAGAACCCCAGCACTTTCTGGATCATAGATAGAGTTGGAAGGAGCCTACAAGGCTATCGAGTCCAACCCCCTGCTCAATGCAGGAAACAAGAGGAGGGGTCTCCCATCCAAGTAATAACCAGGCTTGACCCTGCTTAGCTTGTCATCACATAGTCCCATAGGTATCCATCCTGGAAGAACTCAAATATGAAATTCCTAATCTTCTATCAAAAATATGTAACATGTCCCTAAGATCAGCCTCTGCACCAGGGGACTGGAGAATAGTCAATGTAACACCAATTCTTAAAAAAGGATATAATAATAATAATAATAATAATAATAATAATAATAATAATAATATTGTGCTCTACACCAGAGCGCAGTATAATATACAAAATAATTCAAACAATAATCATCACAATTTAACTAAACTACATTAAAATACTTAAAATGGACTACAATCCAGGTAATTTTAAATTAACAACAACAAATAAACCAGGGGGGATCCGGGAAATTACAGCCTGGTTGGTTTAACATCTGTTTGTGGTAAATTGGTTGAAAGCGTTATTAAAGATAAAATTAGTCAGCATATAGAAGGACAGGCCCTACTGAGGAAGGATCAGCATGGCTTCCGCTAAGGTAAGTCCCGTCTCACTAAACATTTAGAGTTCTCTGACAGTTTCCATAAACATGTGGAAAGGGGTGATCCATACATTGTTTACTTGGACTTCCAAAAGGCTTTTGACAAATAAGGTTACAGTAGCTGGGATTGTTTAACTTAGGAAACAGGCGAGTGAGGGGAGACATGTTATAGAGATGTACAGAATATACCTGGTGTGGAGAAAGTGATCTGGGAGACATTTTTCTCCCTCTCTCATAATACTAGAACCCAGCTGGGTCATCCCATGAAGCTGACTGGTGGGGGATTCAGGAAAGATCAAAGGAAGTCCTTCTTCACACACACCACATAGTTAATCTATGGAATCCACTTCCACAAGATGTAGTGATGGCCACTCATTTGGAGGGCTTTAAAAGGGAATTGGACAGATTCATGGAGGAGGAGGCTAGCCATGGCTACTACTCCTGATGGCTATGTGCTACCTCCAGGACCAGAGGCAGAATGCCTATGTGCACCAGTTGCTGGGGAAGATGGGCGGGAGGGTGCTGTGGCTCCCATGTCCTACTAGTGGGTTTCCCATTGGGGCATCTAGTTGGCCACTGTGCAGACAGAACTGCTGGACTGAGATGGAGCCACTTTGGTCTGATCCAGCATCAGGGCTCTTCCCATTTTTTGATGTTCTTATTCCATCCCAGTCCGCAGCTGCCTTTGGACAGCCATGAGGAGTACTGCTTCAGTTGTGAGACCCAAGATTAATGCTCCCCTGCCATGCTGTACAACTGTTTGCCAGCCCTGCTTAAAATAATAATACCCTGAGCATGTGTAATTTTGCATTTACTTAAATCCTGTCACCATGAGGACTGCAGGAATGCAATTGAGTTGTTTGCTTCTGCTGCCCTGATGCTGAACAGTTTCCTCAGAATAAGCCCCCATTTTCCTCTAGAAAAGGACAATATATTTTACAAATGAAATGTTTCAAATGGTTAGAAATGGCCTGTTTGTATACTTTTGTAATGTTTATCCTGTACACCACCTTATGAAGGTTTTACCCTTAAAGCCAGCCTAAGGCCATTCCAGCAGGCTGAGCTGGGGGAGATAAGAAAGGCAGGCAGGACCCTTCCATCTACCCTACTTGGGAGACTTAGGGTGCACTCCTATGCAGGTTTCGACAGAAATAAGTCCTTCAACTCCCAGAATAGTCCTCAGCCATGCAGAATAGGCTGCATGGAGCATGCTGGAGAGTTGTGGGACTTCTGTCTAAACATGCATAGGATTGAACCATTTATTCCCCCCCCCCCCATCCCTCCCTATTCCTTTCTGCTTGTGTGCCGTGTCTCTTTAGACCTGTAAGCCTGCAGGCAGGGACTGTCTTCTTTTCCTGATCATATATAAGCCGCTCCAGGAGCCTTTTTGATAGAGGAGCCTGATAAAAATACTCCAAAATAAATTAAGCAAATAATTAGTTTGAAATAAATATTTAAAAGATGAGCATCTATAATCGTGCACCTGCCCATACAGGTGCTCGCAGAGTATAGATTTTTTTTTAAAAAAAATTGAGTACCAACCTCAATGGGCCCCAACCTCAATGGGCCCTCCTGAGCAGGATATGCTACTGCCCCACAACCCCCACACCACGTCTGGCTCAGCTCTTTCTTTTAAACCGGCCCACAACCACCACCTCTTTCTCAAAGAAATTAGAAAATGAACCACAACTACCAGACCTTGCTGAGAAAATCTAAGTCTCTAAGCTATGGGAGGAGCAGAAAGAGGCCCGGAGGCCGCGCGGGGCCCCCCTTGGGTGAGCGAAATCCTCCTTGAGTCGCACAAGCCACCGCAGGCTTAAACCACGCAGCTTCCAAGCTGCCCCACGGAGACCCCACCGCGAAAGCACACCCCCCCCACGCGCCCCACGAACGCCTGTCCCTTGCCTGGCGGGCCCCTCAGTGGGGGGGGGGGAGGAAGACGCTGCTCACTCGCTCGCTCTTGCAGCCTCCTCTTACAAAAAATAAAATTAAAATAATTTTTAATAAGCAGCTCCGGTCAGAAGGAAAAAGGAAAAAAACCTGCTGCTGCTTCCCCGCCAGACCTCCCACATAGGCCATCCGGCGCTGCAGGAAGGGCCCATCTCTTTGATCAATCGACTTTGATTGGCCCAGTAATGGTCACCTGACGCGGTGCAACTCCCGCCCCCCCCTTGCTTCTCCCGCAGCCCCCGGAGGGATTTTTAAAGGGGTGAATATGTGGGACTCTGGCGGGAATGGAGTTACTCTGGAAGTTCTTTGCGCTGAGGGAAGTGGCCCCCCCGCTTTCAGCAGCCCCCCCCCCCTGGCAAGAGACAGCGAAGAAAAAGGAGGAGGAGGATCTCCTGGGAGGTGTCTCCCCGCCCCGCCTCGGCCACAGATGCGCACGAGAGGAGGTTCCGCAGCGGCTGCATCCCCGAGATGGGGCCGGTTGTTGCGACCTGCCCTCCCTGACAGTCTGAGCGCCGGGGGGCCGGGCAGGCAGCGGTGAGCTGAGCCGGGGGGAGACCCCTCTTGGCGCCCTGCTGACCCCTCTGCCTGGGGAACGGGCAGGGCGGCGTCTCATGGGCTGCCCGGCCGCCCCCCCCTGAAACACCCCACGCCCTTTCCCTTCTCTTCTTTTCCTGCCCCCTGAAGTTTAGTGTTTCCCCGAAACTTCTCTTTTTTGCAAACTCCCAGGGCAGCCAGCCCATTGCAGGAGGCTCATGCCTTTCTTCTTCGGAGAGTCGCCCTGGCAAGAGGGCAGGAACCCCCACAGGGGGAGGAAAGTGGGCGGCGGCGGCGGCTCCCCTTTTGAAAGCTTTCTTTCAAAAACACCACAAAAACTAAACTAAAACGGACTCCCGATTTTTCCACAAGGAAGCATGTAACATTATACACTCTATAGTTATAAAGATATTTCTCTTTTTTGTCTTGTCCGATATTCTTCTTATTGTTCATCTACCTCACCAGTTCACGAAACATCACTTTAACCATAAGCACAGGTATCAATTCTTCTAATTAAACAATACCAAGCATTTCTACTCCTATTTAGTAAAGTTGAATGAATGAATGAATAACTTTATTGAATAAGTCTTCTGACCATTTCAAAAACAAATAAAACATTAAAACAAACAAACATTGGAAAGGGAACTTTACATTAGAATTAAGTCATATCTTATAATTAGGAATATCATATTAAAATTTGGGGGCCAGTGTTTGAAAGGACGTGGAGTTTTTGGCAGCAGCTGTGTTCCATCCCCGTGCTGCTGGGAGCCTTCACTCCACCCCTCCTCCACCACCCTCTCCACCACGCCAACTTCAGTGGACCGGTCATGTTGTTCGAATGCCTGACTGCCGCCTCCCAAAGCAGTTACTTTACTCCCAACTCAAGGATGGAAAGCGGAATATCGGTGGTCAATATAAGAGGTTTAAAGATGTTCATAAGGCTAATCTAAAAAAATGCAATATAAACATCGAAAACTGGGAAGCTCTGGCCCATGAACGATCTAAATGGAGGTTGGCCTTTCACAAAGGTTCCATGGACTTTGAAGAAGCCCGAGTGTGCAAGGTGAAAGGGAGAAACGTGCTAAGCGAAAAGCACGTCAAATGAATCCTTTACAGGACCATCTTCTATCTGGTAACCTGTGTCCTCACTGTGGGAAGCTGTGTGGATCTAGAATTGGCCTCCACAGTCACTTACGGACCCATCGCTAGAGTCTACACAATCTTCTTTAGAATTACTGCAGCAGGTATATAAGACTGGTTGCCTTCTGGTAAAGATTGAGGAATTCCCAGGATACTCTCTGGCTTCCCATTTGCAAACTGATGCACTGAACTGAAAATAAGGGAAGGTGTGTCCAGAACTGTCCTAAACGCGGGGGGACGGGGGACGGACGACTGTTGGGAACACAAAAGCCCTCGGCTGACTGATATACAATCATGCCTTGGATTGAGAGCATAATTCGTTCCGCAAACGTGCTTGTAATCCAAAACACTCTTATATCAAAACGAAATCCCCCCAAAAAAAATTGGACAGAGATTTTTAATTTAAGCCGTACTACAGTGCTTGTATTGCAAGACGTCGCTTGTATATCAAGTCAAAGAAAGTTAAATATTTAAAATTTTGCTTGTCTTGCAAAACGCTCTCAAACCAAGTTACTTGCAATCCAAGGTATTACTGTAAAAGCAAAGTAAAGCAATATATTGCAAACAGAGACAACGGTGACTAGCCCAAGTTGATGGTAACTAGACCAGAGGACCCACTGGGCTTCATGAACTCTCCCATTTTATCCCCACAACCACCCTGCGAGGTAGGGCTAGGGCTAGGCTGACCGAGAGGATGGCCGAATGCGGGATTTGAACCCGCATCTCCCCAGTCCTAGTTGGGAACTCTAACCACTACACCACCGTGCATGTCTGTGTGGGGGGGGCACTTCGCGCTCGCCAGACCCACCCCCCTGCTCACCGGTCAAGTCTGGCCGGAAGTCGCAATCGCAGGAGGCCGAGAAGCTGCAGCGCCACACGCTCAGCTCCCAGGGGGCGGCCGGGCCCAAAAGCCCCAGCAGAGGCGGCAGCAGGAGCAGCGCGAGGGGGCCCGCCCCTCGCCATCACGCGTCACCCCGAGTGGTTCCGTCACACGCCGATCGCGGAGAGCCCCCCCCCACGCCCAGCCGAGCTGACTCCCAGCCTGCACCGTGCCCTATGCTCAGAGCGGAGCGCCCCACTGAGGCAAAGAAAGGGGCGGAGCCTGAAGGGGAGGGGCCTAGAGGTGTGGCTCGGGAAGGCTGAGGCGGGAAAATGTTCTGTTTTAAAAGGGGGGGTGAGTAGGAGAAAATGATGGGGGGGGGAGCTTGTCAGAATTGTTCACTGGGATCTCCAGGCAACAATGAGTCAGCTGCGGGATCGCTTGCGAGGAGACGGCTTCATGGAGTCACTGTTCGGCATGCCGGCGTCTACTCGGACAGAGACTTGGGATGTGCCTGTGGCTTCACGCTGGCTCAGCTTGTCTGAGCGTGGAAAGCTAAGCAGGGTCAGGCCTGGTTATTACTTGGATGGGAGACCCCTCCTCTAGTTTCCTGCATTGAGCAGGGGGTTGGGACTCGATGGCCTTGTTGTAGGCTCTTTCCAACTCTATGATCTATGAAATCTATAATGGACAAGCGCCGTCCTCCTTTTAAAGCAAAATGATATTAACTGCGCTGCCAAGAAAAAAATCTACGCTAGTGCAAAGGCTGAGGTCCAAAGAAGAACAAGAGAACTAAAGAACGCCTGGTGGAAAAAGAAAGCTGAAGAAATTCAACAACTTGCAGAATCTCATGATGCACGGGGCTTTTTTAAGGCCACAAGGGCCATTTATGGACCAAAAACCTATGGTACAAACCCTTTACAATCAAAAGATGGCACCAAACTCTTAAAAGACAAAGAGTCTATTGCACTGCGTTGGAAAGAGCATTATTATGACCTTTTAAATCGTAAATCTAAGGTGGAAAATGAGATTTTTTCGCAAATCCCGCAGAAACAAATTAGAGAGGAACTTGCAATACTCCCCACTTTGGATGAAGTAAAAAAAGCCATTAATCAAATGAAGAATAACAAAGCTAGTAGACCAGATGGGATTCCTGCTGAAATCTTTAAAGAAGGCCCCCCCGAACTTATACAACATCTTCATAAACTCATCGAAAAAATCTGGGTAAGAGAAGAGATCCCAGAAGACTTCAGGGATGCCATAATTATCACCCTCTTTAAGAAGAGTGATAGAACAGACTGTGGAAACTATCGGGGCATTTCTCTCTTAGCTACCGCAGGTAAAATATTTGCCAGGATTCTCGCAAACCGTCTTCTATCTATTTCAGAAGAGATCCTCCCTGAAACTCAATATGGTTTCCGCCCCTCTAGAGGGACAGTAGACATGATTTTTACTGCACGTCAGCTCCAAGAAAAATGCCAGGAGCAAAATCAACCCCTTTATATGGCATTTATTGATCTTGCTAAGGCCTTTGATACTGTAGACCGAACAGCTCTCTGGACTGTCCTTATGAAAATTGGATGCCCCAATAAATTTGTGAATATCTTGCGACTTCTCCATGACAACATGATGGCTATGGTCTTGGACAACAACGGCTCTCATGGTGCTCCATTTAAAGTGGGATCAGGTGTTAAACAGGGATGTGTTATTGCCCCAACATTATTTGCTATTTTCATCGCCATGATTTTACATCTTGTCGAGGGGAAACTTCCCACTGGTGCGGGAATTATATATCGAACAGATGGAAAGCTTTTTAATCTCAGCAGGCTGAAAGCAAAAAGTAAGGTAATTACAACATCCGTTGTGGAACTTCAGTATGCTGATAATGTGGTCTCCGCACATTCAGAGGATGATCCCCAAACTATCCTAAATGCTTTTGCAGAAGCATACGGAAAACTTGGTCTCTCACTTAACATCAAAAAAACCAAAGTGCTTCATCAAGTGCAAGCTAACCCTTTGGTGATGCCATCTATCCAGCTTGGCGGGACAATACTGGAAAATGTCGATCATTTTCTCTATCTTGGCAGCTATCTTTCTGTTACAGCTAACATCGACAGTGAAATCCAGCATTGTCTGAGATCCGCAAGTGCCGCGTTTTCTCGAATGAAACATAGAGTGTTCGAGGATCGGGATATTTATAAGAAGACCAAAACACTGGTTTATGAAGCCATTGTATTACCAACTTTATTGTATGCCTGCGAAACATGGACTATCTATAAACGTCACTTCCAACTCCTTGAAAGATTTCATCAACGTTGCCTCCGGAAAATCCTGCGAATTACTTGGGAAGATAGGCGAACAAATGTCAGTGTACTGGAAGAAGCAAAGACTACTAGCATTGAAAAAAATGATCCTTCAACGCCAACTTCAGTGGACCGGTCATGTTGTTCGAATGCCTGACTGCCGTCTCCCAAAGCAGTTACGGTACTTTACTCCCAACTCAAGGATGGAAAGCGGAATATCGGTGGTCAATATAAGAGGTTTAAAGATGTTCTTAAGGCTAATCTAAAAAAATGCAATATAAACATCAAAAACTGGGAAGCTCTGGCCCATGAACGATCTAACTGGAGGTTGGCCTTTCACAAAGGTTCTATGGACTTTGAAGAAGGTCGAGTGCAAGGTGAAAGGGAGAAACGTGCTAAGCGAAAAGCACGTCAAATGAATCCTTTACAAGACCATCTTCCATCTGGTAACCTGTGTCCTCACTGTGGGAAGCTGTGTGGATCTAGAATTGGCCTCCACAGTCACTTACGGATTCATCGCTAGAGTCTACACAATTTTCTTTGGAATTTTCCTCCTTTTAAAATCTCCTTTTTGTAATTTTTTTTTTTTTTTTAAATCCTGGAAGACAATCTTACTCGGTCACGAGTGATCGCCTGACTCACTAAAAAACTTGACTCGCAGGATGGAGGGGTCTGTGGCTGGGAGAGGGTCTTAGGGCAGCCCTGCAGTGTAGTCCACCGCTATGACTGGGGCTGGTTGGGATTATCAGTCCAGACAAAGCAGCCCTCAGGCTGCAGCAAAGGTCAGCCTGCATAAATGACCCCCAACCAGTCCCCTCCCAAGGCCAAATCCAGCACTGGACTGCAGGCAGAAGCCTTGTGCTCCACTGATTTTGAAATGCTCAGAACGAAAAGCAAATGATCCCCCCCACCCCCCAAGATATGAAACCTGAGCTAAAAAAAAACTCAGTAAAAAAAACCCAGTAAAAACTCCCTTTTGCGGCTCTCTGGTTACCTGAGTTCAACCGCATCAGAATAACACTGAATCAAAGTTTCCAATAGGCAAGTGGCTGTTGTTTATAGCAAGTGCAATTGAGCAAGGCATTAATACATTAAAAACATTAAAAACAGGAAGGGCTGTGTGCGACAACACGGTCCCTTACACTTTAGGACCAGGTTAAACCCTTCTCAGGCTAAGCATCAAAAACCTGAGGGGAGGGTCAAATGAAACCTTTCCCCTACTAATGAGGGAAAAGATTAATACTGGATATTAAGGATCTAGCTCAAATTTATGATACTGTGGGTACAAAGGTGTGTGTGTGTGTGTAGATTTGAAAGTAATGCAGGTTAATAACACCAAGCTGACACGTAGGATTTGGGTAGCAAACAAAATAAAAATAAGTTTATTTTAATTCTCAAAATCTTAGTTCCAGAAAATAACTTTAAACCTGCATACCCCAAACACTTTGTAACTAACCTAAGTCCCTATAATTCTAAATACTTTGACTCCTCATACAGGCACTGATTTCTCTTAAAACTCCTGACAAGACACAAATAACTGTACTAACCTAACTCCCACACACTCACTCACTAACTCCCAACACACAACCAACACTCAACTAACTCTGACATCACCCAAACACTCCTTATATACTCCTCCCCCCACCCTTTCCAAGGCATCACAAACCACACCCACTCAGTTCATTGTAGACACACTAAACATACTAATGCAGACATACACCAGGGAACTGAATTGTGCGGTTACGCCACACTGTGCTCCACTGGAGGGGCTTCCCACATTCCCGAGAGTGCAAGGACTTACGAGATGCCTGCTTCTGTGTGCTCATTCATGTGACTCCATGCATTTGCTATGAAGAAAACTCTTTCCACACAGAATTTCTAGGTCTTCTCCCCTGTGTGAATTCTTTGATGTGCGTTAAGGTGGGAGCTCTCACTGAAGCACTTTCCACACTGAGCATTTATACGGCAATTCCCCCGTGTGAAGTCTTTGGTGTTTTTTAAGATTAGTACTCTCACTGAAGCTCTTCTCACACTGGGAGCATTTAAAGGGCTTCTCCCCCGTGTGAATTCTGTGATGTGAGGAAAGGCCGGAGCTCTGACTGAAGCTCTTCCCACACTCTGAGCATTTAAAGGGCTTCTCCCCTGTGTGACGTCTCTGATGGATTTTAAGGCAGAAGTTACTAGTGAAGCTCTTCCCACACTCTGAGCATTTAAAGGGCTTCTCACCTGTGTGCAGTCTCTGATGGATTTTAAGGCTGGAGTTATCAATGAAGCTCTTCCCACACTCTGAGCATTTAAAGGGCTTCTCCCCTGTGTGACGTCTCTGATGGATTTTAAGGCAGAAGTTACAAGTGAAGCTCTTCCCACACACTGAGCATTTAAAGGGCTTCTCACCTGTGTGACGTCTCTGATGGTTTTTAAGGAGGGAGCTCTGACTGAAGCTCTTCCCACACTCTGAGCATTTAAAGGGCTTCTCACCTGTGTGAATTCTGTGATGTACGTTAAGATGGGAGCTTGTGATGAAGCTCTTCCCACACACTGAGCATTTAAACGGCTTCTCCCCTCTGTGAAGTCTTTGGTGTTTTTTAAGGTTACCACTCAGACTGAAGCTCTTCCCACACTGGGAGCATCTATAGGGCTTTTCCCCCGTGTGAATTCTGCGGTGTGATTTAAGGTTGGAGCTGTAGATGAAGCTCTGCCCACACTCTGAGCATTTAAAGGGCTTCTCCGCTGAGTGGATTCTTTGATGTTGTTTAAGGTGGAAGCTGTATTTGTAGCTCTTCCCACATTCTGAGCATGTATAATCCGAGTTCTCCCCTTTGAGAGTACTTTGATGCAAGGTAAGCCCTGAGCTGGAACTTAATTTCTTTTCACACTCAAAGCATTTATACGTTTCCACTTCTGTGTGAATTCTGTGATGTTCAGTAAGGTATATACACTGACTCAAGCTCTTCCCACACTGAGAACATTTCCGCACTTTCTCTCCATTCTGAACCATTGCTTTGTTTCCTTCAAAAGATTCTTCTAGCATTGCCATGTTGTCAAAGTCCATCTCTTCAAGGGATGTGAATTTGATCTGCCGCTTCTGTTCACCTTCAGTTTTCCTTTCCTGCTGTTTGCAGTTTTTATTACTTTCTCTCCCATCAGCTGAAAAAATGAAAAAAAAAAGAATGTTAACAGTTTAATTAAATAGAAATTTAACTGGGATCAATGTCAAGTGCTGCACCTAGGAAAAAGAAACCAAATGTAGTTACAAGATGGGGGATACTTGGCTCAACAATACTACAAGCGAAAAGGATCTTGGAATTGTAGATCACACAAGCTAAATATGAGCCAGCAATGTGATGTGGCTGCAAAAAAGGCAAATGCCTGTATGGGCTGCATTAAAAGAAGCATAGCTTCCAAATCATGTGAAGTACTAGTTCCCCTCTACTCAGCACTGGTTGAAGGCAGCAGGACTTTCTGGAGAAACCACCCGCCCTCCTGGCACATACCCCAGTCATCCACTCTCCACCTGATCTACCTCACAGGGTTGATGCAATGTGTGGAGAAAGCCTGACACGAGTATACATGTACACGCACACACCAGTCTCCGTCCTCCAGGGGAGGGGGGCGAGAAGGGGAGATTGGGTTACAGGGAAGCAGACAGACAGACCGGCATTCCAGCAATGGAGGATCTCGCTTGTAATCCACAAAACCCAGGAAAGGACCATCAAGGCCACCAACCTAACAGGGCAGTCTCAAAGAGCTGTAAAGTATCCAATACGTCACCTTCTTCCCGGGCAGGAATGAGCCCACCTGACATGAAGGGGCAGGCAATAGCCCCACCTGACCTAAGGGGCGGGAGAGCAGGAAACAGGTAGAAAACCCCTCTCCTCTCTCTTTTTGTTGGTTGTTGGGAACCCAGGGTACTTTTGAGTACGAACCACCCTCCAGCAGCGGCTGGAGTAAGCTGTTTCCTTCCCCGGATCGGACAGACCCGGAGTTAGGCTGAAACTGACTAGCGTGACGTCTCTGATCTAAGGTAACTGACTAATCCAAATGCGCTAGCCTGGGAGCCTGTCATTGATAAACTTAAAGGTCACGTCAGGTCTTATTGACGTTGTAGTATTTCCTAGAAAGCTGTTAGTTCCGCTCCATATCCTGTGTAAACAAATAAAAGCCTTATTTGGCAGTTCAAAGGCCTGAGTTTCCTTTTGTTTGTGAGAAAACCTCTCAGGTGGTTTCTTTCGCTTGTACGGGCTGTAACGCTGCACATGGTTAACCCGTTAAGCGCCGAACTCACGCAAAGGATCCAGGTGCTGATCCTTCACACAATGATAAAATGGAGAGGAGGAGGTGGACCATGTAAGCCCCCTTGCATTTCGTGCAATAGGGAAAAGTTGAGATATACTGTAATCAAAAAATCATGTAACATAAAACATAAAATGAGGGGATGGTCCTTCAGGACTGGTATTCAATAGATGTCTTCCCCACACGTTAGACACAAACAAGCCTTTTCCCAGTTGACCGAGTCCCTCCACCTATGGCGGTTGGAGTCTACTACTGACCACCCAATCAAGGAGAAGACGAGGATGAAACTTTTGAAAAGCAAATTGCCATTGTTTCAAGTAGGCATGATATGGTAGTAACGGGGGACTTCAATTTCCCTGATATCTGTTGGGAGACTTATTCAGCCAAACACGGCCCCTCCAAGAAATTCCTGAGTTGTGTTGTGTTACAGAAAGTGGAGGAAGAGGATCGGCTATCCTTGACCTAATTCTAACCAACAGAGACGAGTTAGTGGATAAAGTGGCAGTTTCGGGAACTCTGGGGGAAAGTGACCATGTTATACTTGAGTTCTTGATTCTAAAAGAAGCAAAACCTGTTTGTAGCCAAACGCGTACCCTGGATTTTAGGAAAGCCAATTCTAACAAACTCAGAACAATGTTAAGTAAGGTCCCTTGGCAAGCAAATCTAAAGAGAAAAGGAGCCCAGGATGGGTGGGAGTTTTTAAAAAAGGAAATTGTAAAGGCACAATTGCAAACAATTCCCACAAGGAAAAAAGGCAGAGGGCAACAGAAGAAACCAATGTGGCTTCACAATAAACTCAAAGATGACCTGAAAACAAAAAAGAACACGTATAGGAAGTGGAAGGAAGGCCAGGCTACAAGGGAAGAGTACAGGCAGGTAGCACAGAACTGCAGGAATAGTGTCAGGAAGGATAAAGCTGACAATGAGCGAAGGATAGCGAGGGATGCTAAAAACAACAAGAAAGCTTTCTTCAGATACATGCACAGTAAAAGACAGAGGAAAGAAATGGTGGTTCAACTACGCAAGGAGGATTGGCAAATTCATAACAGAAGACAAAGAAAAGGCAGAAATGTTCAATTCCTACTTCAGCTCCGTCTTCTCCCAAAAGAGAGTCTATGACCCCCCCAGGCAAACCTGAAGTGCAGACTGAAGGGGCAGGATTACAGCTTGAGATTGATAGGCAAATGGTCAAGGAGCATCTGATTACTCTGAACGAGTTTAAACCTACAGGGCCTGACGAGCTGCATCCTCGAGTAATAAAGGAACTGGCAGAAGAACTCTCAGAACCACTGTCTATTATCTTTGAGAAATCATGGAGGACAGGTGAAATGCCAGATGACTGGAGGAGGGCAAATGTTGTTCCCATCTTCAAAAAGGGCAAGAAGGAGGAACCTGGGAACTATAGGCCAGTCAGTCTAACATCAATCCCTGGGAAAACTTTGGAGCAGATTATAAAGAAGTCAGTCTGCAAGCACCTTGAAAACAATGCAGTGATTCCTAGAAGCCAGCATGGATTTGTCAAGAACAAATCCTGCCAGACTAATCTGATCTCATTTTCTGATCGGGTAACCTCCCTTGTGGACTGTGGGAATGCTGTGGACATAATATATCTGGACTTTTTAATAGGGATAAATGCCAAGTGCTGCACCTAGGGAAAGGAAACCAAATGCAGAGTTACAGAATGGGGGCACTTGGCTCAACAATACTACAAGTGAGAAGGATCTTGGAATTGTGGAAGATCACAAACTGAATATGAGCCAGCAATGCAATGTGGCTGCAAAGAAGGCAAATGCTATTTTGGGCTGCATTAATAGAAGTATAGCTTCCAAATCGCGGGAAGTGATAATTCCCATTTACTCGGCACTGGTTAGGCCTCATCTTGAGTACTGCGTCCAGTTCTGGGCACCACACTTTAAGAAGGACGTAGACAAACTGGAGAGGGTTCAGAGGAGGGCAACAAGGATGATAAAGGGACTGGAAACAGTCTCTCCTATAAGGAGAGACTGAAAGAACTGGGTATGTTTAGCCTTCAGAAGAGGAGACTCAGGGGAGATATGATAGCACACTTCCAGTACTTAAAGGGTTGTCACACAGAGGAGGGCCAGGATCTCTTCTTGATCATCCCAGTTTGCAGGACATGGAATAATGGGCTCAAGTTACAGGAACCCAGATTCCACCTAAACATCAGAAAAAAAATCCTGACTGTCAGAGCAATAAGACAATGGAACCAACTACCTAGGGAGGTGGTGGGCTCTCCCAGTCTGGAAGCATTCAAGGTGCAGCTGGACAGCCATCTGTCAGGGGTGTTTTGACCTGGATTCCTGCATTGAGCAGGTGGTTGGACTCGATGGCCTTGTAGGCCCCTTCCAACTCTACTTTTCCATGATTATATTCCCTGGCTATTTCTCTGTCAGATCTCCTGGAGAGCATAATAGGAGTTGTGTGCAAACATAGGAAACATCTAGAAGAAGAACACACAGGCCATGGACGAAGGGTCCAGCCAGAGCTAAGCACCCACCTGCTGGTCTCTCCCCTTCCTCACAGCCCTGGACAAACGGGTCATCTGCTTCTAAGATGATATCAGATCTGGGAACGGGAAGCCCTTTTGCAGAGGATAGAAGAGGAATTACTTCCGGCACTCCTGATTATTAAATTTGTTTTGCGACTTCAAACGACCAGGCTGAAGCCTCCCCCCCCTCCCTCCGCCGCCCCTGTTCTCACCAGACCCATCAAAGTCAAAGAGAGGTTGGGCACGTCTTGGAACTCCTCCACATGGGAGCGCAAGAGAGCTGCGGAGTCACAGGTTCCTGCTTGGACCAAGAAGTCTCAGTCTAGAACCCCACAAAACTGAACAGCCAGAGAATCCACCATGAATGAAGGGACACAGATAAAAACAGTGGCAATGCCTCCTTCCAGGATGCATCAGCTGAGGGAAAGAGCAAGCCTTACCCAGAGAGGCCAAATTCCTGCAATTCTCCTCCATGACTTCCCTGTGCAGAGCCCTCTGGCATGGATCCAGCAGAGCCGCCTCCTCTTCTGTGAAACACACAGCCACCTCCTCAAAGGACACCGGAGCCTGCAAGAGGGAGAGGAAGAGGAAGGGTCCCCCTGATCAGAGCATGCTAAAGGGGCAGTGAAGGGGAGGCAAAGGGGAGGCCCTCCTGCAGGATCCGGGCTCCAGGAGTGACAGTCAGAGTCCTCTTGGCAGCCACCTGGGAGGGACAATCCTGTCAGGCCCAGAGAGACATGCAGGGGACTGAGCCCCCAGCCCCCAACCCCGTACCTGTTCCAGCTGCCCAGAAGCTCTTTCCACTCCAGCACCAAGAGGAGGAGGCCGAGAAGGTGCCGCCAGTGTCCTCCCACTGTCTCCGAGAGTCCTCCCATTTCCTAAGAGGAAGACCAAGAAAGAAGGTGGGGAGATACTTGTTAGTTCACACACACTTTGCAATCATTTCCTTATGTGAAGCAAGCCAGTCTCCACACTGGTTTGGGGCATCATTCGAAGTTCCAGTTTAGATTTCTATGAAGTCTTAATCTATGGAGAGAAATCACCTTTTTAACATGTTAGAAACACATTTCTCATTCCCACATTGCTTCTAGGGCAGTGTTCTCCAAGCTTGGGTCCCCAGATGTTTTTGGCCTACAACTCCCAGCATGCTCCAGCCAGCATAGCTGGCTTGGTTATGCTGGGAGTTGTAGGCTAAAACATCTGGGGACCCAAGCTTGGAGAACACTGCTCTAGGGGAACGCAAAAGCAGCCCATGGAAATCAAGCGGAGGTTTCAGAAGGAGACCATCTTCAAACTTCCCCCTTGATCCTGACCCTGAGTGGAGACACCTCCGTCCCCCGAGGAGCCTTCTCTGCTTCTCCAGAATTCATGGTCACGTGGGCCTCCATCCCCTGGACCTGGAAGAGGAGGGAGGAGACCAGGTGAGGAAGTCGCATTATGGTGTTAGCATGCAAGGAGTGGGACTTCCTCCTGCACTCATTCTGCCTCCCAAGCTGCTGCAGCTCCCGCACAGCCTGGGTCTTAGGCAAGTGGGCACACAAGGAACTCTAGATTGAGGCCAGTAAACCAACCCTTCCATTAGAAAAGGTCTAGAACAGGGCGTCCCAAACCCACTCCTTTAACCAGCCGGGAAGAGACATTGAAGCTCCCAGACGTTCCCCTTCTGCTGGGAGGAATGTACCGCTAGTGAAGAAAGATCCCCTCCCTCCCTGGAACCTCCCAGCCCCCTTCAAGTGTCCTGTGATCCCTGCAAGGTGGGCCAGATCCGCACATTCTGAACCAGTATAGAACTATTCAGCGAGGGTGGACTTTCTTTTTTCTCATTTAAAAGCCCCAGCACTTCCTGGATCATGTTATCACATAGTCCCATAGGTATCCATCCTAGAGTTCTTGAAGAACTGAAATATGAAATTCCTAATCTTCTCACAAAAATATGTAACATGTCCCTGGGATCAGCCTCTGTACCAGAGGACTGGAGAATAGCCAATGTAACACCAATTTTTAAAAAGGATCCAGGGGGATCCGGGAAATTACATTCCAGTTAGTTTAACATCTGTTCCTGGTAAATTGGTTGAAAGCATTATTAACGATAAAATTAGTAAGCATATAGAAGGACAGGCCCTACTGAGGAAGAATCAGCATGGCTTCCGTTAAGGTAAGTCCTGTCTCACTAACCATTTAGAGGTCTTTGACAGTTTCCATAAACATGTGGAAAGGGGTGATCCATACATTGTTTACTTGGGCTTCCAACATTTTTTTACAAAAAATGTTACAGCACCTGGGATTTACAGCACCTGGGATTGTTTAATTTAGGAAAAAGGCGAGCAAGGGGAGACATGTCATAGAGGTGTACAGAATGATACCTGGTGTGGAGAAAGTGAACAGGGAGACATTTTTCTCCCTCTCTCGTAATACTAGAACTGGTGGGGGATTCAGGAGGGAGTCCTTCTTCACATACACCACACATTTTAAACTATGGGATCCACTTCCACAAGATTTAGTGATGGCCACCCACTGGGAGGGCTTTAAAAGGGGATTGGACAAATTCATGGAGGAGGAGAAGGCTAGCCATGGCTACTACTCCTGGTGGCTATGTGCTACCTCCAGGACCAGAGGCAGAATGCCTATGTGCACCAGTTGCTGGGGAAGATGGGTGGGAGGGTGCTTTGGCTCCCATGTCCTGCTAGTGGGTTTCCCAGTCGGGCATCTAGTCGGCCACTGTGCGGACAGAACGCTGGATGAGATGGAGCCGCTTTGGTCTGATCCAGCATCAGGGCTCTTCCCATTTTATGATATTCTTATTCCTTCGTAGTCCGCAGCTGCCTTTGGACAACCATGAGTACTACTTCAGTTGTGAGTATTTTTGTCTAAACATGCATAGGATTGCATCGTTATTCCCCCCCCCCCCATTCCTTTTTCCTTGTGCACCATTTTTTTTTTTTTAGACTAAGCTTGTAGGCAGGGACTGTCTTCATCATATGCAAGCTGCTTCAGGAGCCTTTTTGACTGAGGAGCGGGATAAAAATATTCCAATATAAATTAAGCAAATAATTAGCTTGAAATAAATATTTAAAAGATGAGCATCTGTAATCGTGCACCTGCCCATACAGGTGTTCCCAGAGTATAGAATATTTTTTTAAAAAATTAAAGAAAAAGAGGTGCTGCAGCAACCAGCACCAACCTCGATGGGCCCCAGCCTGCCTCCTGCGCAGGACACTGCAGTGGGCTTGGGAAAGGCGTCTGGAAAAAGTCCCCAAGCGCCCTGCAAAGATTTCACTCAGAGGAGATGCTGCTGCCCCACAAGCCCCATACCACGTCTGGCTCAGCTCTTTTTTTTTTAACCGGCCCAGAACCACCACCTCTTGCTCAAAGAAATTCCAAAATGACCCACAACTACCAGATCTTGCTGAGAAAACCTAAGAAATTACCCCCGTCTCTAAGCTATGGGGCGAGCAGGAAGAGGCCCGGAGTCCACGCGGACCCATTTTGGGACTGCGAAATCCTGCTTGAGTCGCACAAGCCACCGCAGCTTAAATCACGCAGCCTCCAAGCTGCCCCACAGCCGCCCCACCGCCAGAGCACCCCACAAACGCCTGTCCCTTGCCTGGCGGGCCCCTCAGTGGGGGAGGGGGAAGACGCTGCTCGCTCGCTCGCTCCTGCAGCCTCCTCTTGAAAAAGTAAAATTAAAATAATGTTTAATAAGCAGCTCCGGTCGGAAGGAAAAAGGGGGGAAACCTGCTGCCTGCTGCTGCTGCTGCTTCCCCGCCAGACCTCCCACACAGGCCATCCGGTGCTGAAGAAGGGCCCGCCTCTTCACGACTTTGATTGGCCCAGTAATGGTCACCTGACGCGGCGCAAACTCCGCCCCTCTTGCCCCAGCCGCTATCCCCGGCGGGATTTTTAAAGGGGTGAATATGTGGGACTCCGGCGGGAATGGATTTCCTTCGGAAGTTCTTTGCGCTGAGGGAAGTGGCGCCTCCCCTGCAGGAAAATGGTCCCTCCCCGCTTTCAGCAGCCCCCCCCCCCCCCGTGGCAAGAGACAGCGAAGAAAAAGGGGAGGATCTCCTGGGAGGTGTCTCCCCGCCCCGCCCCGGCCACAGATGCGCACGAAGAGAGGTTCCGCAGCGGCTGCATCCCCGAGATGGGACCGGTTGCGACCTGCCCTCCCTGCCAGTCTGAGCGCCGGGCAGGCAGCGGTGAGCTGAGCACGGGGGGGGCGGGGCGCCCTTTCCGCGCTGTGCAGACCCTTCTGCCTGGGAAGGGGCAGGGCGGCATCTTCTCTTTTTTGCAAACTCCCAGTCCCGGGTCAGCCAGCCCATTGCAGGAGGCTCATGCCCTTTCTTCTTCGGAGAGTCGCCATGGCAAGAGGGCAGGAACCCGCACAGGGGGAGGAAAGTGGGCGGCGGCGGCGGCAGCTCCCCTTTTGAAAGCTTTCTTTTTTCCATAAATTTTTATTTAAAAAACAAACAAGCACAAAAAGTAAAAGACAAACAAAACACCACAAAAACTAAACTAAAACGGACTCCCGATTTTTCCACAACGAAGTATGTAACATCATACACTCTATAGTTACAAAGATATTTCTTTTTTGTCTTGTCCGATATTCTTCTTGTTCATCCCCCTCACAAGTTCACGAAACATCACTTTAACCATAAGCACAGGTATCAATTCTTCTTATTAAACAATGCAAAGCATTTCTACTCCTATTTAGTAAACTTCCCCAGCTTCTTTCCACTGATTCAAAGAGAGAAACTTTTTTACCACATATTTTCCCATTTCACTCAGAACTCTCGAATCTTTTGACAATTTCAGGCCTATATTTGTTTAAATCCCTTCCATTAATCTTTCTCAAATCACAACAGGGGTCAATCATAAGTTACCTTCAGAATCTAATTTCCAACCTCTTCCACATCATTTTTCATTATAAGAAACATAAACTATGTTTCTTTGAGCTTGCAGGCTCAACAAGCTCCCCCCCCCCAAAACCCCCCCACACTTTCTCTTGTGTGTGGGGCCCAGAGGATTTGTCACTTTTCTGAAGTTTGATTTTGTGTGCCTGTCTGCGTCTGTTTTGTCCCCTTTTCAGAGCACTGCGCATGACCACAACAGCACGATCTCGTTGGGGTTCACACATTACACAGCAGCAAATCCTAAGTTGATGAAGGAGAAAACATTTGTCAGGCCTCCTCCGTTTTTCCGTTTTTCCAAAGAGAAATCCTTTCTTGCTCAAGGTCACCCATGAAGCTCTCCTTTAAAAATATGCCTTTTTATTGGAATGTTTTTCTCTAATATGACAGCTGAAAACGATTCCTTCACATTCAGACGGGATCAATGACATGAATTTTGGAAACAAAGCCACACCCTTCCCCAACCTGGCGGCCTCAAGCTGTGTGGGACTACAACTTCCATCATTCCCTTGTGCCATGCTGGCTGGGATGATGGGACTTGTAGTCCCAAACAGCAGGGGAGGGCCCCCAGCTGGGTAAGGATACAACAGGACACAGGATGCAGCCTTGAGACAGAGTCAGACTCCTGGTCCATCCAGGCTGCTCTGCGGGGACTCAGGCTTTCCCAGCCTCACCTGGAGACGCTGTCCAGGATTGAACCCAGGACCTTCTGCATGCCCAGCATGACCTCTACCACTGTGCTCTAGCCCCTCCCCCAAAAGTAAATATACTCAGTTTTTAAAGGCCCTTCATGGAACTCTTGTGAGTGCTCCCTACTTGAGCAACAAGCCACAGCAGGACTAATTAGTGGAATCCGCTGGCATCTTTCAGTGATGCTGTTCAGAACACCAAGCCACAGAGATGCAGCAGCTCCGGGTGAATGCAGGCAGTTGACTGCGGAGTTTATCTCTCAGACATTGGAAAAGATTGTCCATATTGTCCATATTGTCTTGCCAAGTGAAGAAGAGAATTTGACCACTTTTCAGCTCTTGATCAGAAATGCAGGGATGAAGAGGAAGGATCAGCACCTTCTCAGCACTCAGCAGGATGATTCCCATCCCATCCACCCCAAAACAAAGTAGCAGGAAAAGCAAGTGCCAGCAGGTCTGAGCAGGAGGAGGTTCAGGTGTGGTTCTCTTTCTAATTTCAATGCTCCGTTTTTCCACCCCTTCAGCTTTGCATATTCCAAGGAAAGAAGTAAGTAATGAGCATGGTTAATACTTCTAAGAAATATTCCTTTCCACCTGCATACTCTCCAATTGCCCAGAATTTGCAGGGACAGTCCCGCATGCACTTAAGCCATCACGGCTTGCAGAGTCACGATTGGTTATGCAGAGCCATGAATTCCCCTGCCTCCTTCCACAAGCTATTTAGCTTATCTGCGATTTTGCCCATGGCCCCTTTAAGCAGGAAGGGAACAGACAGAGGATGTCTGTGTGTGGGTGTGCTCGCTTGCTCCCTCTACCTGCTGCCTCTGACCAGCCCCCAGGGTAAGACAGACCCATTGAAGACATTTGTACTTACTTCCGAGTAACTGTGCGTAGGATTGCACTGTTTGTTGTAACTTAATTCAAGTTAGTTAAATTCTGTAAGCTTATTCCAGTTTAAGTGTTTCTTTAAATAATCTAAATTGTATGAATAGCACACAAAAAGTGCTTTAAACTGGGGCCTTTCCACAATAACAAACAACAACAAAGCTGTTCAGCCCCTCAAAGTTACTCCTTGTGCTTAAAAACCAGAGCGGTAGAGGTGTTGGAGGAAAACGCTGAAGGGGCTCAAAACTCCCATGTGTCTTGTGGAGAGAAAGCCTGACCACACACTTTCTGAACCCTGACACACTTTTTTCCTTTCAGTTGCCCACCCATCTTCCCCCATCTGTCTGCATAACCCCCACCCTAGGCAGAGGAGACGCAGTTCTGGGCAGACTGGTTTTACAGAGCTACATCTGCATCCACTTCAATAGGGCACATTTACATTTACTTCCAAGGAACTTCATAACATCCAGGTAAGGGGGTCACAGTCTCAAAGAGCTGTAAAGTGTCCCCATGTACCAGAAAGGCACCACAGCCCTGCTGGGTGGAACCAGCCCAACTTGTCATCAAAGCAGGGAAGGGGGCAAGAGAAGGAGTAAATAAGGGACATCTTGGAAAAGGGTTGTTGGAAGCATGGTGCAGGAACGCAAGGATCAGGTCCCTGACTCTGGTCAGCGACGAAGCTACACCAACCCCGGGAATGGCGCCCAGAGACCGGCTGTCCGATCTGCAAAGCTAGCCTAGTAAGTTAGATTCTCTGCTGTCAATTGCTTCTCTGTATTTTGCAAGCCTGCTACCTTGTATGAACTCTGCTACAGACCATATGTGGATTGGAGTACTACACTCCATTCAGCTTTATGGACTCTTCTGTTGACAAGTGTGAAATTCCTAGCAGTCTATTGGTTTCGCTCCATTAAAAGTATTATAAACATAGCCGGCTCACTATTTCAATACAGTTCAGCGTCAATATCTGCCACGGCTGAGTTTAACTCTTATGGGAGCCGTGTAATGGCATTTTCCCGGTGCCAGTTAACCCTTTGACTCCCGAACTCATGCAAAGGACCAGCGGCACTCCTTCACGTGTCTTT
This sequence comes from Shinisaurus crocodilurus, assembly GCA_021292165.1. Classification (NCBI taxonomy): domain Eukaryota; kingdom Metazoa; phylum Chordata; class Lepidosauria; order Squamata; family Shinisauridae; genus Shinisaurus; species Shinisaurus crocodilurus. Next base: position 348,013 of record CM037891.1, read on the forward strand.
TTGTATTTCCCCCCACTCAAAAGCTCCCCCTCCTCTGCATGCCCCTTTTTTTCTCCTTCTGCAACAACCCTGAAAAAGCAGGGACCAATCCTGACCATTTTACAACTAAAAAAAAAACAAAAACCCAACCAACCTTTTTAAAAGTGGCAACTCACATAATTGATGACCGGGAGCTGAGGTGAGAGCTGTAGATCTCCCTTCACCTGGCTGAAATCTCTCCTGTCAGCCCTAACCAGGGTTCCCCCTTAACCAAGATCTGAACCCAGGACTTGAGGCTGTTTCCAGAGGTAAGAGGGAGCCTCACTTGTGTAAACTGCAGGTGACGTTAATCCTGATGTAACATGAAACTGGATTCCTGGCTGATGGGGTAGGGGGCTTGATCCTGGGAGACGGGAGGGGCCAGGGGGAGGCAGTACATAAATCCTGCAATCCCCTGACAATCTCGGAAGCTTGGTTAAGAGGGTGGCAGTCTTACACCCGCACTGGTTCAGTACACCTCCTCATCCTCTTACCACGTACAGTGCACCCAGCTTCCTTTGATCTCTCCTGAATCTCCCTCACATCAGCTTCACGGGATGACCCCGTTGGCTCCTAAGATTATGAGAGAGGGAGAATATGTCTCCCTACCCACTTTCTCCGCTCCAGGCAGAAACTTAGGCACCTCTATCATTTCCCACCTTACTCCCCGCTGCTAAAAAGCCCCCAATGTGAAAGCACTTTCCACACAGAGGAGTTGCTCTGGCCCTCGATTCTCTGAGTTGCCCTTTTCTGCACCTTTCCCAGCTCTAGAACACCCTGCTTGAGGTGCGGTGCCAGAACCGTTCATGCGATTCCCCTTCTTCTGCCCCCCCCCCCATGTGGATTTTTAGATTGGAAGCTCCCGTCCTCGGGCACTTTGTGAAGTCTGCTGCACACTGCACACAATAATTATAATAATTTCAACAGGAACACCTGGATGATCATCAGAAATGTGGCACGGGGAACATGGGACAGCTCCAGACTTGGTCTCTAGCTAAGAACATCCGTAAGAATGGGGCACCTCGTGTGGGTGCCTTCCTGCATCCTCACCAGCTCAGGGTTGACACAGGAAGGGGGAAATCCCCTCCCTGTTTGCAGGATGGTGCCTCCAGGGAAAAGAGGGAGGGAGGGAGGCTCATACCCCACTGCACAGTGATGGGTGTCTTCAGGCTGGTGTGCTCCACGTGGCAGGTGTAGTGGGCGTCGTGTCCCGCATCACCTGGGTCAGGTAAGTCTAGCCTCTGTTCCGGAGCTCTTCTCGTGCAAGACCCCTTTCTTCTCCTCCCGCCCACTGTTCAGCCACTTGATCTCAATCTCCAGGGGATAGAAATTCACCGCAGTGCAAAGCAGGAGGGTGTGGGGGGAGAGGGGGCCTCCCTTGGTGAGGGAGACGCTGCCTGTGGGCTGAGCTGGAGGGAAAGAAGAAGGATGTGCATGAGAGACGGGAGAGAACAGGAGAAGCGGAGAGAGGGCAAGAAAGAGGAGCCCTGTTTTCTGGGCACACCAATCATTGCCAGCATTCCCCTTCCACCTGTAGCCACGGAAATCTGGAGGTGGGGAAATTGCTTATATCGTGTAGTGACCGGAATTAAAGATCTAAGTACAACCATCGCATTAAATATTAGGCTGGATTAAATTATATTCTGAAAAATCTATTTTTCATGTGTTTTCTTTACCCTATTAAATATGCAAATTTATGCTAATGTGGCAGGGTCCCCAGTTACATCTTGCTTTCTGCCTTTTCCACGCTTCTGGAGTCGCGAGGAGCCAAATCACCCAGAAACGTGTATGCTGAAAATGAAGAGCTGGAGAAGCTGGAGGAGGGGACGAAGCAGCCAGTTCCTCATGAGAGGCTGGCTGCTTTTAAAAAGCGCCGTCCTGCTTTTAAAACAGAAGAGCCCTGCCAGGGACTTCCGGGTGAACATGGAGCCTTGAAAGTCGCACAGAATTTCTGTGAGACAGCTGATACAGCATTCCTGGCCAGAGAAATTCTGACTGGGGAGTCTTCTTCTGATAAGAAGCCAAGATTTGATGTTACCCCCAAAATATCTCGCAGGGTCATAAATCGCTTTCTGTCTGCCTTTCAACGGATAGATCTGTGACTTGTGACCTGAGGTGGGGGGAAACGGCGCTGTATTCAGGAGACCGGCTTTTACAGATCATTAGAGGTGTACGTGTTCGCTTCCAAAATGATGGATTATATCTGGACTGGCCGATTTGGAACCTTTCTACAGCACAGTAGGAATTATAATTAACTGTAAGTTGAATATGAGTTTATCTGGGAGGCAAAGAAGATAAGAAGCGATAATTCTGAAGGAGAGCTATAATTCTTTTATGTGTAGTAGAAGTTTGGAAGTAAGGGCAATATGACTTCAACATTTATATTGTTCTGAAAAAAGTTGGAAAATAATATTCTAAATAAATTGGAAAGAAGAATCCAAGGTTGGGATGTAAACTTGAAGAGGACTTAATTTAAAAAAAAACGGGAATTGGACATTACGCAGGAGGAGAAAAAAGTAATTAAGGATGTTGGAGACTTTCCAGAAATTCACAGAGGCGTTGAAGTTTTAACTGGATTGAACTTGTTTAAGAAGAAGGCTCGGAGAAAAGTTATGACGCACTTTTTAAAACCTAAGATGGTGAAAGCTGAGATTCACAGAGGCTTTGAAGTCTTGATTGGACTGAACGTGTTTGAGAAGATGATTCAGGAATCTGGTGAGCAAGATCCCCAGAGCAGGCTTGCTTGGTTTTTTGTTCAGAATCTGGAACTTAATGATTACCCATTTGACAGAGGAAAAAAATAAGAGCTTTTTTAATCTGGTTTTGTTTTGACTGGGAAAAGATAAAGGCTGTTGTTTATTGAATTATTCAGGTAAAGGGATTGCCTATATGATTTATATGGACTTTAAACATTTAAGAAAAGGGATTGCTTATATGATTGATCTGGATTTCAAATGGTGATGTAAGAGTAATAATAATAATAATAATTATTATTATTATTATTATTATTAAGATATAAGCATATTAGGTCTGTTTGGAAATATTTACTTTAAAAATGTTTTTTAAAATGTTTTGTGGAGTATTTGACGTATTGAAGGGGAAGGTTGTTTTTTTTATTTTTGGAGTTGTTTTTTGTCTTTTACAAGTAGAATGATGGCTTATGTGCTTCTGTTGTTAGCTGTTACTAATTTTTTAATTTTCAAACTTTTCTTTATAAAAAAAATATTTCTAAAATTAAAAGTGAAGTGGTTTATGGATAGATAGAAACAAACAATGAGTAAATGTACTATACTAGAGAGGGATTCTTAATATTCTTAATAATGGGATTTTAAACTGGATTGAAATGATTTATTTTTGGGGAGGGTGAGACTACTTGTGTTCTCCTTTGGGATCTTTTGTTTTTGGTTTGCTGTAACTGAAAGTGATGTTTTGTTAACAGAAAATGTTTTAAGAATAACTGTGGTTGCTTAAGCTGTGGAGAAGATTGGAAGTCCTTTTTAATTGTGTAGATTGTTTGTTATATATGTGTTTTAGTGTTTGTTTTTATGAAATAAAATTCCTATCTCTGAAAAAAGAAGAAGAGCCCTGCCAGGAAAGGGACTGCGCCAGGAACCCCCCTCCCTTGCACTCCCCTTCCAAACTGCCCCCCCCCATTCCCAGTGTGGGGGAGTTGTGGGTTGGAAGAGGGGACCCCCCTGTAAGATCTGCCAGTGGGGGTCATGGGCAGGCACTGCTTAAGCCCCTCCCCACTGAAAGGCCCCCTCCTCCGGAAGGGATCAGAGCCAGCCCCAGCGCATTTTCTTGCCCCGGATGATCTCCTGTTGGGCATCAGGCTGAGAGAGTAGTGTATGACAAACTTGCAGTGTGGACCAGTGTTGTTCTACCCCTCTTGCAGGATGGAGGGGTCTGTGGCTGGGAGAGGGTCTTAGAGCAGCCCTGCAGTGTAGTCCACCGCTATGACTGGGGCTGGTTGGGATTATCAGTCCAGACAAAGCAGCCCTCAGGCTGCAGCAAAGGTCAGCCTGCATAAATGACCCCCAACCAGTCCCCTCCCAAGGCCAAATCCAGCACGGGACTGCAGGCAGAAGCCTTGTGCTCCACTGATTTTGAAATGCTCAGAACGAAAAGCAAATGATCCCCCCAACCCCCAAGATATGAAACCTGAGCTTAAAAAACTCAGTAAAAACAGTAAAAAAAAACCCAGTAAAAACTCCCTTTTGCGGCTCTCTGGTTACCTGAGTTCAACCGCATCAGAATAACACTGAATCAAAGTTTCCAATAGGCAAGTGGCTGTTGTTTATAGCAAGTGCAATTGAGCAAGGCATTAATACATTAAAAACATTAAAAACAGGAAGGGCTGTGTGTGACAACACGGTCCCTTACACTTTAGGACCGGGTGCATAAACCCTTCTCAGGCTAAGCATCAAAAACCTGAGGGGAGGGTCAAATGAAACCTTTCCCCTACTAATGAGGGAAAAGATTAATACTGGATATTAAGGATCTAGCTCAAATTTATGATACTGTGGGTACAAAGGTGTGTGTGTGTGTAGATTTGAAAGTAATGCAGGTTAATAACACCAAGCTGACACGTAGGATTTGGGTAGCAAACAAAATAAAAATAAGTTTATTTTAATTCTCAAAATCTTAGTTCCAGAAAATAACTTTAAACCTGCCTACCCCAAACACTTTGTAACTAACCTAAGTCCCTATAATTCTAAATACTTCCACTCCTCATACAGGCACTGATTTCTCTTAAAACTCCTGACAAGACACAAATAACTGTACTAACCTAACTCCTAACTCCCACACACTCACTCACTAACTCCCAACACACAACCAACACTCAACTAACTCTGACATCACCCAAACACTCCTTATATACTCCTCCCCCCACCCTTTCCAAGGCATCACAAACCACATCCACTCAGTGCAACATTCTAGACACACTAAACATACTAATGCAGACATACACCAGAGAACTGAATTGTGGGGTTATGCCACACTGTGCTCCACTGGAGGGGCTTTCCACATTCCCGAGAGTGCAAGGACTTACGAGATGCCTGCTTCTGTGTGGCATAGTGGTGAGAGTGTTGGACTGGGACTCGGGAGATCCGGGTTCTAGTCCCCGCTCGGCCATGAAACTCACTGGGTGACTTTGGGCCAGTCACCGACTCTCAGCCTAACCTACCTCACAGGGTTGTTGTGAGGATCAAATGGAGAGGAGGATTATGTAAGCCGCCTTGGGTTCCTTGCAGGAAAAAAGGCGGGGTATAAATATAATAATAATAATAAAAAATTCATGTGACTCCATGCATTTGCTATGAAGAAATCTCTTTCCACACTGAGAATTTCTAGGTCTTCTCCCGTGTGAATTCTTTGATTTGCGTTAAGGTGGGAGCTCTGACTGAAGCACTTTCCACACTGAACATTTATACGGCTATTCCCCCGTGTGAAGTCTTTGGTGTTTTTTAAGGTTACCACTCAGACTGAAGCTCTTCTCACACTGGGAGCATTTAAAGGGCTTCTCCCCTGTGTGAAGTCTTTGGTGTTTTTTAAGGTTACCACTCAGACTGAAGCTCTTCTCACACTGGGAGCATTTAAAGGGCTTCTCACCAGTGTGAATTCTGTGATGTGAGTTAAGGTGGGAGCTAGAGATGAAGCCCTTCCCACACTCTGAGCATTTAAAGGGCTTCTCACCAGTGTGAATTCTGTGATGTGAGTTAAGGTGGGAGCTCGTGATGAAGCTCTTCCCACACTCTAAGCATTTAAAGGGCTTCACACCTGTGTGACGTCTCTGATGCTTTTTAAGGCTGGAGTTATCAGGGAAGCTCTTCCCACACTCTGAGCATTTAAAGGGCTTCTCCCCTGTGTGAAGTCTTTGGTGTTTTTTAAGGTTACCACTCAGACTGAAGCTCTTCTCACACTGGGAGCATTTAAAGGGCTTCTCACCAGTGTGAATTCTGTGATGTGAGTTAAGGTGGGAGCTAGAGATGAAGCCCTTCCCACACTCTGAGCATTTAAAGGGCTTCTCCCCCGTGTGAATGCTGTGATGTGAGTTAAGGTGTGAGCTGGAGAAGAAGCTCTTCCCACATTCTGAGCATTTAAAGGGCTTCTCACCTGTGTGACGTCTCTGATGGTTTTTAAGGTTGGAGTTACCAGGGAAGCTCTTCCCACACTCTGAGCATTTAAAGGGCTTCTCCCCCGTGTGAATGCTGTGATGTGAGTTAAGGAGGTAGCTGGAGATGAAGCTCTGCCCACACTCTGAGCATTTAAAGGGCTTCTCACCTGTGTGACGTCTCTGATGGTTTTTAAGGTTGGAGTTATTAGTGAAGCTCTTCCCACACTCTGAGCATTTAAAGGGCTTCTCCCCCGTGTGAATGCTGTGATGTGAGTTAAGGTGTGAGCTGGAGAAGAAGCTCTTCCCACATTCTGAGCATTTAAAGGGCTTCTGACCTGTGTGAAGTCTTTGGTGTCTTTTAAAGTGGGAGCTCTGACTGAAGCTCTTCCCACACTCTGAGCATTTAAAGGGCTTCTCCCCCGTGTGAATGCTGTGATGTGAGTTAAGGAGGTAGCTGGAGATGAAGCTCTGCCCACACTCTGAGCATTTAAAGGGCTTCTCACCTGTGTGACATCTCTGATGGTTTTTAAGGTTGGAGTTATTAGTGAAGCTCTTCGCACACTCTGAGCATTTAAAGGGCTTCTGACCTGTGTGAAGTCTTTGGTGTCTTTTAAAGTGGGAGCTCTGACTGAAGCTCTTCCCACACTCTGAGCATTTAAAGGGCTTCTCCCCCGTGTGAATGCTGTGATGTAAGTTAAGGTGGGAGCTCGAGATGAAGCTCTTCCCACACTCTGAGCATTTAAAGGGCTTGTCACCTGTGTGACATCTCTGATGGTTTTTAAGGTGGGAGCTCTGACTGAAGCTCTTCCCACACTCTGAGCATTTAAAGGGCTTCTCACCTGTGTGAATTCTGTGATGTAAGTTAAGGTGGGAGCTCTGACTGAAGCTCTTCCCACACTCTAAGCATTTAAACGGCTTCTCCCCTCTGTGAAGTCTTTGGTGTGTTTTAAGGTTACCACTCACACTGAAGCTCTTCCCACACTGGGAGCATCTATAGGGCTTTTCCCCCGTGTGAATTCTGCGGTGTGATTTAAGGTTGGAGCTGCAGATGAAGCTCTGCCCACATTCTGAGCATTTAAAGGGCTTCTCCCCTGAGTGGATTCTTTGATGTTGTTTAAGGTGGAAGCTGTATTTGTAGTTCTTCCCACATTCTGAGCATGTATAATGCGAGTTCTCCCCTGTGTGGGTACTTTGATGCAAGGTAAGCCCTGAGCTGGAACTTAATTGCTTTTCACACTCAAAGCATTTATACGTTTCCACTTCTGTGTGAATTCTGTGATGTTCAGTAAGGTATATACACTGACTCAAGCTCTTCCCACACTGAGAACATTTCCGCACTTTCTCTCCATTCTGAACCACTGTTTTGTTTCCTTCAAAAGATTTTTCTAGCATTGCCATGTCGTGGAAGTCCACCTCTTCAAGGGATGTGAATTTGATCTGCCGCTTCTGTTCACCTTCAGTTTTCCTTTCCTGCTGTTTGCAGGTTTTATTACTTTCTCTCCCATGAGCTGAAAAAATGGGGAAAAAAGAATGTTAACAGTTTAATTACATAGAATTAAATAGGAATTTAACTGGGATCAATGTCAAGTGCTGCACCTAGGAAAAAGAAACCAAATGTAGTTACAAGATGGGGGATACTTGGCTCAACAATACTACAAGCGAAAAGGATCTTGGAATTGTAGATCACACAAACTAAATATGAGCCAGCAATGTGATGTGGCTGCAAAAAAGGCAAATGCTCATATGGGCTGCATTAATAGAAGTATAGCTTCCAAATCACGTGAAGTACTAGTTCCCCTCTACCCAGCACTGGCTGAAGGCAGCAGGACTTTCTGGAGAAACCACCCGCCCTCCTGGCACATGCCCCAGTCATCCACTCTCCACCTGATCTACCTCACAGGGTTGATGCGATGATAAAATGGAGAGGAGGAGGTGGACCATGTAAGCCCCCTTGCATTTCGTGCAATAGGGAAATTGTTGGGATATACTGTAATAAAAAAAATCATGTAACATAAAACATAAAATGAGGGGATGGTCCTTCAGGACTGGTATTGAATAGATGTCTTCCCCACACGTTAGACACAAACAAGCCTTTTCCCAGTTGACCGAGTCCCTCCACCTATGGCGGTTGGAGTCTACTACCGACCACCCAATCAAGGAGAAGACGAGGATGAAACTTTTGAAAAGTAAATTGGCATTGTTTCAAGGAGGCATGATATGGTAGTAACGGGGGACTTCAATTTCCCTGATATCTGTTGGGAGACTTATTCAGCCAAACACGGCCCCTCCAAGAAATTCCTGAGTTGTGTTGCTGATAACTTCCTCCTACAGAAAGTGGAGGAAGAGGATCGGCTATCCTTGACCTAATTCTAACCAACAGAGACGAGTTAGCGGATAAAGTGGCAGTTTCGGGAACTCTGGGGGAAAGTGACCATGTTATACTTGAGTTCTTGATTCTAAAAGAAGCAAAACCTGTTTGTAGCCAAACACTTACCCTGGATTTTAGGAAAGCCAATTCTAACAAACTCAGAACAATAATAAGTAAGGTCCCTTGGCAAGCGACTCTAATGAGAAAAGGAGCCCAGGATGGGTGGGAGTTTTTAAAAAAGGAAATTTTAAAGGCACAATTGCAAACAATTCCCACAAGGAAAAAAGGCAGAGGGCAACAGAAGAAACCAATGTGGCTTCACAATAAACTCAAAGAGGACCTGAAAACAAAAATGGACACGTATAGGAAGTGGAAGGAAGGCCAGGCTACAAGGAATGAGTACAGGCAGGTAGCACAGAACTGCAGGAATAGTGTCAGGAAGGATAAAGCTGAGAATGAGCGAAGGATAGCGAGGGATGCTAAAAACAACAAGAAAGCTTTCTTCAGATACATGCACAGTAAAAGACAGAGGAAAGAAATGGTGGTTCAACTACGCAAGGAGGATTGGCAAATTGATAACAGAAGACAAAGAAAAGGCAGAAATGTTCAATTCCTACTTCAGCTCCATCTTCTCCCAAAAGAGGGTCTATGACCCCCCCAGGCAAACCTGAAGTGCAGACTGAAGGGGCAGGATTACAGCTTGAGATTGATAGGCAAATGGTCAAGGAGCACCTGATTACTCTGAACGAGTTTAAACCTACAGGGCCTGACGAGCTGCATCCTCGAGTAATAAAGGAACTGGCAGAAGAACTCTCAGAACCACTGTCTATTATCTTTGAGAAATCATGGAGGACAGGTGAAGTGCCAGATGACTGGAGGAGGGCAAATGTTGTTCCCATCTTCAAAAAGGGCAAGAAGGAGGAACCTGGGAACTATAGGCCAGTCAGTCTAACATCAATCCCTGGGAAAACTTTGGAGCAGATTATAAAGAAGTCAGTCTGCAAGCACCTTGAAAACAATGCAGTGATTCCTAGAAGCCAGCATGGATTTGTCAAGAACAAATCCTGCCAGACTAATCTGATCTCACTTTTTGATCGGGTAACCTCCCTTGTGGACTGTGGGAATGCTGTGGACATAATATATCTGGACTTTTTAATAGGGATAAATGCCAAGTGCTGCACCTAGGGAAAGGAAACCAAATGCAGAGTTACAGAATGGGGGCACTTGGCTCAACAATACTACAAGTGAGAAGGATCTTGGAATTGTGGAAGATCACAAACTGAATATGAGCCAGCAATGCGATGTGGCTGCAAAGAAGGCAAATGCTATTTTGGGCTGCATTATTAGAAGTATAGCTTCCAAATCGCGGGAAGTGATAATTCCCATTTACTCGGCACTGGTTAGGCCTCATCTTGAGTACTGCGTCCAGTTCTGGGCACCACACTTTAAGAAGGACGTAGACAAACTGGAGAGGGTTCAGAGGAGGGCAACAAGGATGATAAAGGGACTGGAAACAAGGCCCTATAAGGAGAGACTGAAAGAACTGGGCATGTTTAGCCTTCAGAAAGGGGAGACTGAGGGGAGATATGATCGCACTCTTCCAGTACTTAAAGGATTGTCACACAGAGGAGGGCCAGAATCTCTTCTCGATCATCCGAGTTTGCAGGACACGGAATAACGGGCTCAAGTTACAGGAACCCAGATTCCACCTAAACATCAGGAAAAAATTCCTGACTGTCAGAGCAATAAGACAATGGAACCAACTACCTAGGGAGGTGGTGGGTTCTCCCACTCTGGAGGCATTCAAGGTGCAGCTGGACAGCCATCTGTCAGGGATGTTTTGACCTGGATTCGAGCAGGCGGTTGGACTCGAGGGCCTTGTAGGCCCCTTCCAACTCTACTTTTCCATGATTATATTCCCTGGCTATTTCTCTGTCAGATCTCCTGGAGAGCATAATAGGAGTTGTGTGCAAACATAGGAAACATCTGGAAGGAGAACACACAGGCCATGGACGAAGGGTCCAGCCAGAGCTAAGCACCCACCTGCTGGTCTCTCCCCTTCCTCACAGCTCTGGACAAAGGGGTCAGCTGCTTCTAAGATGACATCAGATCTGGGAACGGGAAGCCCTTTTGCAGAGGATAGAAAGAGAGGAATTACTTCCGGCACTCCTGATTATTAAATTTGTTTTGGGACTTCAAACGACCAGGCTGAAGCCTCCCCCCGCCCCCGCCGCCCCTGTTCTCACCAGACCCATCAAAGTCAAAGAGAGGTTGGGCACGTCTTGGAACTCCTCCACATGGGAGCGCAAGAGAGCTGCGGAGTCACAGGTTCCTCCTTGGACCAAGAAGTCTCAGTCTAGAACCCCACAAAACTGAACAGCCAGAGAATCCACCATGAATGAAGGGACACAGATAAAAACAGTGGCAATGCCTCCTTCCAGGATGCATCAGCTGAGGGAAAGAGCAAGCCTTACCCAGAGAGGCCAAATTCCTGCAATTCTCCTCCATGACCTCCCTGTGCAGAGCCCTCTGGCCCGGATCCAGCAGAGCCGCCTCCTCTTCCGTGAAACACACAGCCACCTCCTCAAAGGACACCGGAGCCTGCAAGAGGGAGAGGAAGAGGAAGGGTTCCCCTGATCAAAGCATGCTAAAGGGGCAGCGAAGGGGAGGCAAAGGGGAGGCCCTCCTGCAGGATCCGGGCTCCAGGAGTGACAGTCAGAGTCCTCTTAGCAGCCACCTGGGAGGGACAATCCTGTCAGGCCCAAAGAGACGTGCAGGGGACTGAGCACCCTGCCCCCAACCCCGTACCTGTTCCGGCTGCCCAGCAGCTCTTTCCACTCTAGCACCAAGAGGAGGAGGCCGAGTAGGCGCCCCCAGTGTCCTCCCACTGTCTCCGAGAGTCCTCCCATTTCCTAAGAGGAAGACCAAGAAAGAAGGTGGGGAGATACTTGTTAGTTCACACACACTTTGCAATCATTTCCTTGTGTGAAGCCAGCCAGTCTCCACAATGGTTTGGGGCATCATTCGAAGTTCCAGTTTAGATTTCTATGAAGTCTTAATCTATGGAGAGAAATCACCTTTTTAACATGTTAGAAACACATTTCTCCTTCCCAGCATAGCTGGCTCGGTTATGCTGGGAGTTGTAGGCCAAAAACATCTGGGGACCCAAGCTTGGAGAACACTGCTCTAGGGGAACGCAAAAGCAGCCCATGGAAATCAAGCGGAGGTTTCAGAAGGAGACCATCTTCAAACTTCCCCCTTGATCCTGACCCTGAGTGGAGACACCTCCGTCCCCCGAGGGAGCCTTCTCTGCTTCTCCAGAATTCGTGGTCACGTGGGCCTCCATCCCCTGGACCTGGAAGAGGAGGGAGGAGACCAGGTGAGGAAGTCGCATTATGGTGTTAGCATGCAAGGAGTGGGACTTCCTCCTGCACTCATTCTGCCTCCCAAGCGCTGCAGCTCCCGCAGAGCCGGGTCTTAGGCAAGTGGGCACACAAGGAACTCTAGATTGAGGCCAGTAAACCAACCCTTCCATTAGAAAAGGTCTAGAACAGGGCGCCCCAAACCCGCTCCTTTAACCAGCCGGGAAGAGACATTGAAGCTCCCAGACGTTCCCCTTCTGCTGGGAGGAATGTACCGCTAGTGAAGAAAGATCCCCTCCCTCCCTGGAACCTCCCAGCCCCCTTCAAGTGTCCTGTGATCCCTGCAAGGTGGGCCAGATCCACACATTCTGAACCAGTATAGAACTATTCAGCGAGGGTGGACTTTCTTTTTTCTTGTCTTTCTTTTTTCTCATTTAAAAGCCCCGGCACTTCCTGGATCATGTTATCACATAGTCCCATAGGTATCCATCCTAGAGTTCTTGAAGAACTGAAATATGAAATTCCTAATCTTCTCACAAAAATATGTAACATGTCCCTGGGATCAGCCTCTGTACCAGAGGACTGGAGAATAGCCAATGTAACACCAATTTTTAAAAAGGATCCAGGGGGATCCGGGAAATTACAGTCCGGTTAGTTTAACATCTGTTCCTGGTAAATTGGTTGAAAGCATTATTAACGATAAAATTAGTAAGCATATAGAAGGACAGGCCCTACTGAGGAAGAATCAGCATGGCTTCCGTTAAGGTAAGTCCTGTCTCACTAACCATTTAGAGGTCCATGACAGTTTCCATAAACATGTGGAAAGGGGTGATCCATACATTGTTTACTTGGGCTTCCAACATTTTTTACAAAAAAGGTTACAGCACCTGGGATTGTTTAATTTAGGGAAAAGGCGAGCAAGGGGGGACATGTCATAGAGGTGTACAGAATGATACCTGGTGTGGAGAAAGTGAACAGGGAGACATTTTTCTCCCTCTCTCGTAATACTAGAACTGGTGGGGGATTCAGGAGGGAGTCCTTCTTCACATACACCACACATTTAAACTATGGGATCCACTTCCACAAGATGTAGTGATGGCCACCCACTGGGATGGCTTTAAAAGGGGATTGGAGAAATTCATGGAGGAGGAGAAGGCTAGCCATGGCTACTACTCCTGGTGGCTATGTGCTACCTCCAGGACCAGAGGCAGAATGCCTATGTGCACCAGTTGCTGGGGAAGATGGGCGGGAGGGTGCTTTGGCTCCCATGTCCTGCTAGTGGGTTTCCCAGTGGGGCATCTAGTCGGCCACTGTGCGGACAGAACGCTGGACGAGATGGAGCCACTTTGGTCTGATCCAGCATCAGGGCTCTTCCCATTTTTTGATGTTCTTATTCCATCGTAGTCCGCAGCTGCCTTTGGACAGCCATGAGTACTACTTCAGTTGTGAGTACTTTTGTCTAAACATGCATAGGATTGCATCGTTATTCCCCCCCCCTTATTCCTTGTGCACCATTTTTTTTTTTTAGACTAAGCTTGCAGGTAGGGACTGTCTTCTTTTCATCATATGCAAAATGATGAAAAGAAGACAGTCGGAGCTGCTTCAGGAGCCTTTTTGACTGAGGAGCGGGATAAAAATATTCAAATATAAATTAAGCAAATAATTAGCTTGAAATAAATATTTAAAAGATGAGCATCTGTAATCGTGCACCTGCCCATACAGGTGTTCCCAGAGTATAGAATATTTTTTTAAAAAATTAAAGAAAAAGAGGTGCTGCAGCAACCAGCACCAACCTCGATGGGCCCCAGCCTGCCTCCTGAGCAGGATACTGCAGTGGGCTTGGGAAAGGCGTCTGGAAAAAGTCCCCAAGCCCCCTGCAAATGTTTCAGGCCGAGGAAACGCTGCTGCCCTACACAACCCCCACACCACGTCTGGCTCAGCTCTTTCTTTTAAACTGGCCCAGAACCACCACCTCTTGCTCAAAGAAATTCCAAAATGACCCACAACTACCAGATCTTGCTGAGAAAACCTAAGAAATTACCCCCGTCTCTAAGCTATGGGGCGAGCAGGAAGAGGCCCGGAGTCCACGCGGACCCATTTTGGGACTGCGAAATCCTGCTTGAGTCGCACAAGCCACCGCAGCTTAAATCACGCAGCCTCCAAGCTGCCCCACAGCCGCCCCACCGCCAAAGCACCCCACAAACGCCTGTCCCTTGCCTGGCGGGCCCCTCAGTGGGGGAGGGGGAAGACGCTGCTCGCTCGCTCCTGCAGCCTCCTCTTGAAAAAGTAAAATTAAAATAATGTTTAATAAGCAGCTCCGGTCGGAAGGAAAAAGGGGGGAAACCTGCTCCTGCTGCTGCTGCTGCTTCCCCGCCAGACCTCCCACACAGGCCATCCGGTGCTGAAGAAGGGCCCGTCTCTTCACGACTTTGATTGGCCCAGTAATGGTCACCTGACGCGGCGCAAACTCCGCCCCTCTTGTCTCAGCCGCTACCCCCGGCGGGATTTTTAAAGGGGTGAATATGTGGGACTCCGGCGGGAATGGATTTCCTTCGGAAGTTCTTTGCGCTGAGGGAAGTGGCGCCTCCCCTGCAGGAAAATGGTCCCTCCCCGCTTTCAGCAGCCCCCACCGGCAGGAACCAGTGGAGAAAAAGGAGGGGGAGGAGGAGGATCTTATGGGAAGTGTCTCCCCGCCCCGCCTCAGATGCGCACGAAGGAGGTTCCGCAGCGGCTGCATCCCCGAGATGGGACCGGTTGCGACCTGCCCTCCGTGCCAGTCTGAGCGCCGGGCAGGCAGCGGTGAGCTGAGCCGGGGGGAGACCCCTCTTGGCGCCGTGCAGACCCCTCTGCCTGGGAAGGGGCAGGGCGGCGTCTCATGGGCTGCCCGGCCGCCCCCCCCCCGAAACACCGCACGCCCTTTCCCTTCTCTTCTTTTCCTGCCCCCTGAAGTTTAGTGTTTCCCCCCCAAAACTTTCCCCGAAACTTCTCTTTTTTGCAAACTCCCAGGGCAGCCAGCCCATTGCAGGAGGCTCATGCCTTTCTTCTTCGGGGAGTCGCCATGGCAAGAGGGCAAGAACCCCCACAGGGGGAGGAAAGTGGGCGGGGGCGGGGGCGGGGGCGGGGGCGGGGGCGGGGGCGGCAGCTCCCCTTTTGAAAGCTTTCTTTTTTCCATAAATTTTTATTTAAAAAACAAACAAGCCCAAAAAGTTAAAGACAAACAAAACACCACAAAAACTAAACTAAAACGGACTCCCGATTTTTCCACAACGAAGCATGTAACATCATACACTCTATAGTTACAAAGATATTTCTTTTTTGTCTTGTCCGATATTCTTCTTGTTCATCCCCCTCACAAGTCCACGAAACATCACTTTAACCATAAGCACAGGTATCAATTCTTCTTATTAAACAATGCAAAGCATTTCTACTCCTATTTAGTAAACTTCCCCAGCTTCTTTCCACTGATTCAAAGAGAGAAACTTTTTTACCACATATTTTCCCATTTCACTCAGAACTCTCGTATCTTTTGACAATTTTAGGCCTATATTTGTTTAAATCCCTTCCATTAATCTTTCTCAAATCACAACAGGGGTCAATCATAAGTTACCTTCAGAATCTAATTTCCAACCTCTTCCACATCATTTTTCATTATAAGAAACATAAACTATGTTTCTTTGAGCTTGCAGGCTCAATAAGCTCCCCCCCCCAAAAAACCCCCCACACTTTCTCTTGTGTGTGGGGCCCAGAGGATTTGTCACTTTTCTGAAGTTTGATTTTGTGTGCCTGACTGCGTCTGTGTCCTGTCCCCTTTTCAGCGCGCTGCGCATGACCACAACAGCATGATCTCGTTGGGGTTCACACCTTACACAGCAGCAAATCCTAAGTTGATGAAGGAGAAAACATTTGTCAGGCCTCCTCCGTTTTTCCAAAGAGAAATCCTTTCTTGCTCAAGGTCACCCATGAAGCTCTCCTTTAAAAATATGCCTTTTTATTGGAATGTTTTTCTCTAATATAACAGCTGAAAACAATTCATTCACATTCAGACGGATCAATGACATGAATTTTGGAAACAAAGCCACACCCTTCCCCAACCTGGCGGCCTCAAGCTGTGTGGGACTACAACTCCCATCATTCCCTTGTGCCATGCTGGCTGGGATGATGGGACTTGTAGTCCCAAACAGCAGGGGAGGGCCCCCAGCTGGGTAAGGATACAACAGGACACAGGATGCAGCCTTGAGACAGAGTCAGACTCCTGGTCCATCCAGGCTGCTCTGCGGGGACTCAGGCTTTCCCAGCCTCACCTGGAGACGCTGTCCGGGATTGAACCCAGGACCTTCTGCATGCCCAGCATGACCTCTACCACTGTGCTCTAGCCCCTCCCCCAAAAGTAAATATACTCAGTTTTTAAAGGCCCTTCATGGAACTCTTGTGAGTGCTCCCTACTTGAGCAACAAGCCACAGCAGGACTAATTAGTGGAATCCGCTGGCATCTTTCAGTGATGCTGTTCAGAACACCAAGCCACAGAGATGCAGCAGCTCCGGGTGAATGCAGGCAGTTGACTGCGGAGTTTATCTCTCAGACATTGGAGAAGATTGTCCATATTGTCTTGCCAAGTGAAGAAGAGAATTTGACCACTTTTCAGCTCTTGATCAGAAATGCAGGGATGAAGAGGAAGGATCAGCACCTTCTCAGCACTCAGCAGGATGATTCCCATCCCATCCACCCCAAAACAAAGTAGCAGGAAAAGCAAGTGCCAGCAGGTCTGAGCAGGAGGAGGTTCAGGTGTGGTTCTCTTTCTAATTTCAATGCTCCGTTTTTCCACCCCTTCAGCTTTGCATATTCCAAGGAAAGAAGTAAGTAATGAGCATGGTTAATACTTCTAAGAAATATTCCTTTCCACCTGCATACTCTCCAATTGCCCAGAATTTGCAGGGACAGTCCCGCATGCACTTAAGCCATCACGGCTTGCAGAGTCACGATTGGTTATGCAGAGCCATGAATTCCCCTGCCTCCTTCCACAAGCTATTTAGCTTATCTGCGATTTTGCCCATGGCCCCTTTAAGCAGGAAGGGAACAGACAGAGGATGTCTGTGTGTGGGTGTGCTCGCTTGCTCCCTCTACCTGCTGCCTCTGACCAGCCCCCAGGGTAAGACAGACCCATTGAAGACATTTGTACTTACTTCCGAGTAACTGTGCGTAGGATTGCACTGTTTGTTGTAACTTAATTCAAGTTAGTTAAATTCTGTAAGCTTATTCCAGTTTAAGTGTTTCTTTAAATAATCTAAATTGTATGAATAGCACACAAAAAGTGCTTTAAACAGGGGCCTTTCCACAATAACAAACAACAACAAAGCTGTTCAGCCCCTCAAAGTTACTCCTTGTGCTTAAAAACCAGAGCTGTAGAGGTGTTGGAGGAAAACGCTGAAGGGGCTCAAAACTCCCATGTGTCTTGTGGAGAGAAAGCCTGACCACACACTTTCTGAACCCTGACACACTTTTTTCCTTTCAGTTGCCCACCCATCTTCCCCCATCTGTCTGCATAACCCCCACCCTAGGCAGAGGAGACGCAGTTCTGGGCAGACTGGTTTTACAGAGCTACATCTGCATCCACTTCAATAGGGCACATTTACATTTACTTCCAAGGAACTTCATAACATCCAGGTAAGGGGGTCACAGTCTCAAAGAGCTGTAAAGTGTCCCCATGTACCAGAAAGGCACCACAGCCCCGCTGGGTGGAACCAGCCCAACTTGTCATCAAAGCAGGGAAGGGGGCAAGAGAAGGGGTAAATAAGGGACATCTTGGAAAAGGGTTGTTGGAAGCATGGTGCAGGAACGCAAGGATCAGGTCCCTGACTCTGGTCAGCGACGAAGCTACACCAACCCCGGGAATGGCGCCCAGAGACCGGCTGTCCGATCTGCAAAGCTAGCCTAGTAAGTTAGATTCTCTGCTGTCAATTGCTTCTCTGTATTTTGCAAGCCTGCTACCTTGTATGAACTCTGCTACAGACCATATGTGGATTGGAGTACTATACTCCATTCAGCTTTATGGACTCTTCTGTTGACAAGTGTGAAATTCCTAGCAGTCTATTGGTTTCGCTCCATTAAAAGTATTATAAACATAGCCGGCTCACTATTTCAATACAGTTCAGCGTCAATATCTGCCACGGCTGAGTTTAACTCTTATGGGAGCCGTGTAATGGCATTTTCCCGGTGCCAGTTAACCCTTTGACTCCCGAACTCATGCAAAGGACCAGCGGCATTCTTTTTGTATTTCCCCCCACTCAAAAGCTCCCCCTCCTCTGCATGCCCCTTTTTTTCTCCTTCTGCAACAACCCTGAAAAAGCAGGGACCAATCCTGACCATTTTACAACTGACCATTTAAAAAAAAAAAAAAAACCCAACCAACCTTTTTAAAAGTGGCAACTCACATAATTGATGACCGGGAGCTGAGGTGAGAGCTGTAGATCTCCCTTCGCCTGGCTGAAATCTCTCCTGTCAGCCCTAACCAGGGTTCCCCCTTAACCAAGATCTGAACCCAGGACTTGAGGCTGTTTCCAGAGGTAAGAGGGAGCCTCACTTGTGTAAACTGCAGGTGACGTTAATCCTGATGTAACATGAAACTGGATTCCTGGCTGATGGGGTAGGGGGCTTGATCCTGGGAGACGGGAGGGGCCAGGGGGAGGCAGTACATAAATCCTGCAATCCCCTGACAATCTCGGAAGCTTGGTTAAGAGGGTGGCAGTCTTACACCCGCACTGGTTCAGTACACCTCCTCATCCTCTTACCACGTACAGTGCACCCAGCTTCCTTTGATCTCTCCTGAATCTTCCTCACATCAGCTTCACGGGATGACCCCGTTGGCTCCTAAGATTATGAGAGAGGGAGAATATGTCTCCCTACCCACTTTCTCCGCTCCAGGCAGAAACTTAGGCACCTCTATCATTTCCCACCTTACTCCCCGCTGCTAAAAGCCCCCAATGTGAAAGCACTTTCCACACAGAGGAGTTGCTCTGGCCCTCGATTCTCTGAGTTGCCCTTTTCTGCACCTTTCCCAGCTCTAGAACACCCTGCTTGAGGTGCGGTGCCAGAACCGTTCATGCGATTCCCCTTCTTCTGCCCCCCCCCCATGTGGATTTTTAGATTGGAAGCTCCCGTCCTCGGGCACTTTGTGAAGTCTGCTGCACACTGCACACAATAATTATAATAATTTCAACAGGAACACCTGGATGATCATCAGAAATGTGGCACGGGGAACATGGGACAGCTCCAGACTTGGTCTCTAGCTAAGAACATCCACTTCAATAGGGCACATTTTGCGTAAGAATGGGGCACCTCGTGTGGGTGCCTTCCTGCATCCTCACCAGCTCAGGGTTGACACAGGAAGGGGGAAATCCCCTCCCTGTTTGCAGGATGGTGCCTCCAGGGAAAAGAGGGAGGGAGGGAGGCTCATACCCCACTGCACAGTGATGGGTGTCTTCAGGCTGGTGTGCTCCACGTGGCAGGTGTAGTGGACGTCGTGTCCTGCATCACCTGGGTCAGGTAAGTCTAGCCTCTGTTCCGGAGCTCTTCTCCGTGCAATACCCCTTTCTTCTCCTCCCGCCCACTGTTCAGCCACTTGATCTCAATCTCCAGGGGATAGAAATTCACCGCAGCGCAAAGCAGGAGGGTGTGGGGGGAGAGGGGGCCTCCCTTGGTGGGGGAGACGCTGCCTGTGGGCAGAGCTGGAGGGAAAGAAGAAGGATGTGAATGAGAGACGGGAGAGAACAGGAGAAGCGGAGAGAGGGCAAGAAAGAGGAGCCCTGTTTTCTGGGCACACCAATCAATGCCAGCATTCCCCTTCCACCTGCAGCCACGGAAATCTGGAGGTGGGGAAATTGCTTATATCGTGTAGTGACCGGAATTAAAGATCTAAGTACAACCATCGCATTAAATATTAGGCTGGATTAAATTATATTCTGAAAAATCTATTTTTCATGTGTTTTCTTTACCCTATTAAATATGCAAATTTATGCTAATGTGGCGGGGTCCCCAGTTACATCTTGCTTTCTGCCTTTTCCACGCTTCTGGAGTCGCGAGGAGCCAAATCACCCAGAAACGTGTATGCTGAAAATGAAGAGCTGGAGAAGCTGGAGGAGGGGACGAAGCAGCCAGTTCCTCATGAGAGGCTGGCTGCTTTTAAAAAGCGCCGTCCTGCTTTTAAAACAGAAGAGCCCTGCCAGGGACTTCCGGGTGAACATGGAGCCTTGAAAGTCGCACAGAATTTCTGTGAGACAGCTGATACAGCATTCCTGACCAGAGAAATTCTGACTGGGGAGTCTTCTTCTGATAAGAAGCCAAGATTTGATGTTACCCCCAAAATATCTCGCAGGGTCATAAATTGCTTTCTGTCTGCCTTTCAACGGATAGATCTGTGACTTGTGACCTGAGGTGGGGGAAAACGGCGCTGTATTCAGGAGACCGGCTTTTACAGATCATTAGAGGTGTACGTGTTCGCTTCCAAAATGATGGATTATATCTGGACTGGCCGATTTGGAACCTTTCTACAGCACAGTAGGAATTATAATTAACTGTAAGTTGAATATGAGTTTATCTGGGAGGCAAAGAAGATAAAGAAGCGATAATCCTGAAGGAGGGCTAGTAATTCTTTTATGTGTAGTAGAAGTTTGGAAGTAAGGGCAATATGACTTCAACATTTATATTGTTCTGAAAAAAGTTGGAAAATAATATTCTAAATAAATTGGAAAGAAGAATCCAAGGTTGGGATGTAAACTTGAAGAGGACTTAATTTAAAAAAAAACGGGAATTGGACATTACGCAGGAGGAGAAAAAAGTAATTAAGGATGTTGGAGACTTTCCAGAAATTCACAGAGGTGTTGAAGTTTTAACTGGATTGAACTTGTTTAAGAAGAAGGCTCGGAGAAAAGTTATGACGCACTTTTTAAAACCTAAGATGGTGAAAGCTGAAATTCACAGAGGCTTTGAAGTCTTGATTGGACTGAACGTGTTTGAGAAGATGATTCAGGAAGCTGGTGAGCAAGATCCCCAGAGCAGGCTTGCTTGGTTTTTTGTTCAGAATCTGGAACTTAATGATTACCCATTTGACAGAGGAAAAAAATAAGAGCTTTTTTTATCTGGTTTTGTTTTGACTGGGAAAAGATAAGAGGCTGTTGTTTATTGAATTATTCAGGTAAAGGGATTGCCTATATGATTTATATGGACTTTAAACATTTAAGAAAAGGGATTGCTTATATGATTGATCTGGATTTCAAATGGTGATGTAATAATAATAATAATAATAATTATTATTATTATTATTATTATTAAGATATAAGCATATTAGGTCTGTTTGGAAATATTTACTTTAAAAATGTTTTTTAAAATGTTTTGTGGAGTATTTGACGTATTGAAGGGGAAGGTTGTTTTTTTTTATTTTTGGAGTTGTTTTTTGTCTTTTACAAGTAGAATGATGGCTTATGTGCTTCCGTTGTTTTGTTAGCTGTTACTAATTTTTTTAAAAAATTTGTTTATTTGAATTTTAACATATACAAGACAACCGAACAACCAACAAAACATCTAATCCATTACAGAAATTGTATTAGATCAGAACAAAGTAAATCCCCCCCCCCCCGAACCAACATTCAAAGGACCAAATCTGGCTGGGCACCTTTTCCGAAGTCTTTTTCGGCCATAAAGTAGTCAGTTTTGTGATAGGTGGATATTTGTAAGTTTATTGCTTCCAAATGTACTGGAAGGCTTGAGGTATTTTTGTTGTAGATGTTCTGTATGAAAATTGGATAAAAGGCCACCATTCTGCTTCAAAAGAGTTTGTTTTCTTTTCCCCCCCCTGCAATTCTCAATTTTTGAGTTAGTTTTTCAATTAATGCAATTTCCCATACCACATTATACCAGTGATTGATGGTTAGCCCTTTGGCATCTTTCTATCCTCTTGCTATTAGTAATTTAGCAGCTTGTAATAGAAATCTTATTAGGTTCTTGTATAATAAATTTTTATTATCTCTTTGAAAAATGTTTAATATTGCTAATTCTGGGGTTTTAGTTATCTCTGTCCCTACAATTTTAGATATTTCTTTGAAAACTATTGTCCAGAAGCGGGATACTTGCTTGCAGGACCACCACATATGTTTGTGTGATCCGATTTCTCCACAGGCTCTCCAGCATAGGGGAGAGTAGTTTTTATTAATATGAGATATTTTGTGAGGAGTCCAGTGCCATTTCTGTATTATTTTCAGTGAGAGTTCTTTGAATTTTGTTGAAATCGCTTTAAATGGGAATTCATCCCATATATTTTCCCATTCTTCATCTTCTATTTGCATTCCCCATTCTCTTTCCCATTTTCTTTTAAGAGGAAGGCTATTTCCCATGTCTGTTTTTATCAGAAGTGCATATAAATCTGACATTAATCCTTTTTCCTGATCTGTAAAAGTTAATAATATCTTTTCAAATTGTGTCAGATCTCTGGTGCCTTGTTTTTTCACATTCTCTAGTCTAATGAATGAGCTTATTTGGTACCATTGTAACCAAGTAATTGCCGTATTTCGTAATGTGTTTCCCCATGTGTCTCTTGGTAGTGGTTGTGAGTTATTATATAAGTCTCGTAATATCAATAGGTTATTATTTTTCAGTGATTCTCTAGATATCTGTATGTCTTTAACTGGAAAATTTGGGTGTGCATAAAGTGGTATTAATGGTGAAATTCCTGGCATCAGTGTCTCCTTTCTTCGTTTCCATATCTTTAATATTATTTCCATGTTGGAGTGTTGATTTTGTATACCTTGTGTTATTTGTTTTTTGACAAAGGGCATTGTGTGTGGATTATCTTGTGCTAACAAAAAAATTTCTATTTTGACCCAGTGTTTATTTTTATTATCTGCCATGAATGATAATAGATGTCTCAGTTGGTAAGCTTCATAGTATAATTTTAGTGATGGAATTCCCCACCCTCCATCAATGGTGGGTCTGTATCTGAGATTTCTTGCCATACGTGGTTTTTTACCATTAAATATAAATTTTTCTAGGGTGTCTTGCCATGATTTAAGCCATCTCATAGGTACTTCTATGGGTAGAACATAAAATAAGTATGTGAATTTAGGTATGACTATCATTTTGATGGTGGCTAATTTGTTCATTGTGGTTAAGTTCAATCTTTTCCATCTTTTGAGGTCTTTCTTGATATTTTCCCATAATTTGGAATAGTTTAGTGTGAAGGTTTTGTTTGGGTTTTTTGCAACTTGAACTCCTAGATATCTAAAGGCTTTGTGAACTATAGGAATTTATAGATTTTTAGAAATGTCAAGTTGATTGTTTGCCCCTATATTATAACTCATGAAGTCAGATTTGTCGTAATTTACTTTTAAGCTAGACGCTGCTTGAAAATCTTGCAGTTCTTGACGTAGTGGTTGCAATGCCTCTATTGGGTTTTGTATTGTTAATATCAAATCATCAGCATACATGCTGAGTAAGTATGGTTGATCTTGAATTTGTATACCTTGTATAGCGTCATTATGTCTGAGTCTGTCTGCTAGAAATTCTATAACTAAATTGAATAACAGAGGGGATAGGGGGCAACCCTGTTTGGTTCCTGCATTTAGTTGAAAAGGGCGTGAATCATAAGAATTGAATCGTATATTTGCTGTTGTTTTGTTATATATGGCATTGAGAATGTGAGAGAAATTTGGGCCAAAGTTGTACACAGATGTGCTCTCCAGTAAGAACTGTAAATTAACACTGTCAAATGCTTTGAACAAGTCTAGAGCAATTATGGCTAGCGGGGTGTTTGTTTTTTTACTGTATTTTATTATGCTATATAGCCTGCGTATAGGGTCTGCTATATATCTTTTTGGAATAAAACCATGTTGATCTTCATGTATTATTTCTCCTATCACAAATTTTAATCTATTAGCCCATATGGTGGTAAATATTTTATAATCTATATTTAATAAAGAGATGGGTCTGTATGATTCTGGGAGCTCCGGATTTCTCCCTGGTTTTAATATCAAGATGATTCTGGATTGTGTCCATGTGTTAGGAAGTGAGGCTCCATCTAGAATTTCATTATATAATGACAATAGTCTTGGGGCTAATAATTCTGTATATGCTTTATAAAATTCACTTATAAAACCATCAGGTCCCGGTGACTTGTTGGGTTTTTGTGTTTTAATGGCTTCTGTTATTTCTTCTATCGTAATCCTTTGTTCTAGGATTTGTTTACTTGCTTCAGTTAGTCCTGGGATGTTTGTTTTGCTCTGATACTTTCTAATTGTGTTCCTGTCTTTTTCTTCCCCTTTGTATAGTTTTTCAAAATAATCTACAAAAATGTCACCCATCTCTTCTATGTCATATGTTTTATTCCCGTTTGTTTTTAAGAGCATTTATTTTGTTTTTGTCCCTCCTTTTTTTTACCCTGTTTGCCAAAAGTTTGGATCCCTTTCCATCAAATTCATAATGTTTTTGTTTAATATATAGTAAATTTATCATGGTTTGATCTAATTCCAATAAATTTAATTCTGTCCTTTTCTTCTCCATTTGTTGTCTGATCTTTTGTTCCCCTGTTCGTTTATATTGTACAGTAAGTCTTTCTAGTTCTAATTCTGTTTCTGATTTTCGCGTCCGTCTCTTTTTATTTATGTGGCTCATCTCTTTGATACTCAGTCCTCTAAGAACCGCTTTCATTGCTTCCCATCTGGTCCTTTCTGTTGTGTCCCCTGCTTTATTTTCTGTGAAGTAGTTGTCTATTCCCTTTTGTAAATTTTCTCTGCTTTCTTTGTTTGTTAAAAGGATGGGATTGAATCGCCATATATAATTGCTCTTGGTATAGTTGTTTACTGTGAGTTGGACAGATACCGGTGCATGGTCTGTCACTTTTATGGGTCCTATATCTGCCACTGTGACGTTTTGCATCAGTGTACTAGTTAGCATAATTGTGTCTAGCCTTGAAAAAGTTCCATGTACCCTGGAACAAAATGTGTGTGTGTAGTCTTTGTTGTTAAGTTCTGCCCATACCTCCCTTAAATTTGTGAATTATGTTTAAAAGTTTTCCTGCTCGTGTGCTATGTGAGTCTGTTTTATTATATAATCTTATATCTTTTTGTACTTTTCTAGGTTCAGCTCCTTGCATGTTCCAATCAGTGTCTGCTCCAATTATTGCCTCTGCTTTTGAAAAGGTTCTCAACTTTTTCAAAACTTTATGTAGGAAGTCTAGCTGTCTTTCGTTTGGACTGTATAATGAGGGTAATACTATTTGTTTGTTTTGATTTAGTGTTCCCTCTACAAATACGTATCTGCCATTGGGGTCTTTCTGTACTTGCCGTATTGCAAAGTCCACTGTGTTATGTATTAATATTGCTACTCCCCTGGATTTGTTTGTTCCTTTTGCTATATGTACAGTTTTCCATTGACTACTGTTAAAAATTCCTTCCCTTTTTTGGGCTTTGTGTGTCTCTTGCAGAAATAGTATTTTTGGTTTTAGATCTCTTATTAGTTTATGTAGCCTCGCCCTTTTTAACTGATTCCCCATGCCTTTAATGTTTAGAGTTAGCACCTTAAGGTCTCCCATGGTATATGCCAATTTCTGTCTGCCTTGCCCATTATCGCACCCAGCTCAGTCGTGTCCTCCCTCCCTCCCCTGTCATTCCCCAACCGTCTCATTTTCCTTAACTTTAAAACTCGTTTGCAGCTCAGTCGTGTCCTCCCTCCCTCCCGTCATTCCCCAACCGTCTCATTTTCCCTAACTTTAAAACTCGTTTGCAGCTCTCTCTTAGCATAACTAAAGCTGCGAATGCAGGTGAGATCCTCCCCTCCCCTTACAGAGAGGGTGATTCATGTGCTCTTCACCCTGCCTTGAGGCTATGGTTTGTTCTTTTCAAATTCCTTTAAAACCATAACTGAGCAGGTCAATCTATTCCTTCATAGATTGACTACATAGAGGCAAGAGTTTCTCCCCCCCCTATTTTATCAATGGTTTAAAACAGCGTGACTCTACAAACAAAGAATATTTTCTCTCCCCTTTGGGGTTAGTCTCCCTCCTCCCTTTTCCTCCCCCTTCCCTTTGCTATGCATTTGAATATTTACACTTCAATTGTCTTTCACTTTGTTTTTGTCACCTCCTGTGGTTCAGTTACTCAGTTTCTCTCATCTCTTCCTTTGTGGCAGAGCTCTCAGGATTCTTGGGGTCTGTGGATTTTCATAGTCATTTCTTTCCCGCCTGTTTTTTCGGTGTCTGTTTACAGTGTTCCAGCCGTCTCCTCCTTGTGGCTCTTGGCCTGCTTCTCCATTATCTGTTTCTTCCCAAGTAGCCTCTGCCGGGAGTTCGATGCCAAGCGTTCTGAATAGCTCCGTCATGTCCCGTGGGGAGGCTGCAATCAGCGTGTGTCCCTTGTTGGGGATTATTATCTTGAAGGGGAATCCCCAGTGATATTTAAGCCCCAGTTCTCGTAGTTTCAATGTGTAGGGTTTGAGGAGTCTTCTTTTCTGCAGCGTCTCTGGTGCCAGGTCTTGCATAATCATTACAGGTTTGTCATTATATTTTATTTCTTTTAAAAGTCTTAGCTTTTTAAAGAATTCGTCTTTCTTGTTGTATCTGCTGAAACATATTACCAAGTCTCTTTTCTTCTGGGTCCTAGTGCCCTGTGAGCTCTTTCTAAGTCATCAGCTTCTATCGGGCAGTCTGGAGTTAATGAGGTCAGCCATTTTGCAATAAAAACCTTAATGTTTTCACCTTCTGCTTCTTCTTCCAAGTTTTTTATTCTCAGATTACACCTTCGGTTGCGATTTTCTTGGTCTTCAATCTTTGATTTATTTTCCGCTACCGCTCTTTGTAGGGTTTTTATCTTTTCCTCCTGTTGCTGAGCTTTTTCTGCAGCTTTATTTGCTGTTGTTTTACTGCCTCCACCGTTTCTGTTATTTCCTTCAGTTTGGTGTCCAGCAGTTCTGCCCAGTGGTTCATCAGTTCTTGTTTTAATGTTTTTAATTGTTGTAATATTGCCTCCTTCATTTCGTTATTCGATTATCTGTGCGCTTGATCCTGGCTCTTCTGTGTGTTCTCCTCTGTCTTCTCCGGTAGCCATTTTTTCTCTCTTGAGTATGCTGTACTGCCTTGTGCAGTGTTTTTCTTTCTTTGTAGGGAAAGTAGTGTGTAATCTCGCTGTTTTTCGTTTTGCTAGATTCCTCTGTCATTCCCCATCAGAACTTTAAGTTTTTGTTGCTTGTTGGGCTTTTTTAAATGTTGTAGAGTCTTCCTTTTTAGTTTTAGGGTGAGGAGCTCTCCCTCTACGCCACCATTTCTTAGGCGTGCTAGCTCCGCCTCCTCGTCTTTGGTGTTTTTTAAGGTTACCACTCAGACTGAAGCTCTTCTCACACTGGGAGCATTTAAAGGGCTTCTCACCAGTGTGAATTCTGTGATGTGAGTTAAGTTGGGAGCTAGAGATGAAGCCCTTCCCACACTCTGAGCATTTAAAGGGCTTCTCACCTGTGTGCAGTCTCTGATGGATATAAGGCTGGAGTTATCAATGAAGCTCTTCCCACACTCTGAGCATTTAAAGGGCTTCTCCCCTGTGTGCAATCTCTGATGGTTTTTAAGGTTGAAGTTCCTAGCGAAGCTCTTCCCACACTCTGAGCATTTAAAGGGCTTCTCACAAGTGTGAATTCTGTGATGTGAGTTAAGTTGGGAGCTCTGACTGAAGCTCTTCCCACACTCTGAGCATTTAAAGGGCTTCTCCCCTGTGTGACGTCTTTGGTGTTGTTTAAGGAGGTGGTTCTGACTGAAGCTCTGCCCACACTCTGAGCATTCATAGGGCTTCTCCCCCGTGTGAATTCTGTGATGTGAGTAAAGATTGGAGCTCCGACTGAAGCTCTTCCCACACTCTGAGCATTTAAAGGGCTTCTCCCCTCTGTGAAGTCTTTGGTGTTGTTTAAGGCTTGAACTCTGACTGAAGCTCTTCCCACACTCTGAGCATTTAAAGGGCTTCTCCCCTGTGTGACGTCTTTGGTGTTTTTTAAGGCTAGAACTGTGACTGAAGCTCTGCCCACACTCTGAGCATTCATAGGGCTTCTCCCCCATGTGAATTCTGTGATGTGAGTAAAGATTGGAGCTCCGACTGAAGCTCTTCCCACACTCTGAGCATTTAAAGGGCTTCTCCCCTGTGTGACGTCTTTGGTGTTGTTTAAGGAGGTGGTTCTGACTGAAGCTCTGCCCACACTCTGAGCATTCATAGGGCTTCTCCCCCGTGTGAATTCTGTGATGTGAGTTAAGATTGGAGCTCGAGATGAAGCTCTTCCCACACTCTAAGCATTTAAAGGGCTTCTCCCCTCTGTGAAGTCTTTGGTGTTGTTTAAGGCTTGAACTCTGACTGAAGCTCTTCCCACACTCTGAGCATTTAAAGGGCTTCTCCCCTGTGTGACGTCTTTGGTGTTTTTTAAGGCTAGAACTGTGACTGAAGCTCTGCCCACACTCTGAGCATTCATAGGGCTTCTTCCCTGAGTGGATTCTTTGATGTCGTTTAAGGTTGGAGCTGTATTTGAAGTTCTTTCCACATTCTGAGCATGTATAATGCGAGTTCTCCCCTCTGTGAGTCCTTTGATGCAAGGTAAGCCCTGAACTGGAACTTAATTGCTTTTCACACTCAAAGCATTTATATGTTTCCACTTCGGGGTGATTTCTGTGATGTTCAGTAAGGTATATACACTGACTCAAGCTCTTTCCACACTGAGAACATTTCCGCACTGTTTCTCCATTCTGAACCATTGTTTTGTTTCCTTCGGAAGATTCTTCTAGCATTGCCATCTCATGGAAGTCCATCTCCTCAAAGGATGTGAATTTGATCTGCCACTTCTGTTCCCCTTCAGTTTTCCTTTCCTGCTGTTTGCAGGTTTTATTACTTTCTCTCCCATCAGCTGAAAGAATGAAAAAAAGAGATGTTCACAGTTTAATTAAAATAGAAATTTAAGTGGGATCAATGCCAAGTGCTGCACCTAGGAAAAAGAAACCAAACACACAAACTGAATGAGCCAGCAATGTGAGGTGGCTCCAAAAAAGCAAATGCTTTTATGGGCTGCATCAATAGAAGTATAGCTTCTAAATCACGTGAAGTACTAGTTCCCCTCTAGTCATCACTGGCTGAAGGCAACAGGACTTTCTGGGGAAACCACCCGCCCTCCTGGCACGTACCCCAGTCATCCACTCTCCACCTGATCTATCTCACAGGGTTGATGCGAGGATAAAACGGAGAGGAGGAGGTGGACCATGTAAGCCCCCTTGCGTTTTGTGCAAAGGGAAAATGCTGGTATATACTGTAATCAAAAAACCATGTAACATAACATAAAATGAGGGTATGGTCCTTCAGGACTGGTATTCAATAGATGTCTTCCCCACACGTTAAGACACAAACTAGTCTGTTCCCAGTTGACTGAGTCCCTCCATCTATTCCCTGGCTATCTCTCTGTCAGATCTCCTGGAGAGCACATAGGAGCTGTGTGCAAACATAGGAAACATCTCGTAGGAGAACACACAGCCCATGGACGAAGGGTCCAGCCAGAGCTAAGCACCCACCTGCTGGTCTCTCCCCTTCCTCAGAGTCCTGGACAAAGGGGTCATCTGCTTCTCGCTGGCAGAAGACGACATCAGATCTGGGAAATGGAAGCCCTTTTGCAGAGGATAGAAAGAGAGGAATTACTTCAGGCACTCCTGATTATTAAATTTGTTTCGAGACTTCAAGCCACTCAGGCTGAAGCCTCCCCCGCCCGTTCTCACCAGACCCATCAAGGTCAAAGAGAGGTTGGGCAGGTCCTGGAACCCCTCCACATAGAGAGCAGGTGAGTCACAGGTTCCTGCATGGACCAAGAAACCGCAGTCTAAACCCCCCAGGAAATTGAACAGCCAGGAAATCCCCCACAAATGGAGGGACACTATAAAAACAGTGGCAATGCCTCCTTCCAGGAAGCATCAGTCGAGGGAAAGAGTGAACCTTACCCAGAGAGGCCAAATTCCTGCAATTCTCCTCCATGACTTCCCTGTGCAGAGCCCTCTGGCCTGGATCCAGCAGAGCCGCCTCCTCATCCGTGAAACGCACAGCCACCTCCTCAAAGGACACCGAAGCCTGCAAGAGGGAGAGGAAGAGGAAGGTTCCCTTGATCAGAGCATGCAAAAGGGGCAGCGAAGGGGAGGCAAAGGGGAGGCCCTCCTACAGGATCCGGGCTCCAGGAGCGACAGTCAGAGTCCTCTTGGCAGCCACCTGGGAGGGACGATCCTGTCAGGCCCAGAGAGATGTGCAGGGGACTGAGCACCCTGCCCCCCTGTACCTGTTCCAGCTGTCCAGCAGCTCTTTCCACTCCAGCACCAAGAGGAGGAGGCCGAGAAGGCGCCCCCAGTGTCCTCCCACTGTCTCCGAGAGTCCTCCCATTTCCTAAGAGGAAGACCAAGAAAGAAGGTGGGGAGATACTTGTTAGTTCGCACACACTTTGCAATCATTTCCTTGTGTGAAGCCAGCCAGTCTCCACACTGGTTTGGGGCATCATTCAAAGTTCCAGTTTAGATTTATATGAAGTCTTAATCTATGGAGAGAAATCACCTTTTTAACATGTTAAGAACACATTTCTCCTTCCCACATTGCCTCTAGGGCAGTGTTCTCCAAGCTTGGGTCCCCAGATGTTTTTGGCCTACAACACCCAGCATGCCTCAGCCAGCTATGCTGGCTGGAGCATGCTGGGAGTTGTAAGACAAAAACATCTGGGGACCCAAGCTTGGAGAACACTGCTGTAGGGGAACGCAAAAGCAGTCCATGGAAATCAAGCGGAGGTGTCAGAAGGAGACCATCTTCAAACTTCCCCCTTGATCCTTACCCTGAGTGGAGACACCTCCATCCCCCGATGGAGCATTCTCTGCTTTTCCAGAATCCGTGGTCACGTGGGCCTCCATCCCCTGGACCTGGAAGAGGAGGGAGGAGACCAGGTGAGGAAGTCTTATTATGTTGTTAGGATGCAAGGAGTGGGGCTTCCTCCTGCACTCATTCTGCCTCCCAAGCGCTACAGCTCCCTCACAGCTGGGTCTTTGGCAAGTGGGCACACAAGGAACTCTAGATTGAGGCCAGTAAACCAACCCTTGCATTAGAAAAGGACTAGAACAGGGCGTCCCAAACCCACTCCTTTAACCAACCGGGAGGAGAGGTGGAAGCTCCCAGACGTTCCCTTTCTGCTGGGAGGACTGTACTGCTAAGATCCCCTCCCTCCCTTGAACTTACCAGCCCCCTTTAAGTGTCCTGTGATCCCTGCAAGGTGGGCCAGATCCACACATTCTGAACCAGTATAGAACCATTCAGCGAGGGGGGAGGAGACATGCCCCTTGTCATGCCCCTCCCCATGGGCAAAACGTTGTATCTGTTAGTGTGTGAGGGGAGGGCGGAGTGTGGGAGGAGTGTGGAATGTTGGATGTCTGTTGATTGGCTGAAAGAGTGAGGAGGAGGGGCGAAGCCTGTTATATAAACAGTGGGCGGTGCTGTTAGGTGGTGGTTGCAGAGTAGGGTGGCAGGGAGGGGTCTGAGAGGGAGAAGAGGGAGTGGTGTGTGGAGTCTGGAGAGAGAGAGAGAGGAGGAGGAGAGAAGTCTGAGTGGAGTCTAGAAAGAGGGTATTTATTGGGTAGTATTGGGTAGTGCTGTCTGAGAGAGACAGAATGAGAGGAAGAGAGAGGGTGTTTACAAAGTTTAGAATCTTTTAACCGTATCTATTTCCCTACCCTTGATTGTAAACAGGGCCGGCGCTACCGCCAGGCAGACCCAGGCGGCTACCTAGGGCGCGTGGCGGAAGAGGGCGCAGAAACGCTGCGCTCCTTCCTCGCCGCTGGCACACTCCTGCCCCGCCTGGCCGCCTCATCGACAAAGGCACCAGTCCGCAACCACCAGGTTTGTGCGGGGTGGGGGTGGGATTGCGGGCGCCGGGCAGGCTCGCGCTCGGCTTTCCTCTGCGCCCGGAGCTAGGCCGGGTCAGGAGCGCGTGTGGCGGCGGCGACCGGTTGGCAGAGGGGAAAGTGGCTGTTGGAGGCGGCGGGCGGGCGGGCGCTGGGCAAGCAGGTATTTCCCGGCTGCTTTGCTCCGGAGCCCTCCCCCCGGTACAATGGGGGGGCGCTAAATATAACCCAGCCTAGGGCGCCAAACTGCCCTGGACCGGTCCTGATTGTAAATAAATAAACTTGTTTCCTTTTTTTAAATTTAAGGAGTGGTCTGAGAGGCCATTTCTGCTGTTACAGTAACAAGTCTCTGTGTGAAGAAGTTTAAGTCTCTGCAATAGGGAGGGAAATTTCTCTCACAAGAAATTAAACAGTACTGTAATCTAGTACGGCTGAAATTTGGAGTTTAAAAAAAGAAGCTCTGATGGAGAAATGTAAACAACTGAAGTTACAACAGGAGGGGAAAACGGTGGCGGAGTTGAAAGTGATGTTAATTAGATACCCAGCACAAGAACCTGATGGAATATTTGAAAGAAATCCTAATCCAGGTGTGGCAGATCCCTATAGTTATATAGGGAACAAAACAGATTAAGGGGAAAAGAGATGGAATTAGAGGCAGAAAAGATGACATGTCAGGCTGAAGAGAAAGCAAAGGAGATGAAATTTCAGGCTGAGGAGAAAGCGAGGGATCGGGAGCAAAAGAAAAAGATAGGCAGTTGGAGGCAGAAAGATTGTTCTTAGAACGAGAGAAATTAAGATCTGAGGAGAAATGGAAGGCTGTCGAGAGTGACTCTTGAAAACTAGAAAGATTTCACCAAAAGACTTTAGCCCTTTCACCTCAGGAGATGATCCAGAGCTATTCCTAAGCAATTTTGAGAGAGCAGCACAGGCCTGGGAGCTCCCAAAAACAGAATGTATGCATTACATTCCTAGTTTAATTAAAGCTGAGCTGGCTGAGATATACCAAACTTTGCCCATAGATAATCCTATCACCTATGACATGTTTAAGGAAGCAGTATTTCAGAGATTCAGGTTAGGGCCTGAACATTTTAGAAAAGCATTTAGAGCTTGTCAGCTTCAGGCAGGAAAATCTTACACGGATTTGGGGGCAAACTTGACCAATCTGTGGAATAAGTGGATGGACACCGAGGGGGCTACAGATGTGAAGAGAGTGGGGGAGTTGATGGTTTGGGATCAATTTTTATTCAGATTACCAGCTGAAATAAGGTTGTTAGTCAAAGACCAAAATTTAAAAATGTCTCTGAGGCGGCTGCGTATGCTGACAGGCTGGCACTGAACCGTGGGGGATGGTTCCAAAGTGGCTCTTATAAGGCAGCTGTCAAAAGGGAATCTAAAGGGCAGTTTAAACAAGAACCGTTAAAATCCTCACAGATAAGCCAGGTGCCTAAGAGAGAGACCACATATAAGGCACCCTATAATATTTCTCCTATTAAAGATCTGGATAAGAGGTGTTTTAGATGTTTAAAGTGGGGCCATACACAATACAACTGTGTAGAAAATAAAACACACACAAACAAGTCCCAGTGTCTCAGTGAAAACTCAGTAAAGGTTGAAGAAGCCAAGAAAATACAGTTTTGTCAAGTAGAACTCGAAGGGAACCATGACTTAGATTCTGATCTCTATGAGTTTCTGACTTTGAATGAGGAGAAGGTGTTAGCTTTCGTGGATACAGGAGCTAGAATTTCCCTCATAAGGAATGATTGGGTGGAACCAGGCGATATAAACCCTGAAAAAACAGTAATCAGAGGTGTGAAAGGCAAGCCATGTGAAATTCCTCTGGTAAAAACTAAAATCGTGTGGAGAAGAAAGGAGTATATATTCACGAACTGGGAGTGAAGGATGACCAGGATACTCCTCTCATAATTGGGCGAGACTTGATGGGGGATGGTGCCCAGATTTTAGTAGTGACAAGAGGGCAAGAGAGGAAGGCTCTGTGTGAGAGAGGAGAGATAAAGGAGAATACAGTGACAAACTGTGAGGGAGGCCTGCCTGACTCAAACATTTTCCAAACAGCCCCATTGACCCCTGACAGCGAGTTCAGACAAGTTGTAGAGAGTGATGAAAGTGTACAGCTTTTAAGAACCCAAGCTGACCGAGGGGAGGTGGATCACACAGAGGGATACAGGATTGTTTGGTTAAACAACCTGTTATACCGAGAATGGTGGCCTAAGCAGTCAGGAGGAGATGTGAAAGTACAGAGGCAGCTAGTAGTACCTCAAAAGGTTAGAGAAGGGTTGTTACAACTCTCACATGACATACCCTGTGCGGGACACCTTGGGATCAAGAAGACAAAGAAAAGGTTGTCAGCACATTATTATGGGCTTGGGATGTCAAAAGAAGTGGGATACTGTCAATCTTGTCCAGTGTGCCAAAGGACAGGGAAAAGTGGGCAGAAGGAGAAGGCTCCCTTAAAACCCCTGCCTATAGTTGGACAGGCATTTTACAGAGTGGAAATGGATCTGGTAGGGCCCATGAGCAAACCTACCCAGAAGGGTCGGCGTTTCCTGTTAGTTACCGTGGAGTACGCCACCAGATTCCCTGATGCGGAACCATTGCATAATGTAGAGACTCAGACAGTGGCCAAGGCGATGCTCTGTGTCTTTATGAGACTTGGTTTCCCCTCTGAAATCTCAACAGATCCAGGGACTGTATTTATGGCAGAAGTAGTGCAGTGTCTGTGGAAGTGCAGTGGGGTGAAGCATTTAAAAAGCAGTTTACCATCCAGCCACAAATGGGCTAACTGAGAGAGTTAACGCAGTGCTAAAAGGGATGATTGAATCCTATATGTAAACCCACATGAATGATTGGGATGAGTGGCTGGGATGTTTCCTCTTTGCGTATAGAGAAGTCCCACAAGAGTCCACCGGATTCAGCCCTTTGGAGCTGATGTTTGGGAGAGCAGTGAGGGACCCCTTGGAGTTGCTGAAAACATCTTGGGAGGGGTCACTGGAAGAGAAGAACTCCTCAGTGGTGGCGTATGTGGTGGAACTGAGGGAGAAAATGGAAGAAATGATGAGGGTGGTGAAGGAGAATATAGGGGCAGCCCAAGAGACCCAGAAGAGGTGGTATGACAAAGAAGCCAGGGAGATCCAATATGAAATTGGAGCACTAGTAATGGCATTCCTGCCTAGGCGTCATGATAAGATGCAAGCCAGCTGGGAGGGACCCTATATCGTGAGAGATAAGTTGGACACCTTAACCTATACCATCTCCAAAAACACCACTGACGAAGCCAAATCTGTCCATGTAAATATGCTAAAGCCATATAGGGCAAGAGAGAACAGTGTGCAGCAAGTGGAGGTTTTTATGACAGATCTGAGCTGCAAGTGCCAGATCTGGTGCAAGAGAGCAAGGAGGGAGAAATCAATCAATTCTTATGGAACAAGAGGGTGGATGACATCATGAAGGGGGACATAATGGGAGTTCTGGGACAGTTGGAGCAGCTGTTCAGTAACAAGCCTGGTAGAACAGCAATATACCGGCACCTTACAGACACTGGAACTCACCCACCCATTCAGACACCACCCTATCACATAAATAATCCCCGGCTACAGACAATAAGGGAAGAAGAAGCAGAGCCGGTGGTGCACAAAGAGCGGTGGTGGACAAAGAGCGGTGGTGGACAAAGAGCGGTGGTGGACAAAGAGCGTGGCGGCGCAAAGGCCTTGGGCCAGGAGAGCGAAGGAGAGGTGAGACTGGAAGTCATCAGCCCAGCAGCTGGAGAGGCGGAACCGGAGAACATCAGCCCAGCAGGTGGAGAGGCGGAACCGGAGAACATCAGCCCAGCAGGTGGAGAGGCGGGACCGGAGAACATCAGCCCAGCAGGTGGAGAGGCGGAACCGGAGAACATCAGCCCAGCAGGTGGAGAGGCGGGACCGGAGAACATCAGCCCAGCAGGTGGAGAGACGGGACCAGAGAACATAAGCCCAGCAGGTGGAGAGGCGGAACCGGAGAATATAAGCCCTGCAGGTGGTGAGGCGGGACCGGAGAACATCAGCTCAGCAGGTGGAGAGGCGGGACCGGAGAACATAAGCCCAGCAGGTGGAGAGGCGGGACCAGAGAACATAAGCCCAGCAGGTGGAGAGGCGAGACCGAAGTCATCAGCCCAGCAGGTGGAGACAGCCCAGCAGGTGGAGAGGCGGAATCGGAGGACATTAACCCAGCAGGTGGAGAGACGGAACCAGAGAACATCAGCAGGTGGAGAGGCGGAACCAGAGAACATCAGCCCAGCAGGTGGAGAGGCGGAACCGGAGAACATCAGCCCAGCAGGTGGAGAGACGGGACCAGAGAACATCAGCCCAGCAGGTGGAGAGGCGGAACCGGAGAACATCAGCCCAGCAGGTGGAGAGGCGGAACCAGAGAACATAAGCCCAGCAGGTGAAGAGGCGGAACCGGAGAATATAAGCCCTGCAGGTGGTGAGGCGGGACCGGAGAACATAAGCCCAGCAGGTGGAGAGGCAAGACCGAAGTCATCAGCCCAGCAGGTGGAGACAGCCCAGCAGGTGGAGAGGCGGAATCGGAGGACATTAACCCAGCAGGTGGAGAGACGGAACCAGAGAACATCAGCCCAGCAGGTAGTAAGGGGCACTGGAGAGCGAAGAAGAAGCAGCTGGAAGCAGCAGCAGCTGGTCAACGTGACCTGAATGGACTTACCAAAGACTTTTGGACACTCCGAACCTGGCATTAGAGTAATACTTGGCTCTCCGTTAGTGTTTTTTTTTGGGGGGGGGGGGAGTATGTCATGCCCCTGCCCATGGGCAAAACGTTATATCTGTTAGTGTGTGAGGGGAGGGGGGAGTGTGAGAGGAGTGTGGAATATTGGATGTCTGTTGATTGGCTGAAAGAGTGAGGAGGAGGGGTGAAGTGGGCGGTGCTGTTAGGTGGTGGTGGTTGTTGGGGTTGTTGCAGAGTTGGGTGGCAGAGAGGGGTCTGAGAGGGAGTGGAGTGTGGAGAGAGAGAGAGAGAGGGAGGGAGTTTACAAAGTTTAGAATCCTTTAACTGTATCTATTTCCCTACCCTTGATTGTAAATAAATAAACGTGTTTCCTTTTTAAAAATTTAAAGAGTGGTCTGAGTTGGTTACCCTGGAGGGGGTTGGTGGCAGCGGAAGAGATTAAATGTGGAGGTGGGATTTGACCGTAATAAAGCTGAGAGTTCGAATCACAAGGTGGGGGTGAGGCGTCACACCCCTCTTGGGCTGCTGCTGGGGATTTTTAAGGTGTGGAAGTATTGTAGGGGATTTTTTAGATCTCCGCCCCTTGGAGCTTCCAGGAGGAAAGCCTCTCCCACCTGGCGCTGGTCCTCTGCCTGGCTCAGGAGGAAGCCTTCCGCCAGGACCTTGAGACAGGGAGGTGATGATCACATCCTGCAGAGGTCACAAGCCCTGGCTAAGGAAGAGAGGGGAAGACCCAGACTCAGGGGGAGATGGGGGTGGGAGGGAGTTCTTCCCCCCCGAGTCTGACTGAGGACTGAAGAGGATCAGGCCCAAACCTTGTTGGTTCACAAGCGGCTCTCTGGACGGTGCTGCTCCAGCCCCCAACTCCCCCTCCCCTTGAGAGCCTCTGCCCAAAGCAGATTCACCCTCTTGCTCCCCCCCAAAGCCCCCTCCTCCGATTCCTTCTCCTCTTCCAGACCTGCCCTAATCCTGCCTCAAGATCCTGGTGCTGGGACCTCCTGCCTGGCCCTTTTTGTAGGACCCTGTAACTATCAGAGTGGCAGGATGGAACTCTGACCTGCTGCTGGGAAACATCCAGTACTGACACCACCAAGTGCTTTGCTCCACTGGACCCTGCCCGCCCACCCACCGACCCAGACTTCTCAGAGCAGCTTGGTTTCTCCCTTTGCCCTGTCAATAGTCTGTAACAGTCTTTCTTAACCCTGTACTGGGCAGTCTACTTAAAAGCCTGCCCTGCGGGGTGGACAGCTTCTCACCGCACACTCCAACACAGAGGAGATTTGGGGTGGGGGGAGATGTTCCCGCCCCGGATGAAAGCTCTCCCCATCAGTCAGAGGTGGATTGCTGATGCCCAAAGACAAAACTTCAAGGGCACTCAAGTATAATTGAAATGCAATAAATCCCAGTTGCAAATACAGTTACTCCAGTTGTAAAGCATGGTAAATAAAACGCCAGAGTCAAAAGCGCTAAAGAAGCAATAAAACAAAGTTTCAAAGAAAACAATCAAATAGGGAGTAAAATCATTAAATCATGAGAATTTTAAACAATCTCTGATGACACTCTTTGTACGGATCCTTGGAGCAGCCCATGCAAAAAGAAATCATAGAAATCATAGAAAAGTAGAGTTGGAAGGGGCCCACAAGGCCATCGAGTCCAACCCCTTGCTCAATGCAGGAATCCAGGTCAAAGCATCCCTGACAGATGATTGTCCAGCTGCACCTTGAATGCCTCCAGAGTGGGAGAGCCCACCACCTCGCTAGGTAGTTGATTCCATTGTCTTATTGCTCTGACAGTCAGGAAATTTTTCCTGGTGTTTAGGTGGAATCTGGGTTCCTGAAACTTGAGCCCTAGAGACCCTAAAAGTCACCCCAAAGTCAACATCTCACAACAGGGAACTCCTGTTTTCTGGGATCGTTTTTTGAATGTCGTCCCAATAAAACAGTGTCTCAGAACCAGCTTCTGCAAGGCAAACGGGAAAAGCTAGAGGGGGGGTGTTCTCAGAGCGTTGCCTTCTTTCCCCTAATAGCTCTGAATGGAACCCGGGACCTTCTGCATGCCAAGGCTGTGGGCTGCTGTGGCCCTTCCCATAGCCGGAAAAGGGCAACAGACAAATGAAACAGCCCCAGACTCCTTCCTCTGCAAACGGGGGAAGCTTCTTTTCCTAAAGGCCTGCCTGAGGCAGAGGAGAAAAATCCCCCTCCCTCCTTTCTGTGTGTCAAGTCAAATCCAGCTCAGAAGGCCTCTTGCCCACCACCCTCCCCTCCTAAGATTCCCTGAGGCAAAGTGCTCTGGGTGGAATAAAGAGAAAGACAGACCAGGAAAGGGCAGGGAAGCAGAGGAAAAGAACTGCGACAGGAAATGGAGCAGGGAGAGAGAATTCCCCCAGGCAAGCGGCCCTGTGGAGGGTGTGCATACTTAAATTGACTTCAGGAGTGGAGGATGCTGAGGGGCTTGTCTTTCTTTTTTCTCATTTAAAAGCCCCAGCACTTCCTGGATCATGTCATCACATAGTCCCATCTCACTAACCATGGCTTCCGCTAAGGTAAGTCCTGTCTCACTAACCATTTAGAGGTCTCTGACAGTTTCCATAAACATGTGGAAAGGGGTGATCCATACATTGTTTACTTGGGCTTCCAAAATTTTTGACAAAAAAGGTTACAGCACCTGGGATTGTTTACCGGTAACTTAGGAAAAAGGCGAGCAAGGGGAGACATGTCATAGAGGTGTACAGAATAATGCCTGGTGTGGAGAAAGTGAACAGGGATACATTTTTCTCCCTCTCTCATAATACTAGAACCCAGCTGGGTCATCCCATGAAGCTGACTGGTGGGGGATTCAGGTCAGATCAAAGGAAGTTCTTCTTCACATACACCACACATTTAAACTATGGAATCCACTTCCACAAGATGTAGTGATGGCCACCCATGGGAGGGCTTTAAAAGGGGATTGGACAAATTCATGGAGGAGGAGAAGGCTAGCCATGGCTACTACTCCTGGTGGCTATGTGCTTCCTCCAGGACCAGAGGCAGAATGC
This sequence comes from Shinisaurus crocodilurus, assembly GCA_021292165.1. Taxonomy (NCBI): domain Eukaryota; kingdom Metazoa; phylum Chordata; class Lepidosauria; order Squamata; family Shinisauridae; genus Shinisaurus; species Shinisaurus crocodilurus. Next base: position 387,560 of record CM037891.1, read on the forward strand.
CTATGTGCACCAGTTGCTGGGGAAGATGGGTGGGAGGGTGCTGTGGCTCCCATGTCCTGTGGGTTTCCCAGTGGGGCATCTGGTTGGCCACTGTGCGGACAGAACGCTGGACGAGATGGAGCTACTTTGGTCTGATCCAGCATCAGGGTTCTTCCCATTTTATGATGTTCTTATTCCATCTTAGCCGGCAGCTGCCTTTGGACAGTCATGAGCACTACTTCAGCTGTGAGTACTTTTGTCTAAACATGCATGGGATTGCATCGTTATTTCCACCCCTCATCCCTCCCCATTCCTTTTTCCATGTGCACCATTTTTTTAAAAGACTAAGCTTGCAGGCAGGGACTGTCTTCTTTTCCTGATCATATGCAAGCCGCTCCAGGAGCCTTTCTGAATGAGGAGCGGGATAAAAATATTCCAAAATAAATTAAGTAAATAATTAGTTTGAAATAAATATTTAAACTATAAAAAGATGAGCATCTGTAACCGTGTACCTGCTCATGCAGGTGCTCCCAGAGTATAGAATATTTTTTTTAAAAAAAAGAAAAAGAAAAGGTGCTGCAGCAACCAGCACCAACCTCGATGGGCCCCAGCCTGTCTCCTGAGCAGGATACTGCAGTGGGCTTGGGGAAAGTCCGCAAGCCCCCTGCAAAGATTTTACTCAGAGGAAATGCTACTGCCCCACAACCCCCACAACATTGCTCAGATCTTTAAAAAAAAAAAAAACGGCCCACAACTACCACCTCTTGCCCAAAGAAATTCAAAAATGACCCACAACTACCAGACCTTGCTGAGAAAACCTAAGAAATGACCCCGTCTCTAAGCTGTGGGAGGAGCAGAAAGAGGCCCGGAGGCCACTGTGTGGGTCCAGTTTGGGTGAGCGAAATCCTCCTTGAGTCGCACAAGCCACCGCAGCTTAAACCACGCAGCCTCCAAGCTGCCCCACTGCCGCCCCACCGCCACAGCACCCCCCACCCCACGAACGCCTGTCCCTTGCCTGGCGGGCCCAACAGTGGGGGGGGGGAGGCGGAAGACGCTGCTCACTCGCTCGCTCTTGCAGCCTTCTCTTCAAAAAAATAAAATAAAAATAGTTATTAAAAAGCTGCTCCGGTCAGAAGGAAAAAAAACCTTCCGCTGTTGCTGCTGCTGCTCCTTCCCCGCCAGACCTCCCACACAGGCCACCCGGTGCTGCAGGAAGGGCCCGCCTCTTCACAACTTTGATTGGCCCAGTAATGGTCACCTGATGCGGCGCAAACTCCCCCCGCCGCCCCTCTTGCCTCGGCCGCAGCCCTCGGAGAGATTTTTGAACGGGTTCACGGAGGGCTCTCCAACCTTGGGTCCCCAGAGGTTGCTGGACTACAGCTCCCACAATCCCTTGCCATGGGCCATGCTGGCTGGGTATGCTGGGAGCTGTAGGCTAGCAACCTCTGGGGACCCAAGGTTGGTGAGCCCTGGGCGAATGTGGGACTCTGGCGGGAATGGATTTTCTTTTGAAGTTCTTTGCGCTGAGGGAAATGGCCCACCCCTGCCGGAAAATGGCCCCTCCCCGCTTTCAGCAGCCCCCAGTGGCAGGAAACTGAAGAGGAGGAGGAGGATCTTCTGGGAAGTGTCTCTCCGCTCTGCCCCCCAGATGCGCACAAAAGGAGGTTTCGCAGGGGCTGCTTCCCCGAGATGGTGCCGGTTGCAACCTACCCTCCCTGCTGACCCCTCCGCCTGGGAAGGGGCAGGGCGGCGTCTCATGGGCTGCCCAGCCGTGACTCCTGAAGCACCGCACGCCCTTTTCCTTCTCCTCCTCTCCCTCCACCCCAAATTTAATTATTTCCCCCTAAACTTCTTCCGAAACGTCTATTTTCTGCAAACTCCCGGGGCAGCCAGCCCATTGCACGAGGCTGCTGCGTGCGCGCAGTTGCCGCTTCCGCCGCCGGATGGAGGCCCTTTCTTCTTCGGAGAGTCGCCACGGCAAGAGGGCAGGAACCACCACGGGGGGGGGGGGGGGCGTTGGAGGCTCTCCTTTAGAAAGCTCCTTTTCCCCCGTATTTTTTTTATTTAAAAAACAAACAAACACAAAATGTAAAAGACAAACAAAACACCACAAAAACGAAACTGAAATGTGTGGTAAAGGCTCAAGTAGCCCTGGGTTCGAGTCTAGCCAATTAGGTCAATCCATCAGCCAAACGCAGGTAAAGACGTTTAAGAACAAAGCTTTATTCAATCAGATAATGCAGCTGCATGTCCCAGCTCCGAACAAAAATGGAGCGAGCCCCGAACATGCGCAAGCGTTCTACTTTTATGGAATGCAGGCTTTATAAGTCACGCATGTGCAGATGCTAAGATCTTAGAGCAATAGAGCTAACGCCATTTGGCTCTACGCCAGACATGCGCAGTGAATACCAACCTTGTGAAGATAAAATTCCACAGTTCTTTGTAGGCAGGCATGCGCACTATGCCCCTGAGTAGTGGATACATTTCTGCCTACCCATGATCTGAACTATTCTGCTTGTCCTGCAGTTTGTTGCACAGGGCGAAAACAGCGTCTCTACAGCTTATCCGTGTTCCAAGACACTGTGAACTCTACAGCAACACACTGTGATTTAAGTAAAAAGTTGCTGGGGCAGACTGAAGGTGAAGTCCTTGGTGACTTTTTCCCTTTGAGCCTTGGACAACTGCTGTCCTTGGCTCAATCCACCTGGCCCACCAAGGTGGACTTCTTACCGGGGGACTGGATATCTTCATGTCTTGCCAGCCTTGATACTTTGGCCGCCAAAGGCTGGCCGTCATAGAAAGCAGAGAAAGAATACATTGTAGGCAGCAGCAAGCAATAATACAAAAGCAAATTATTGTGGTTAAAATTCCCAAGCCTTTCCACAGCCAGGAGAGATTTCCCACCCATGAGGTTAGCCATGACCATAGGTCAAGGCCATTCCAGTCCTGGATGGGGAGATGAGCAACATGTTCGATATGAGATGCAATCTCCCTGACTATTTTTCCATTATCAATTTTGAGGCAGCAGTCTGTCCAGCTAAAAACATCACACACCCCTTTGAGGCCAATAAATAGTCCATCCCTAGCCGGCTTTGCAACACAGCTGTCCGGATTTGAGACATCTCACTGACCAACAAGCTGAGGGCTTCGGCCAAGTCATTTGCCAGGATTTCTACTACTGCCTGTTCTTGCTCCCCGGATACCTATCCAAGACCAGGTAATTGCTTGGTGATACATAGGATGATTGTGGCTCAGTACTTTGAATGGGGTGGGTGGGGTGAATAACACCAATATAACATGTGCCATACCCGTTTTTGGGGAACTTCTGGTAGGCCTTTTGACCACAAATGAAGAAGTGCCCGGCTTTGGCTTGTTTTCCCTGAGGATAGGGACCTGGATATGTAGACTGCTTACACCTAAGTGCACTTTTTCGTAATAATACCCTCCAAGATATGGGCTGTCAAACATGCAGGTTTCACACCCACCTGTGCACCAGGCTGACGGTGTTGTAGTACAGCCCTTCTGATTTGTGACATTTTGTTCAGTACTAGGCTCAAGGCTTCAGCCGTATTATTTGACACAGCTGTGTGGAAACTGGACACACCCAGTTTTTCACTAACAACAAGCAACCTGAATTTTTGCCTTCACAGTTCCCCCACTTTGTACTTCTAGTACAATTCCCATCTGTGACTCTGCTCATGGTCCCTTCGGATCACGAGAAGAGTCTGTCTTGAATGATGTCTAGAGAACAGGCTCTATTTCTATTACCATGAGGTTTAAAACCTTATTTTCAGTTTCTCTTTGCTTCTCAGCTTCTTGTAATATCATAAGCCTTATCTGTGTGTCACTGACCACTTCTTCTGTTTTCTTAACACATAATGCAATGCAACATTTGGCAACCAAGAATATGAATATAGGTCATGGGCCACACTTAATAGCCTTGTGAAACTATACCATCTACCTCATTTTGTCTAACCAGTCTATAATTATACACCAATCAGGCCTAAAAATGATCAATGGGTTAATACTAATACAATTCACAATAGGTTAATACTGATATGATTCAGTTAGTATTCTTTGGCTTGTCTCTGCAGGCACTCTTCAAGATTTTGTTGCCTTAGTCTTCTCTCAGGTTGATTGCAGGTCCTCTATTTCCAGCACTCGGCACAGGATCTACAACTTGTTACAGTTAATGAAACTGCTAGCATGATAACACTAGCTCACCATAAGTATTGTGGGCCTTGATGTACATCTTTGAGCTTGTGGCCCATCTTTGAGCTTGCAGGATCAGGAACCCACCCCCCCACCCAAAAAAACCTTTCTCCTGTGGAGGGGTGGAGACCAAATACTGAACATACCAAATTGGGTGGGCACGGGGGGGGGGGGGGGGCTTTGGCCATTTCCTGGAGATGAGAAGGAGCTGCACCCCAAGAGGTGGCCAGGGAATTGCCTTCCTCGGCCCATCTTTGAGCTAGCAGGCTCAGGAAGCCCCCCACACACACACAAATACACTTTCTCTTGTGTGTGGAGGGCCAGAGGAGTTGTCACTTTTCTGAAGTTTGATTTTGTCTGCCTGACTGCATCTGTGTTTTGTCCCCTTTTCAGAGCACTGCGCATGACCACAACAGCACGATCTCGTTGGGGTTCATACATTACACAGCAGCAAATCCTAAGTTGGTGAAGGAGAAAACATTTGTCAGGCCTCCTCCATTTTTCCAAAGAGAAATCCTTTCTTGCTCAAGGTCACACATGAAGCTCTCCTTTAAAAGTACCGTATGCCTTTTTCTTGGAATGTTTTTCTCTAATATGGGAGCTGAAAACGATTCCTTCATATTCAAAGGGGATCAATGACATGAATTTTGGAAACAAAGCCACACCCTTCCCCAACCTGGCGGCCTCAAGCTGAGTGGGACTACAACTCCCATCCTCCCCGTGTGCCATGCTGGCTGGGATGATGGGACTTGTAGTTCCAGACAGCGGGGCAGGGCCCCCAGCTGGGTAAGGCTGCAACAGGACACAGCCATGAGACAGAGTCAGACCCCTGGTCCATCCAGCCCAGTATTGCCAGCACTGACTGGCAGCCGCTCTGCAGGGACTCAGGCTTTCCCAGCCTCACCTGGAGACGCTGTCCAGGATTGAACCCAGGACCTTCTGCATGCCCAGCACGGCCTCTACCACTGTGCTCCAGCCCCTCCCCAAAAAGTAAATAATCAATTTTTAAAGGCCCTTCATGGAACTCTAGTGATTGCTCCCTACTTGAGCAACAAGCAACAGCAGGACTAATTAGTGGAATCCGCTGGCATCTTTCAGTGATGCTGTTCAGAACACCAAGCCACATAGATGCAGCAGCTCCGGGTGAATGCAGGCAGTTGACCGCGGAGTTTATCTCTCAGACATTGGAGAAGATTGTCCATATTGTCTTGCCAAGTGAAGAAGAGAAAATGACCGCTTTTCAGAAATCCAGGGATGAAGAGGATCAGAAATCAGAAATCCAGGGATGAAGAGGAAGGATCAGCACCTTCTCAGCACTCAGCAGGATGATTCCCATCCCATCCACCCCAAAACAAAGTAGCAGGAAAAGCAAGTGCCAGCAGGTCTGAGCAGGAGGAGGTTCAGGTGCGGTTCTCTTTCTCATTTCAATGCTCCGTTTTTCCACCCCTTCAGCTTTGCATCTTCCAAGGAAAGAAGTAAATAATGAGCATGGTTAATACTTCTAAGAAATATTCCTTTCCACCTGCATACTCTCCAATTGCCCAGAATTTGCAGGGACAGTCCTGCAAGCACTTAAGTGGCTTCTTACTTTGTTATGCAGAGTCACGATTGGTTATGCAGAGTCATGCATTCCCCTGCCTCCTTCCACAAGCTATTTAGCTTATCTGCGATTTTGCCCATGGCCCCTTTAAGGAGGAAGGGAACAGACAGAAGATGTCTGTGTGTGGGAGGGTGTGCTTGCTCGCTCCCTCTACCTGCTGCCTCTGACCAGCCCCCAGGGTAAGACAGACCCATTGAAGACATTTGTACTTACTTCCGAGTAACTGTGCATAGGATTGCACTGTTTGTTGTAACTTAATTCAAGTTAGTTAAATTCTGTAAGCTTATTCCAGTTTAAGTGTTTCTTTAAATAATCTAAATTGTATGAATAGCACACAAAAAGTGCTTTAAACAGGGGCCTTTCCACAATAACAAACTACAACAAAGCTGTTCAGCCCCTCAAAGTTACTCCTTGTGCTTAAAAACCAGAGCTCAGTAGAGGTGTTGGAGGAAAATGCTGAAGGGGCTCAAAAGTCCCATGTGTCTTGTGGAGACAAAGCCTGACCACACACTTTCTGAACCCTGACACACTTTTTTCCTTTCAGCTGCCCACCCATCTCAATCAATTTCCCCTCCGATCTTCAAAACTCCTGTCACTCCTGTCATTTCAAGAACCTCTTTACCTATCAGGAGAAGCACTCCTTTGGTTGTCCCCCCCCCCATCTGCAGGGATGGGAAACTTGTGCCTCTCCAGATGTTATTGGACTGCAACTCCCATCATTCCTCACCGCTGGCTGATGGCAATTGCAGTCCAGCAACATCTGGAGGGACACATGATCTCTGCCTCTGCTGTACTGGGGCCATTCAGCGCCACAGTGCATCAGAAAACACTCTTCCAGGAAACATTACATAAGTTCTCCAGTGCTGACCAGTGTGGGGTAGTGGTTAGAGTGTCAGCCTGTGAGGCATGGCTAGGCTGACAGAGACGACGGTGACTAGCCCAAGATGATGGTGACTAGACCAGAGGACCCACTGGGATTCACGAATTCTCCCATTTTATCCCCACAACAACCCTGCCAGGTAGGGGCTAGGGGTCTGCAACCTTTAAGACAAAAAGAGCCACTTGGACCCGTTTCCGAAGAAAAACAACAACTGGGAGCCGCAAAACCATTGTGACATTTAAAACAAATATAACACTGCATATATTGTTTCTTACTGCTATATATACAGGATCGTGCAGTCAGCTGTCAATCTGAAGAAAAAAAGGACTTTCACTTAACAATGTAAAATATATTTTTGCAAATTAATAGCTAATTAAAATATTTAATTTACCTGGTTAATGGGACTTTTGCTCCTGAACCTCAGTGCTCAGTGTCTGCACATCAGGGCTGTACGACGTCACCTCCATTTTCACACAGGCTTGCAAGCTGTCATCTGTGAGGCGTGATCGATGTTTGTTTTTAATATAGTTCATGTTGGAGAAGACCTGCTCACATACATATGTGGAGCCGAAGATCGACAGGACTCCAAATGCATACTTTTTCATGTTTATATAAGTGTTGGGGATGGCATTCCATGTTTCGAATACAAGTTTGTCCTGTTTGGGAAGGTTTTCAATAGCACTCCATTTATGATTCTGAGCCAGAATGGCCTTCTGACGGGCAACATCCTCAAGAGCAGCGGTCAAGCATTTGAACTTGGACACCCATATATCTTTGTCGGCTATATCGGCCAGTTCCATCTCAAGATCAGGTTGACTTACACCTGCAAATGCAGTCATATTCAATAGGGATGGATCGATCGCCAGGGGAGTGACAGGGAAGGATAATGTGGTTTTTTCCTCTCTGAACTCACAGAATTGTTTCCCAAACGAGCTTTGCATTGCGGTGATTGCAGACTTGGAATATTCCAAATTTATCGTATCATGACTTTGTTTGAACTCTCTCAAAGTGGGAAAGTGAGACAGTGTACCTCTCTGGAAATCTTTGACAAACACTGTCAACTTGTGCTCGAATGCCAAAACCTCCTCCAGCATGTGCAGGGCTGTGCCTCCTTTCCCCTGAAGGGCTGTATTTAGCGTGTTGAGATGGGCTGTCATGTCTACCATAAAATGTAATTTTTCCAGCCACTCTGGCTGTTCCAGCTCAGCAAAGGTGAGCTCTTTGCTGCCCAGGAAGGTTTTTACTTCTTCCAAACATGTGACAAAGCGTTTTAGCACCTCGCCTCTGGACAGCCACCGGACCTTGTTGTGGAGCAGGAGGTCAGAATATGTGCTTTCCACCTCATCCAATAGCAAACGAAACTGGCGGTGGTTCAAACCCTTTGCCATTATCTTATTAACAATCTGAATGACCACATCCATCACTTTTGTGCATTCGGGGGGAAATGTTTGAGCACACAATGCCTCTTGGTGCAGGATGCAATGAAATGACAGCAGCGTTCTACCCACCGCCTTCTGCAGTAGAGCCACAAAGCCCTTCTGTGCTCCTCTCATGCTCGGTGCCCCATCAGTAGCCACTGAGACCAGGTGGTTGGTGTTTATTTTTTTAGCACTGAAAAAGTCCAGGACAGCCTTACAGATATCCTCATCCCTTGTTTGGTCTTTTAGTGGTATCAGCTCAATCAGTTCTTCCTGTGGCCCAAAAGAGTTCACATATCGGCAGAACAGCGCTATTTGTTCAATATCACCTTTATCTTTGGACTCATCACAGGCGATGGAGTACGCCACAGCTGAAGTAATGTCTTGAATTTGCTGTTTGCTAATGTTTTCTGCCATTTTTAGGGTTCTGTCTTTAACAGTCTTCGCAGAGAGAGGCATGTCTTTGATTTTCTGCACAATTTCATTCTTGTTTTTGAAGTCCATGTATAGATGTTCCGAAATCTTAATGAATGCTTCTTTTATATACTCTCCATCTGTGAACGGCTTCCCGTGCTTGACTATTTCCTGAGCGGCTACAAAACTAGCATATGTTGTGGAATTTGCAGACTTCACCCACTTCTTGGAATCATTTTTGCTCCCATCAACCTTCCTCATAAGTTCTGCAACGGCTTTTCGTCTCTCATCTCCATCTGGATATTTTTCAGCAAAGGCTGTGTGTTTATTTTGGAAATGTCTTGCAATATTCGATTTTTTGTTGTTTGCAAATTTCTCACCACATATTAAGCATACTGGTAAACCAGTCTTGTCAGTAGAGAATGCAAATGATTCTGTCCATGTATCATTAAATACTCTGTTTTCTTCAGAAATTTTTCTTTTCTTGCCTTTATCCATGGCTGGTCTACAGGGGTCCAGCACAGGGACGTAATTAGAAATCAGAGGGCCCCATAGCAAAATTTGCAAAATAATCTGCCCCCCTCACATAAAGTAATAATGCCCCATCCTGTGCCCCACATATAAAATGTAATAATTTCCCCTACCTATGCACCCAACATAATCCACCAGTGAGAGCTGGTGGATTATGTTGGGTGCATAGGTAGGGGAAATTATCAGCTGACGAATGATGGGGGTGTTGCTGGTGGATGATGGGATGCCACCAGCAACATCCCCCCCCCCAAGCAGTAGCATCCCTTCATCAGCACCATCCAAAAGTAATAATGCCCCATCCTGTGCCCCACATATAAAATGTAATAATTTCCCCTACCTATGCACCCAACATAATCCACCAGTGAGAGCTGGTGGATTATGTTGGGTGCATAGGTAGGGGAAATTATCAGCTGACGGATGCCACCAGCAACATCCTCCCCCCCCCAAGCAGTAGCATCCCGTCATCAGCACCATCCAAAAGTAATAATGCCCCATCCTGTGCCCCACATATAAAATGTAATAATTTCCCCTACCTATGCACCCAACATAATCCACCAGTGAGAGCTGGTGGATTATGTTGGGTGCATAGGTAGGGGAAATTATCAGCTGACGGATGATGGGGGTGTTGCTGGTGGATGATGGGATGCCACCAGCAACATCCCCCCCCCCAAGCAGTAGCATCCCGTCATCAGCACCATCCAGCAGTAGCACCCTCATCATCCACCAGAAACACCCTCCATGTGGTAATAGCACCCCTCATCATCCATCAGCAGGATTTGCTGGTGGATGATGGGGATGCTACTGCTGGGGGGGAGGGTGTTGCTGGTGGATGATGAGGGTGCTACTCAGGCCTGTCTTTAATGTGGGGCAAAAGGGGCAGCTGCAACAGCTGGAGGCACCCTGATTGGGAAACAGAGCACTTCCCCCTACCCTGGGGCTCTTTAGCTGTTGCACAACTACAACTCCCAGCATGCCCGGATAGCCAAAGGCTGTCCGGGCATGCTGGGAGTTGTAGTTTTGCAACAGCTGGAGGCACTCTGATTGTAATCCCCCCAGCCAATTTAATTCTCCCCTGATCCATTTGTGCCCTGATTAGAGGGGGGGGGGAGAATAAAGAAGAATAAAACACAAATTACAATATCGCTGCGGGGATGGGAGGAGCGATATTGTAATTTGAGTTTTATTCTTCTTTATAACCTGTTTTGGATTGTTTATATAAGAAATGCAGGGTTAAAAAAGCAGTTAATAAATAAATAAATTTATGGAGATATTATTTTGTTTATTGCTATTAGTTTTCCAATAATTGGCACATGAATCTTTTCCCCCTTGTTTTCTGATTACTGCTTTCACGCAGGCCTACCTGCCTCCTCGCCTGCTTGTGCTCTCCGCGGCGAGCCGGCCACGCTGGTCCCTCGACACGCTGGACCCCGCGCTATGTTTTTGGCGGGGGGGGGGGGGGACTTTGGCGCGTGCAGGAGCCCTCCTCTCTTCTGCCGCTCACCCGCTCGCGTCCCTGCTGCCCGGGGGGGGGGGGTGCTGCTGCCGCGCCAAAGTTCCCCCGCCCCGCCAAAATCATAGCGCGGGGGGTCCAGCGCGCCGAAGCAGCTGGATGTGACGCAGCGGCGGCGGCGGATGTGACGCGGCGGCTTCAGCGGCTCCGGCATTGACTGCGGCGGCGGCGGCAGCTCAGAAGAGCGAAATCGGGCTGCCCCCGAGGCGGCGGCGGAGCAGGGCAGCCTTGTCTGGAGCCGCGGCAAAGGTTTGAAAGAGCCGCATGCGGCTCCGGAGCCGCGGGTTGCCGACCCCTAGCTGACAGAGAGGACGGCCGAATGTGGGATTTGAACCCGCATCTCCCCAGTCTTAGTCGGGCACTCTAACCACTACACCACCACGTGTGTCTCTGGGGGGGGGCGGCACTCGCGCTCGCTCTCTTCAGACCCCCCCCCCCCCCCCCGCTCACCAGTCAAGGCCGGAAGTCGCACTCGCAGGAGGCCGAGAAGCTGCAGTGCCATGCGCTCAGCACTTGGGGGCGCCCGAGCCCAGCAGAGGCAGCAGCAGGAGCCGCGCGAGGGGGGCCCCGCCCCTCTCCATCACGCGTCACCCCGAGTGGTTCCGTCACACGCCCATGGCGAAGAGCCCCCCCCACGCGAAGCCGAGCTGACTCCCAGCCTGCAATGCGCCCTATGCTCCGAGCGGAGCGCCCCACCGAGGCAAAGAAGGGGGCGGAGCCTGAAGGGGAGGGGCCTAGAGGTGTGGCTCGGGAAGGCTGAGGCGGGAAAATGTTCTCAGTTTTAAAAGGGGGGGGTGAGTAGGAGAAAATGGTGCGGGGTTTTTTTTTTGTCAGAACTGTTCACTTTGATCTCAAGGAAATGATGAGTCGGCTCCGGGATCGCTTGCGAGGAGACGGCTTCATGGAGTCGCTGTTCAGCAGCATGCCGGCGTGTCCTCGGACAGAGACTCGGGAGGGACGAGCGCCGTCCTGCTTTTAAAACAGGAGAGCCCCGCCAGGAAAGGGGCTGCGCCAGGAACCCCCCTCCCTTGCACTCCCCTTCCAAACTGCCCCCACTTCACTGCCCCCCCATTCCCAGTGTGGGGGAGTTGGGGGTTGGAAGAGGGGACCCCCCTGTAAGGTCTGCTAGTGGGGGTCAGGGGCAGGCACTGCTTAAGCCCCTCCCCACTGAAAGGCCCCCTCCTCCGGATGGGACGGGATCAGAGCCAGGGCAGCACATTTTCTTGCCCCAGGTGATGTCTTGTGTCCTGATTGCAGGTTGGGCATCAGGCTGAGAGAGTAGTGTATGACGACCCTGCCGTGTAGACCAGCGTTGTTCTACCCCTCTTGCAGGATGGAGGGGTCTGTGGCTGGGAGAGGGTCTTAGGGCAGCCCTGCAGTGTAGTCCACTGCTCTGACTGGGGCTGGTTGGGATTATCAGCCCAGACAAAGCAGCCCTCCGGCTGCAGCAAAGGTCCCCCAACCCCCAACCAGTCCCCTCCCAAGGCCAAATCCAGCACGGGACTGCAGGCAGAAGCCTCGTGCTCCACTGATTTTGAAATGCTCAGAACGAAAAGCAAATGATCCCCCCCCCCCCCCAAGACATGAAACCTGAGCTATAGAGTGGAGGAACTCCTCCCTTTGCTGCTATGTTTTATGCTTTGGAGCAAGAGGGGACACTCTTCTGCCCCCACAATGGCTACCGTATAGGCCCAGGATTGGCTACCAATCTCTTTGTGCTAGTTCCAGGGAAATAGATCCTAGACTTCAAGGGTAGACTCACACGCCAGGCCCAATGTCCAGCTCCTGTAGACTTTGCGGGTTTTTAACTTCCCTGGGGGTGGAGGTCTGAGCTGCCGATAGAAGTCAGTGGAGATGTAATCCAGCCTTTGGCCTAGCTGGGCTTGGGCCGTAGCACTGTCCTCTGCCCTCCCCAAAGAAAAGGGAGCAGCCAAGTCGGGGGCTCCTGCTCTTCCCAACTCAGGTCTTCCTCCCTGTGCAAAATATGCATTGGCCGGGCTGGGAGCATCTATGCCTGATCCTGGGTTGGCCGCCTTGATGCCCTTGCTTTTGGGGATGCCCTGAGCCCCCACCAGGCTGCTGGAGGTCAGGGGGTGATTGGGGGTCTCTTGCAGCCATTAGAGTGCTGCCCTATTCATGTTTCGGGGTCACTCCTCACAGGGTACACTCTCGTTAAATGTACTGGCAGTCATGTAGCAGCAGAACTGGGCGTTCCCTTGAAAAGGGCTATTGAAAATTTTCTCTCTTCGTGTCTGTGCAGGTGCGAATGAGCACAACATGCAGCTGATGGTGGAGGCCACGGAATCGGGGTCCCCATCGATCCTGTGAGGAGCTTCCCCCCCCCCCCCAGCCTGGAGAAGCAGAAGGGGTGGCAGGAGGGAGGTGTGATGTCATGTTAAGTCTGTGAAGCTCACTGGAGAGGGCGGAGAGATTATATTCGGTTAGATTAGCTAGTGAGTGCAGAGATTAATATTTTGGGAACAGTTGGTGAGGGAGGACTGGTACTAGGATAAGATAGTACATTACTTACGGTTGACTGAAACTTACGCATGAAACTTATTTCCAGAACTTGTTGTTTTAAAATAAACTTTTCTTTGTTCTTTAAAATATTCTGTGTGGGAAGCTGTGCTTATTTTACTGGTCAGGGAGGGATTAGACATCCCAAAGTCAGTGTGAGAGGTGTAAAGGTTAGGGGAAAAGAAACCCCCAACTTTACGTAAGCACACCCAGAGATCCTAGATAGAATCATAGAACAGTAGAGTTGGAAGGGTCCTACAAGGCCATCAAGTCCAACCCCCTCCTCCATGCAGAACAGATGTGGGCAGCCCAGGCAGTCACCCCTCCAAGCACTGACCCGGCTCATACCTGCTTAGCTTCAGCATGGGGCCTGCATTATGTGCCCTCAACACCACTGTGAAGGACCGCCGCCGGTCCTTTTGCGTGAGTTAGGGAGTTAACAGGTTAACCAGCATGTTAAAAATTCCCATTCACAGCTCTCAGATTACCCGAGTTCAACTGCATCAGAAAAACACTGAATCAATAGTTTCCAACAGGCAAGTGGCTGTTGTTTATAGCAAGTGTAATTGAGTAAAGCATTAAAACATTAAAAACAGGAAGGGCTGTGCTCCACTGTCTGGAGGGGCTTACCACATTCCCAAGTGCAAGGACTCATGAGATGCCTGCTTCTGTGTGCTCATTCATGTGACTCCATGCATTTGCTATGAAAAAAGCTCTTTCCACACTGAGAATTTCTAGGTCTTCTCCCCTGTGTGAATTCTTTGATGTGCGTTAAGGTGGGAGCTCTGACTGAAGCACTTTCCACAATGAGCATTTATATGGCTATTCCCCTGTGTGAAGTCTTTTTTTTTCTTTTTTAAGGACTTTTATTCATGAAAAACAAACAAACACTAAAACAAGATCTGCCACAGACTGCCTTCTCCCTGTCCCATCAGCCAGAGAAACCAAGCTGGTGGGGACTAGGAGGGGGGCCTTTTCTGTGGCAGCCCCCAATTTATGGAACTCTCTCCCCAGTGACCTCCCCCATGCCCCTTCCTTGATTAGCTTCCGCTGTGCATTAAAAACGTGGCTTTTCAGGCGGGAATATGGGGTGGGTTAGGATTTTTAAGTTTTGTTCTGTTTTTAATTGTGTTTTATACTGTGTGTGTGTGTGTGTGTGTCCTTCTCTTGTATTTTATTGGATTGTAAATCGCTCAGAGTGGCCGGATGTCTGGCCAGATGGGCAATTCATAAATATAATAAATAAATAAATAACATATACAACAAACAATAAACACAATTATAATGGACTTCCAATCTTCTCCACAGCTTAAGCAACCACCGTTATTCTTAAAACATTTTCTGTTAACAAAAAATCACTTCCAGTTATGGCCAAAAAAAGAACCCAAAAAAGGACAAACACCAGAGGTCTCCCCTCTCCCCCCTCCCCTAATATAGATCAACTATTGTAATCTAGTTTAAATTCAACATTTATGGATAAACCAAAAAAGAAAACCTATAGTTTCATTAAATAGTGTTTTCAATTCCAAAATACAGTATATTAAGAATCCCAAAAGTAAAAAGTAACTATAAACTACCGTATTTAGTAAGCCATCATTCTACTTATAAAACAAAAAACCTTCCCCTTTAATACTTCAAAGCCTCCACAAAACAAAAACCAAAAATAAAAAATTTAAGTAAATATTTCCAAACAGACCAAATATAATTATATCTTGATTACAATAATTTCTCTTACATCACCAAATAATTGAAATCACCAAATAATTGAATATTTAAAATCCAAATAAGTCATATAAGCAATCCCTTTACCTTTGCCATTAATATTTAAAATCAAGAAATTGTTTATATTTCCAACTAGACAAGTAATTCAGTATACAATAACCCTTTATCTTTTCCCAGTCTTTGCCATTAATATTTAAAATCAAGAATTATTTTTTAAATTTATATTTCCAACTAGACAAGTAGTTCAGTATACATCAACCCTTTATCTTTTCCCAGTAAAAGACCATGTAGATAGTCTCTTTCTTATCACTTTCCTCTGTCAAACGGATAATCATGAAGTTCCAGATTTTGAACGAAGAATAAAATCAGTCTGTTCTGTTGTTTTGTGGATTCCTGCATACCAGTCTCCGCCATCTTAGATTTAAAAAAGTGCGTCACAGCCTTTCGCTGAACCTTCTCTAACCAGTTCAATCAAATTAAAACTTCAAAGCCTCTGTGAATTTCTGGTAAGTTTCCAAAATCCATATTTACTTCTTCCTTTGCCGGTCCTGAAGAAATTTCCAATTTCCCTTGTTCATGTGATTGATCCAAAGTTCCAGGTCTGAATTCTTACTTCCAATCTATTTAGAATTTTTCTCTCCATTTCAACCCACAGGTTTAAAAATACTGAAAACATCTTGCCTTGTGTATATTATTCAAGACACTTCCAAACATAAAAGATTTATAGACCTCCTTTCAAGTTTCCTCTTCGTTATCTTTTTTTGCCTCCCAGATAAACCCAGTCTACTTACAGTTAATTATAAATCCCACTATGCTGCAGAAAGATTCCAAATTAGCCAGTCCAGATGTAGTCCTTTATTTGGAAGCAAGCATGAATGCTTCCAATGATCGGTAAAAACCGGTCTCCGAATACAGCGCCGTTTCCCCCCACCTCAGGTTGCAAACCTCAAATCTATCCGTCACAGGGCAGACAGAGAGCAATTTATGACCCTATATGAGATAATTTGGGGGTAACATCAAATCTTAGCTTCTTTCATCAGTAGATTCCCCAGCCAGTTCTCTGGCCAGGAAACGCTGTACCAGCTGCCCACAAAATTTCTGTGCGACGTTCAAAGCACCGTGTGCAGTCTCTGATGGTTTTTAAGGCAGAAGTTACTAGTGAAGCTCCTCCCACACTCTGAGCATTTAAAGGGCTTCTCCCCTGTGTGAAGTCTCTGGTGTTTTTTAAGATTACAACTCACACTGAAGCTCTTCTCACACTGGGAGCATTTATAGGGCTTTTCCCCCGTGTGAATTCTGTGATGTGAGTAAAGGCCAGAGCACTGACTGAAGCTCTTCCCACACTCTGAGCATTTAAAGGGCTTTGCACCTGTGTGATGTCTCTGATGGACTTTAAGGCTGGAGTTATCAGTGAAGCTCTTCCCACACTCTGAGCATTTAAAGGGCTTCTCCCCTGTGTGACGTCTCTGATGGATTTTAAGGCAGAAGTTACTAGTGAAGCTCTGCCCACACTCTGAGCATTTAAAGGGCTTCTCACCTGTGTGACATCTTTGGTGTTTTTTAAGGTGGGAGCTCTGACTGAAGCTATGCCCACAATCTGAGCATTTATAGGGCTTTCCCCCCGTGTGAATTCTATGATGTGAGTTAAGCTCGAAGCGCGATATGAAGCCCCTTCCACACTCTGAACATTTAAAGGGCTTCTCCCCTGAGTGGATTCTTTGATGTCGTTTAATGTTGAAGCTGTATTTGATGTCCTTTCCACATTGTGAGCATATATAATGCGAATTCTCCCCTGTGTGAGTGCTTTGATGCAAGGTAAGCCCTGAGCTGGAACTTAATTGCTTTTCACACTCAAAGCATTTATATGTTTCCACTTCTGTATGAATTCTATGATGTTCAGTAAGGTATATACACTGACTCAAGCTCTTTCCACACTGAGAACATTTCCGCACTTTCTCTCCATTCTGAACCATTGTTTTGTTTCCTTCGTAAGATTTTTCTAGCATTGCCATGTTGTGGAAGTCCACCTCTTCCAAGGGTGTGAATTTGATCTGCCACTTCTGTTCACCTTCAGTTTTCCTTTCCTGCTGTTTGCAGGTTTTATTACTTTCTCTCCCATCAGCTGAAAGAATGAAAAAAAGAGACTGTAATAGAATTTAATTAAATAGAATTTAATTAAATAGAAATTTAAGAGGGATCAATGCCAAGTGCTGCACCTTGGAAAAAGAAACCAAATGCACAGTTACGGGAGGGGGGATACTTGGCTCAACAATACCACAAGCGAAAAGGATCTTGGAATTGTTGTAGATTACACAAGCTAAATATGAGCCAGCAATGTGATGTGGCTGCAAAAAAGGCAAATGCTCGTATGGGCTGCATTAACAGAAGTATAGCTTCCAAATCACGTGAAGTACTAGTTCACCTCTACTCAGCACTGGCTGAAGGCAGCAGGACTTTCTGGAGAAACCACCCGCCCTCCCGGCACGTGCCCCAGTCATCCACTCTCCACCTGATCTACCTCACAGGCTTGATGCGAGGATAAAATGGAGAGGAGGAGGTGGACCATGCAAGCCCCCTTGTGTTTCGTGCAATAGGGAAAATGTTGGGATATACTGTAATAAAAAAATCATGCATTTTTATTTATTTTATTACCCCGCCTTTTTTCCTGCAAGGAACTCAAGGCGGCTTACAGAATGCTCCTCCTCCTCTCCATTTTATCTTCACAACAACCCTGTGAGGTAAGTTAGACTGAGAGTCAGTGACTGGCCCAAAGTCACCCAGTGAGTTTCGTGGCTGAGCGGGGACTAGAACCGGGATCTCCTGAGTCCCAGTCCAACACTCTCACCACTACGCCACACTGGCTCTCTGTAATATAAAACAAAATGAGGGGATGGTCCTTCAGGACCGGTATTCAATAGATGTCTTCCCCACACGTTAGACATAAACAAGCCTTTTCCCAGTTGACCGAATCCTTCCACCTATTCCCTGGCTATTTCTCTGTCAGATCTCCTGGAGAGCACATAGGAGTTGTGTGCAAACATAGGAAACATCCCGTAGGAGAACACACAGCCCATGGACGAAGGGTCCAGCCAGAGCTAAGCACCCACCTGCTGGTCTCTCCCCTTCCTCACAGCCCAGGACAAAGGGGTCATCTGCTTCTCCCTGGCAGAGGATGACATCAGATCTGGGAACGGGAAGCCCTTTTGGAGAGGATAGAAAGAGAGGAATTACTTCAGGCACTCCTGATTATTAAATTTGTTTCGAGACTTCAAGCCACTCAGGCTGAAGCCTCCCCCGCCCGTTCTCACCAGACCCATCAAGGTCAAAGAGAGGTTGGGCAGGTCTTGGAACCCATCCACATAGAGAGCAGGTGAGTCACAGGTTCCTGCTTGGACCAAGAAGCCGCAGTCTAAACCCCCCAGGAAATTGAACAGCCAGGAAATCCCCCACAAATGGAGGGACACTATAAAAACAGTGGCAATGCCTCCTTCCAGGAAGCATCAGTCGAGGGAAAGAGTGAACCTTACCCAGAGAGGCCAAATTCCTGCAATTCTCCTCCATGACTTCCCTGTGCAGAGCCCTCTGGCCTGGATCCAGCAGAGCCGCCTCCTCATCCGTGAAACGCACAGCCACCTCCTCAAAGGACACCGGAGCCTGCAAGAGGGAGAGGAAGAGGAAGGGTTCCCCTGAACAGAGCATGCAAAAGGGACAGTGGAGGCAAAGGGGAGGCCCTCCTGCAGGAACGGGCTCCAGGAGCGACAGTCAGAGTCCTCTTGGCAGCCACCTGGGAGGGACGATCCTGTCAGGCCCAGAGAGACGTGCAGGGGACTAAGCACCCTGCCCCGCCCCCGTACCTGTTCCGGCTGCCCAGAAGCTCTTTCCACTCCAGCACCAAGAGGAGGAGGCCGAGAAGGCGCCCCCAGTGTCCTCCCACTGTCTCCGAGATTTGTCCCATTTCCTAAGAGGAAGACCAAGAAAGAAGGTGGGGAGATACTTGTTAATTGGCTGGGGCATGCTGGGAGTTGTAGGCCAAAAACATCTGGGGACCCAAGCTTGGAGAACACTGCTCTAGGAGAATGCAAAAGCAGCCCATGGAAGTCAAGCGGAGGTGTCAGAGGGAGACCATCTTCAAACTTCCCCCTTGATCCTTACCCTGAGTGGAGACACCTCCGTCCCCCGACGGAGCATTCTCTGCTTCTCCGGAATCCGTGGTCATGTGGGCCTCCATTCCCTGGACCTGGAAGAGGGAGGAGACCAGGTGAGGAAGTCTTATTATGTTGTTAGGATGCAAGGAGTGGGGCTTCCTCCTGCACTCATTCTGCCTCCCAAGCGCTACAGCTCCCTCACAGCTGGGTCTTTGGCAAGTGGGCACACAAGGAACTCTAGATTGAGGCCAGTAAACCAACCCTTGCATTAGAAAAGGACTAGAACAGGGCGTCCCAAACCCACTCCTTTAACCAACCGGGAGGAGACGTGGAAGCTCCCAGACGTTCCCTTTCTGCTGGGAGGACTGTACTGCTAAGATCCCCTCCCTCCCTGGAACTTCCCAGCCCCCTTTAACTGTCCTGTGATCCCTGCAAGGTGGGCCAGATCCACACATTCTGAACCAGTATAGAACCATTCAGCGAGGGGGGAGGAGACATGCCCCTTGTCATGCCCCTGTCCATGGGCAAAACATTGTATCTGTTAGTGCAGGGGTCGGCAACCCGCGGCTCCGGAGCCGCATGCGGCTCTTTGGAACCTTTGCCGCGGCTCCGAGAGGTGACTGTGACAGGTTCGCCGCTCCGCTCCACACTGCCCGCCCGGTGACAGGCAATAGCGATGCCGGAGGGCGGGCGCGCAGTGGAGGAGCGGCGTAACGTCACGCGGCGCCGGCTCGGCTAGGGGAGAGTGCGCGGCGGCGGCGCGCATCTGCGCAGTGCGCACCAACCCCTCCCCAGCATAGCCCAGGCCCCAGTCTTTTTTTTTTTGCCGCTCCGCTCCACACTGCCCGCCCGGTGACAGGCAATAGCGATGCCGACAGGCCGGCGGGCGGGCGCACAGTGGAGGAGCGGCGTGACGTCACGCGGCGCCGGCTCGGCTAGGGGAGAGTGCGCGGCGGCGGCGCGCATCTGCGCAGTGCGCACCAACCCCTCCCCAGCATAGCCCAGGCCCCAGTGACCCAGTCTTTTTTTTTTTTGCAATGTACCTTTTTCATTCGTTATTTAGGGGCACTTCCTGGTAATGTACTTCGGCGGTTACATCATTCGGCGATTCGCAAGGGCTGCTGGGATAGCAGCTTCATGTATCCCAGCAGCCCTTGCGAATCGCCAAATGACGAAATCTCGCAGCTGCGCTTTGGGATGTCTGCGCTCTGCCTCCGCCCCCCCTCCTCTCAGTGAGCTTTACGGGATGTAATGCTTTTAATCCGCCGAAGTACATTACCAGGAAGTGCCCCTAAATAACGAATGAAAAAGGTACATTGCAAAAAAAAAAAAGTGTTTGCATTGCTAAAATCTCATTTAAAGGGGAACACATACATATAATGTTCAAAAATGGGTGGAACTCCGCTTTAAGTTTAATGAAAAATATAAAGCTCTGCCTGTATAAGATGAGCAGAGATCTTACTGGATACCAGTCTGCCTTGCCTTCTACTGCCCTCCTTCATAGCCCTCCATTACTATCAGTGCCCGCCTCAATTACTGCTTTGCCCCAAATCTGTCAGTCCTTCTCACTTTGTCGCATAACATTGCATTTGCCAGAATTTAGCAGCATGGACAGTCTCTCCCCCACTTGTCAGTCTGTCCCACCTTAGACACAAGTTTAGAAGTGGACTCTGAGAAATTATTCTCCATCAGCTCCGCTCCTTCTGTCTCCATCAGCTCTGCTCCTTAGTACTTTTTTGTGTGTGTGTTTCACAACTCCCACGCAGTTGTGTGTGTTCTTCACCCGCACAGTGCTGCTTAGGCTGGCACCGGCTCCGTCACTCCACCCCCTCGCACGCAGGCGGCCTGGCTAGTACAGTGCCTGGTGAAGTCAGGCCGCCTGCATGCGAGGGGGTGGAGTGATGGAGCCGGTGCCAGCCTAAGCAGCACTGCGCGGGTGAGCAGCACTGCGCGGGAGTGAAGAAAAATCCCATTAACCAGGTAAATTAAATATTTTAATTAGCTATTAATTTGCAAAATATATTTTACATTGTTAAGTGAAAAAGTCCTTTTTTTTCTTCAGATTGACAGCTGACTGCACGATCCTGTATATAGCATTAAGATAAGAAACAATATATGCAGTGTTATATTTGTTTTAAATGTCGCAATGGTTTTGCGGCTCCCAGTTTTTTTTCCCCGTCGGAAACGGGTCCAAGTGGCTCTTTATGTCTTAAAGGTTGCAGACCCCTGTGTTAGTGTGTGAGGGGAGGGCGGAGTGTGGAATGTTGGATGTTGTTGATTGGCTGAAAGAGTGAGCAGGAGGGGCGAAGCCTGTTATATAAACAGTGGGCGGTGCTGTTAGGTGGTTGTTGTTGGGGTTGTTGCAGAGTAGGGTGGCAGAGAGGGGTCTGAGAGGGAGAAGAGGGAGTGGTGTGTGGAGTCTGGAGAGAGAGAGAGAGGAGGAGGAGAGAAGTCTGAGTGGAGTCTAGAAAGAGGGTATTTATTGGGTAGTATTGGGTAGTGCTGTCTGAGAGAGACAGAGTGAGAGGAAGAGAGAGGGTGTTTACAAAGTTTAGAATCCTTTAACTGTATCTATTTCCCTACCCTTGATTGTAAAGAAATAAACTTGTTTCCTTTTTAAAAATTTAAAGAGTGGTCTGAGTTGGTTACCCTGGAGGGGGTTGGTGGCAGCGGAAGAGATTAAGAGAGTGTGGAGTGGGATTTGACCATAATAAAGCTGAGAGTTCGAATCACAAGGTGGGGGTGAGGAGTCACACCCCTCTTGGGCTGCTGCTGGGGATTTTTAAGGTGTGGAAGTATTGTTGGGGATTTTTAAGATCTCCGCCCCTTGGAGCTTCCAGGACGAAAGCCTGCGCTGGTCCTCTGCCTGGCTCAGGAGGAAGCCTTCCGCCAGGGCCCTGAGACAGGGAGGTGATCACATCTGCAGAGGTCACAAGCCCTGGCTAAGGAAGAGAGGGGAAGACCCAGACTCAGGGGGAGATGGGGATGGGAGGGAGTTGTTCCCCCCCCCCCCCCCGAGTCTGACTGAGGACTGAAGAGGATCAGGCCCAAACCTTGTTGGTTCACACGCGGCTCTCTGGATGGTGCTGCTCCAGCCCCCAACTCCCCCTCCCCTTGAGACCCTCTGCCCAAAGCAGATTCACCCTCTTGCTCCCCCCCCCCCGAGCCCCCTCCTCAGATTCCTCCTCCTCCTCCAGCCCTGCACTTATCCTGCCCCAAGACCCTGGTGCTGGGACCTCCTGCCTGGCCCTGACTGTAGGACCCTGTAGCTATCAGAGCGGCAGGATGGAACTCTGACCTGCGACTGGAAATGGAGCAGGGAGAGAGAATTCCCCCAGGCAAGCGGCCCTGTGGAGGGTGTGCCTACTTAAATTGACTTCAGGAGTGGAGGATGCTGAGGGGCTTTTCTTCCATTTTTCTCATTTAAAAGCCCCAGCACTTCCTGGATCATGTAATCACATAGACCCATAGGTATCCATCCTAGAGTTCGTGAAGAACTCACATATGAAATTCCTAATCTTCTAACAAAAATAGGTAACATGATCTAGAATCATAGAATCATAGAAAAGTAGAGTTGGAAGGGGCCTACAAGGCCATCGAGTCCAACCCCCTGCTCAATGCAGGAATCTAGGTCAAAGCATCTCTGACAGATGTCTGTCCAGCTGCACCTTGAATGCCTCCAGACTGGGAGAGCCCACGACCTCCCTAGGTAGTTGATTCCATTGTCTTATTGCTCTGACAGTCAGGAAATTTTTCCTGATGTTTAGGTGGAATCTAGGTTCCTGTAACTTGAGCCCATTATTCCGTGTCCTGCAAACTGGGATGAACGAGAAGAGATCTTTGCCCTCCTCTGTGTGACATCCCTTCAAATACTGGAAGAGTGCGATCATATCTCCCCTCAGTCTCCTCTTCTGAAGGCTAAACATGCCCAGTTCTTTCAGTCTCTCCTCATAGGGCCTTGTTTCCAGTCCCTTTATCATCCTTGTTGCCCTCCTCTGAACCCTCTCCAGTTTGTCTATGTCCTTCTTAAAGTGAGGTGCCCAGAACTGGACGCAGTACTCGAGATGAGGCCTAACCAGTGCCGAGTAAAGGGGAATTATCACTTCCCGCGATTTGGAAGCTATACTTCTATTAATACAGCCCAAAATTGCATTTGCCTTCTTTGCAGCCACATCGCATTGCTGGCTCATATTCAGTTTGTGATCTACCACAATTCCAAGATCCTTCTCACTTGTAGTATTGTTGAGCCAAGTGTCCCCCATTCTGTAACTCTGCATTTGGTTTCCTCTCCCTAGGTGCAGCACTTGGCATTTATCCCTGTTAAATTTCATTCTGTTGTTTTCGGCCCAGCGCTCCAGCCTATCGAGGTCACTTTGAATTTTGTTTCTGTCTTCCAGAGAATTAGCTGTTCCACCCAACTTTGTGTCATCTGCAAATTTGATAAGAATTCCCTGTACCTCCTCATCCAAGTCATTAATAAAAATGTTGAAGAGCACCGGGCCCAGGACCGAGCCCTGTGGTACCCCGCTCGTTACCTCTCCCCAGTTTGAGAAGGAACCGTTGATAAGCACTCTTTGAGTCCGATTCTGTAGCCAATTGTGGATCCACCTGATAGTTGTTCCATCTAGCCCACTCTTAGCTAGCTTACTAATCAGGATATCATGAGGCACTTTGTCGAAAGCTTTGCTGAAGTCCAGATATATAATGTCCACAGCATTCCCACAGTCCTCCCTTTCTGTTCCTTTTGTTCTAGCATCAGGGCTCTTCCCATGTTGTTATGCTCTTATTCCATCGCAGCCCACACAGCTGCCTTTGGACAGCCATGAGTACTACTTCAGTTGCGAGACCCAAGATTAACGCTCCCCGCCATGCTGTACAACTGTTTGCCAGCCCTGCTTAAAAAAATAATAATACCCTGAGCATGTGTGATTTTGCATTTACCTACTTAAATCCTGTCACCACGAGGACTGCAGGAATGAAATGGGAGTTGTTTGCTTCTGCTGCTGAACAGTTTCCTCGGAATAAGCCCCCATTTTATTCTAGAAAAGGATAATATAGTTTACAAATGAAATGTTTTTAATGGGTAAAAATGGCCTTTTTGTATACTTTTCTAATGTTTATCCTGTATGCCACCTTGTGAAAGTTTTACCCTTAAAGCAGGCCATTCCATGAGGCTGTGCTGGGGGACATGAGAAGAGCAGGCAGGACCGTTCCATCCACCCTACTGGGAGACTTAGGAGGCACTCCTATGCAGGTCTAGACAGAAATAAGTCAGAGAACTCCCAGAATTCCCCAGCCAGCATGGGCAGCGGGGAGATGCTGAGAGTTGTGGGACTTCTGTCTAAACATGCATAGGATCGCATGTTATTTCCTCCCCTCATCCCTCCCTATTCCTTTTTTGCTTGTGTGCCTTGTCTCTTCAGACTGTAAGCCTGCAGGCAGGGACTGTCTTCTTTTCCTGATCATATGTAAGCCCCTCCAGGAGCCTTTTTGACTGAGGAGCGGGATAAAAATACTCCAAAATAAATTAAATAAATAATTAGTTTGAAATAAATATTTAAAAGATGAGCATCTATAACCTGCACCTGCCCATTCAGGTGCTCGCAGAGTATAGAATGTTTTAAAAAAAAAAAATAAGGAAGAAAAGGTGCTGCAGCAACCTCGATGGGCCCCAGCCTGCCTCCTGAGCAGGATACTGCAGTGGGCTTGGAAAAGGCGTCTGGAAAAAGTCCCCAAGACCCCTGCAAAGGTTTCACTCAGAGGAAATGCTGCTGCCCCACAAGCCCCACACCACGTCTGGCTCAGATCTTTTTTAAAAAACGGCCCACAACCAACACCTCTTGCTCAAAGAAATTCAAAAATGACCCGCAACTAGCAGACCTTGCTGAGAAAACCTAAGAAATGACCCCCGTCTCTAAGCTATGGGGCGAGCAGAAAGAGGCCCGGAGGCCACTGTGTGGGTCCAGTTTGGGTCAGCGAAATCCCGCTTGAGTCGCACAAGCCACCGCAGCTTAAACCACGCAGCCTCCAAGCTGCCCCACTGCCGCCCCACCGCCACAGCACCCCCCACCCCACGAACGCCTGTCCCTTGCCTGGCGGGCCCCTCAGTCTGTGGGGTGGGGGGAGGAAGACGCTGCTCGCTCGCTTGCTCTTGCAGCCTTCAAAAAGTAAAATTAAAATAATTTTTAAAACGCTGCTCCGGTCAGAAGGAGAAAGGGAGAAAAAAACCTCCTCCTGCTGCTTCCTCGCCGGGGCCTCCCGGTGCTGCAGGAAGGGCCCGCCTCTTCACGACTTTGATTGGTCCAGTAATGGTCACCTGACGCGGCGCAACCTTGCCTCGCCCACAGCCCCCGGAGGGATTTTTAAAGGGGTGAATCGTGAATATG
This sequence comes from Shinisaurus crocodilurus, assembly GCA_021292165.1. Classification (NCBI taxonomy): domain Eukaryota; kingdom Metazoa; phylum Chordata; class Lepidosauria; order Squamata; family Shinisauridae; genus Shinisaurus; species Shinisaurus crocodilurus. Next base: position 412,874 of record CM037891.1, read on the forward strand.
TGGGACTCTGGCGGGAATGGGTTTTCTTCGGAAGTTCTTTGCGCTGAGGGGAATGGCCCACCCCCTGCAGGAAAATGGCCCCTCCCCGCTTGCAGCAGCCCCCAGTGGCGAGAAGCAGTGGAGAAAGAGGAGGATCTCCTGGGAGGCGTCTCCCCGCTCCGCCCCGCTCCCAGATGCGCACGAAAGTTGGTTCTGCAGGGGCTGCATCCCCGAGATGGTGCCAGTTGCAACCTGCCCTCCCTGCTAGACTGAGCCGCCGGGCGGCCGGGCAGGGAGCGGCGAGCTGAGCCCGGGGGTGCGCCCCCTTGGCGCCCTGCTGACCCCTCCGCTTGGGAAGGGGCAGGGCGGCGTCTCATGGGCTGCCCAGCCGCGACCCCTGAAGCACCGCACGCCCTTTTCCTTCTCCCCCCCCAATTTAATTGTTTCCCCCTAAACTTCTTCCGAAACTTCTCTTTCCTGCAAACTCCCGGGGCAGCCAGCCCATTGCACGAGACTGCTGCGTGCGCGCAGTTGCCGCTTCCGCCGCCGGATGGAGGCCCTTTCTTCTTCGGAGTCGCCACGGCAAGAGGGCAGGAACCACCGGGGGGGGGGGTGTTGGTGGCTCCCCTTTGGAAAGCTCCTTTTCCCCCATAAATTTTTTATTTAAAAAACAAACACACACAAAAAGTAAAAGACAAACAAAATACCACAAAAACACAACAAAAACTAAACTGAAATGTGTGGTAAAGGCTCAAGTAGCCCTGGAGTCTAGCCGACTACGTCAATCCATCAGCCAAACGCAGGTAAAGAAGTTTAAGAACAAAGCTTTATTCAATCAGATAATGCAGCTGCATGTCCCAGCTCCAAACAAAAATGGAGTGAACCCCAAACATGCGCAAGCATTCTACTTTTATGGAATGCAGGCTTTATAAGTCACGCATGTGCAGATGCTGCTAAGATCTTAGAGCAATAGAGCTAACGCCATTTGGCTCTACGCCAGACATGCGCAGTGAATACCAACCTTGTGAAGATAAAATTCCACAGTTCTTTGTAGGCAGTCATGCGCACTATGCCCCTGAGTAGTGGATACATTTCTGCCTACCCATGATCTGAACTATTCTGCTTGTCCTGCAGTTTGTTGCACAGGGCGAAAACAGCGTCTCTACAGCTTATCCGTGTTCCAAGACACTGTGAGCTCTACAGCAACACACTGTGATTTAAATAACAAGTTACTGGGGCAGACTGAAGGTGAAGTCCTTGGTGACTTTTCCCACAATACCGAGAATCCATTAACTTGCCTGTTCTTTGACCCATCCCTCATGCTGGGAGCCAGAGCAGCTTCCCACAGGACAGGCATGCAGGGTAGGGAAGATGCTTTCTAGGCCTCTCTCAGGCCAAGGAAAATGGAAGACACTTTCTGGTTCAAAATGAATTCTCACAGGCGGCCCTACACCATAGCAAACAAAAATTCAAGGTCTGTAAAAAGTAGAGCAATTCCTTTCATGGCAGATTCTTCACGAGACACAGTTCAAAGAGACAAGGGTCCAAATTGGATGTGGAGTCCATGTGAAGAGTGCCCAAAGAAGCTCAAATGGTAGTATGTGCAGAGAGGATTTGGGTGTGGCTGCGATAGCCCTCCACCTGAACCATTCATTCATTCATTCATTTCATTTATATACCGCCCCACAGCCGAAGCTCTCTGGGCAGTTCACAATAGATTATACATAAAAACAACCATAACATACAAAATAGTTTAAAAGATTAAAAACCAAATTTTAAAAACAGTTTAAAATAACAATAAAAAAACTAATAAAACTGAGCCTACAGGTGACAATCCCCCCCCCCCCGTGCTATTCCGAGCTCCTAACTATTAAATGCCTTGGCATAGAGGGAAGTCTTAACCTGGCGCCGAAAATATAGTAAGGTTGGCGCCAGGCGGGTCTCAGTGGGGAGCTTGTTCCATAATTGGGGGGCTACCACCGAGAAGGCCCTCCTCCTCATTGCCACCAACCGAGCCTCTCTTGGAGGTGGCAGTCGGAGGAGGGCCCCAGATGTTGAGCGTAGTGTCCGGGTAGATTGCGGTAGGGAGAGACGTTCCGTCAGGTATTGTGGTCCTAAGCCGTGTAGGGCTTTATAGGTTAAAACCAGCACCTTGAATTCGGCTCGGAAGCATATTGGCAGCCAGTGCAAACGGGCCAGAACCAGTGTAATGTGCTCGGACCTTCTGGTCCCCGCAATAAGCCTGGCTGCCGCATTTTGCACAAGCTGCAGCTTCCGAACAGTCTTCAAAGGCAGCCCCACGTAGAGTGCATTGCAGTAGTCTAGTTTACTGACTGACAAGGGATTTTAGCCCATTAAGGAGGCCCCTGCCTGGGAGGGGAGTCTCCATTCTGCCCCCCTGGGGTGACGCTTCAACGGTGACACATCTGGAACCCCCCCCCCCCCACTTCTGTTAGGTTCTCACAGAGAAGTTGCCATCTTCCTTCCCTGTCAAGGTCAGAGCTGGCACCTGGATAGGAGAAAGGCTCAAGGTTGGTCGCTGAAAGCAGGAACCGGCTGCAGACAACACTGAGGCTTGTGTTGCTGTGGCAAAGGCTGGAATGCAGAGGAAGCCCTTATCTAGGGCTTCTAGCAGCTCCCAACCTGTCTGCATGAGCAGGCCTGAGAGAGCAGCTGGCAGTTTGGGGCAGGATTCTGCGAAGACAGCAGAGAGCTGGGCTGCTCTCTGGGAAGAGGCCACTAGATGGAGCAGTGGTGCTGTGCTGACAGAGCAGATCCTGACACCCAGAGCTCCAGGGGATTGAGGCAACCCTGCACTCAGGAGGCCAGCCAGGCACATGGAACGAATCCTGACCCTCCTCAGCAAGAATAGACTCAAAGAAGAGACAAATTAACTAGTATTGCTTCATTTGATGGAACCATTCTGGCACAAAGCCAAAGAACAGCGAGAACCAAAAACACACACCCCTCAATGCAGATTTCAAGAAGCAAACTATTTATTTTATGTATTATTCATATTGATATAATAATAATAATAATAATAATAATAATAATAATAATAATAATAATAATAATAATAATATTTTATTTATTACCCGCCTCTCCATCTAGATCGAGGCGGGGAACAACAGAAAATATAAAATACCTAAACTAAAACAACACAATATATACTATTAAACATCTTAAAACATCCTAAAAACATCCTAAAAACATCTTAAAAACATCCTTAAAACATCTTAAAAACATCTTTAAAACATCCTAAAATTCCGCCGGATAGGCCTGCCGGAAGAGTTCAGTCTTTATGGCTTTTTTAAAGTCCAAAAGACTGACAAGTTGACGTATCTCCTCCGGCAGGCCATTCCATAATCTGGGAGCAGCAGAAGAGAAGGTCCTCTGGGTAATGCCAGTCAGCCTAGTTTTGGCTGACTGAAGCAGATTCTTCCCAGAGGACCTAAGTGTGCGGGGTGGATTGTACGGGAGAAGGCGATCCCGTAGGTAGCCTGGACCCAAACCATGTAGGGCTTTAAAGGTAATAACCAACACTTTATACTTCGCCCGGAAACTGATTGGCAGCCAGTGGAGTGCTTTTAAAACTGGTGTGATATGGGCACCCCTAGGTGTACCAGCAACCAGTCTGGCTGCCATATTTTGCACTAATTGAAGTTTCCGGACTAGGTATAAAGGTAGCCCTATGTACAGCGCATTACAGAAGTCGAGCCTCGAAGTTACAAGTGCATGCACTACCGTCTTTAGGTCTTCCAACTCTAGCTGGCGTATCAGCCGAAGCTGATAATAGGCACTCCTAGCCGTCGCATCTATCTGGGATGTCATTTGGAGCGACGGATCCAGGAGCACCCCTAAGCTGCGAACACAGTCTTTCAGGGGGAGTGTAACCCCATCCAGAACTGGTTGACATACCTCCAAACCGCCTTATCCGCTAAGAACCCAAGAAGGTGGTGTACAAGAATTTAAAATGATAAAACCTTGCAATAATAAAAACAGGAACATTAAAAACGGTAAAAACAAGAAGGGCTGTGCTCCACTGGAGGGTCTTCACACATTCCCGCTACGAGATGCCTCCTCTGCGCTCATTCATGTGACTTCATGCATTTGCTTCGAAGAAAGCTCTTTCCACACGGAGAATTGCTAGGTCTTCCCCCCTGCGTGAAGTCTTTGGTGATATTTAAGGCTAGGACTGTGACTGAAGCTCTTCCCACACTCTGAGCATTTATAGGGCTTCTCCCCTGTGTGAACTCTTTGGTGATGTTTAAGGCCAGAATTCTGACGGAAGCTCTTCCCACACTCTGAGCATTTATAGGGCTTCTCCCCTGTGTGAAGTCTTTCGTGCTGTCTAAGGTGGGAGCTCCGACTGAAGCTCTGCCCACACTCTGAGCATTTATAGGGCTTCTCCCCGGAGTGAATTCTGTGATGTGAGTTAAGCTCGGAGCTCGAGATGAAGCTCTTCCCACACTCCGAGCATTTAAAGGGCTTCTCCCCTGTGTGAACTCTTTGGTGATGTTTAAGGCCAGAATTCTGATGGAAGCTCTGCCCACACTCTGAGCATTTATAGGGCTTCTCCCCTGTGTGAAGTCTTTCGTGCTGTTTAAGGTGGGAGCTCCGACTGAAGCTCTGCCCACACTCTGAGCATTTATAGGGCTTCTCCCCTGAGTGCAGTCTCTGATGTCTTTTAAGGTGGTGGCTCCGACTGAAGCGCTTTCCACACTCTGAGCATTCATAGGACTTTTCCCTCGTGTGAATTCTGCGATGTGAGTTAAGGTGGGAGCTTGAGATGAAGCTCTTCCCACACTCTGAGCTTTTAAGGGGCTTCTCCCCTGTCTGAAGTCTTTGGTGTTGTTTAAGGTTAGAACTCCGACTGAAGCTCTTCCCACACTGGGAGCATTTATAGGGCTTTTCCCCCGTGTGAATTCTGTGATGTATGTTAAGAAAGGACTTCTGACTGAAGCTCTTCCCACACTCTGAGCATTTAAACGGCTTCTCCCCTGAGTGGATTCTTTGATGTCGTTTAAGGTTAGAACTCCGACTGAAGCTCTTCCCACACTGGGAGCATTCATAGGGCTTCTCCCCCGTGTGAATTCTGTGATGTGAGTTAAGCACGGAGCTTGAGATGAAGCTCTGCCCACACTCCGAGCATTTATAGGGCTTCTCCCCTGTGTGAAGTCTTTGGTGTTGTTTAAGGCTAGAATTGTGAATGAAGTGCTTTCCACACTGGGAGCATTCAAAGGGCTTTTCCCCTGTGTGAATTTTATGATGTGAGTTAAGCTCGAAGCTCGAGATGAAGCTCCTTTCACAATCCGAGCATTTAAAGGGCTTTTCCCCTGAGTGGATTCTTTGATGTCGTTTAAGGTTGGAGTTGTATTTGAAATTCTTTCCACATTCTGAGCATGTATAATGCGAGTTCTCCCCTTTGAGAGTACTTTGATGCAAGGTAAGCCCTGAGCTGGAACTTAATTGCTTTTCACACTCAAAGCATTTATATGTTTCCACTTCTGTGTGAATTCTGTGATGTTCAGTAAGGTATATACACTGACTCAAGCTCTTCCCACACTGAGAACATTTCCGTACTTTCTCTCCATTCTGAACCATTGTTTTGTTTCCTTCGAAAGATTCCTCTAGCATTGCCATTTCGTGGAAGTCCATCTCTTCAAAGGATGTGAATTTGATCTGCCGCTTCTGTTCACCTTCAGTTTTCCTTTCCTGCTGTTTGCAGTTTTTATTACTTGCTCTCCCATCAGCTGAAAGAATGAAAAAAAGAGAGAGTTGAATTAAATTGAATTAATTAGGAATTTAATAGGGATCAAGGCTAAGTGCTGCACTTAGGAAAAAGAAACCAAATGCACAGTTAAAGGACAGGGAATACTTGGCTCAACAATATTACAAGTGAGAAGGATCTTGGAATTGTTGTAGATCACACAAGCTGAATGTGAGCCAGCAATGTGATGTGGCTACAAAAAAGGCAAATGCTCTTTTCGGCTGCTTTAATAGAAGTATAGCTTCCAGATCACGTGAAGTACTAGTTCCCCTCTAGTCAGCACTGGCTGAAGGCAGCAGGAATTCCTGGAGAAACCACCCGCCCTCCTGGCACATGCCCCAGGCATCCACTCTCAACCTGATTGACCTCACAGGGCTGATGTGAAGATAAAATGGAGAGGAGGAGGTGGACCATGTAAGTCCCTTTGCGTTTTGTGCAAGAGGGAAAACGTTGGGATATACTGTAATTTAGAAATTATGTAACGTAAAATAAAACGAGGGGTTGGCCTTCAGGATTGGTATTCAATAGATGTCTTCCCAGTACAGTGGATGAGGCAAGAAACGTTGTGGAAAAGTGGGAAATTAAACCACCAGGTTTTTGGGGTGCGACTGGTGGCGCAGTTTAGAAACTCCTATGTGGACTACAAATTAACCTGATTAAAAATGGATTACAAATGCACCACAAAAGAGAAGAAAAATATTTCATTATTTGAATAAATTGAAATTGGATATGATTTGTTTACAAGAGACACATATAAATAAAAGAGATTCAAAATATTTGATACAAAAGAAACTTGGAGAAGAATTTATTTCAGCTAGTACAAAGAAAAAAAATGGCATGGTTTTATATGTAAAGAATAAGCTTTCTCCAATATTGATTTTTTCAGATGAACAAGGTAGATATGTTGGAGTAGACGTTAATATTTCTGGAAAGAAAACGTTGGTAGTAGGGGTTATGCACCAAATGAAAATAAATTTATGTTTTATAAAGGTCTTATGGATAGACTTTTTTGCCAATTTTTTTTTTTTTTTAATTAATAGGAAATCTGGAGTTGGTGGACACTTGGAGAACTAAAAATGGAGACTCCAGAGAACTTACTTTTTTTTTTTGATACACATAAATCACATGCAAGACTCGATATGATTTGGTTGTCGAAAGCTATGGCCATGGAAATTTATAAAGCTGAAATATTGCCAAAAATGTTTTCTGATCATAATCCAGTTTCTGTGACTTTCAAAAGGAAGAAGGGTTCATTTAGATGGGAGATTTAATGAATCACAATTGAAACAAGAAAGGGTGGTCCAAGACTGTAAGCATAAACTGAGAGAATTTTTTGAAAATAACTTAGACAAAGGTGTGGACTTACAAATAGTTTGGGATACAAGTAAAGCCTTCATCAGAGGACAATTTATACGACATAACTCCTTTTTTTTAAAAAAAAGAGACAAGAAACGACAGGCAAAATTTACCAAAGATCACAGAATATCAAAGACAAATTATGAATGGCCCTATAACTATACAAGAATTATCTGAAGCAATTAAAAAATCTAAAAAAGGGAAAACACCGGGCCCTGATGGATTGTCAGCAATTTATTACAAGTGTTTTGAGGATGAGTTGTTACAGCCACTACAAAGGACTATGAATAACATCCTACAAAATGGGAAGTTACCAGATACATGGAGAGAGGCTAATATTGCAATGATACGTAAAGAAGGACAAGATTTGACTTCTGTTAAAAATTATAGGCCAATTTCATTATTGAATAATGATTATAAATTATTTACAATGATTCTATCTGAAAGATTAAAGAAAATTTTACAAGAGTTTATCCATCAGGATCAATGTGGTTTTCTGCCTAAAAGACAATTAAGAGATAACATTAGAACTGCGTTGGATGTGCTGGAATATTTAAATTGTCATAATGAAAAACAAGCAGCACTGATTTTTTTGGCTGCTGAAAAAGCCTTTGACAATGTGAATTGGAGTTTTTTATTTGGAGTTATGAATGAAATGGATTTTGGAGAGAATTTTATTAAAGGAGTAAAATCGATATATTCAACACAAAAAGCACAAATAATTGTTAACGGTGAATTGACAAAGCCTTGTATGATACAAAAGGGAACAAGACAAGGCTGTCCATTATCTCCACTACTGTTTATTTTAGTTTTAGAAGTTTTGCTTAGAGATATTAGGCAAGATGGAAGAATCCTGGGAATAAAAATTAAAAGAATCATACAAGTTGAGAGCTTTTGCAGATGATTTGATGATAGTCTTGGAAAATCCACTGCAAGGAGTGCAAACTCTGTTGGATAAATTAAATGAGTTTGGAGGGTTGGCAGGATTTAAGGTAAATCATGAAAAAACAAAATGTTGGTGAAGAATATGAGAGCAGAAGACCAACAGATATTGATGCAAAAAATGGGTTTTAAAATTGAAAAAAGAGTAAAATACCTTGGTATCATAATGACAAATTCGAAACAATTATGTTAAGATATGGTCAGGAATTAAAAATGATATGTTGAAATGGGAGAAACTAAAATTGTCTTTATTGGGTAGGATTTCTGTGGTAAAAATGAATGTTTTACCAAGAATGATGTTTTTATTTCAAACACTGCTGATTATAACTAATGATGTGCCCTTTAAAGAATGGCAAAAGGACTTGCCTATCTAAATGTATATGGCAAAGAAAGAAACCACGTGTTAAATATATAGTTTTACAGGATGCGAAAGGGGTGGATTAGGTGTACCTGATCTGAAATTGTATTTTAATGCTTGCAGTTTTGTTTGGTTGAAGGAATGGGTGACACTGAGAAATAATAGACTTCTAGAATTAGAAGGGCATGATCTAAGGTTTGGATGGCATGGATATTTGTGGTATGACAAAGTTAAGGTCAAAATTACCCTTATGGATATCACCCCAAGAGGCACTATACAGGAAAGAAATAACAAGCAATGAGAACTGGTTAAAATACCGAGAAATATTGGAATCGCGTCAGGGAACATATTGGATTAAAACACGGGATTGTTTAGCAACAGAAGGTTATAACTTATTTATTTATTTATTTATTATATTTATACCCCACCTTTTTTCCTGCAAGGAACCCAAGGCGGCTTACATAATCCTCCTCCTCCTCCTCTCCATTTTATCCTCACAACAACCCTGTGAGGTAGGTTAGGCTGAGAGTCAGTGATTGGCCCAAAGTCACCCAGTGAGTTTCATGCACGAGTGGGGACTAGAACCCAGAGCTCCTGAGTCACAGTCCAACACTCTAACCACTACGCCACACTGGTTTTCATACATGCAATTATCAGAGAGATTTAATGTGGATAAAAGAATGTATGATATAGAACAGGATAAGTCTGAATTTGAAATACAATTGTGTACAGGTGATGACCATGTAATTGCAAAAATTTATAAATTTCTGCTAAAGTTTGGGACAGAAGAACAAGTTAAGGACTGTATGATTAAATGGGCAAGGAACTTTGGATATAATATAATGATGGAACAATGGGAACGTATGTGGACTAAAGGTATAAAATTTACATGGTGTTCTGATCTTAGAGAGAATTTTTACAAGATGATGTATCGTTGGTACTTAACCCCTGTGAAATTGGCTAAGATGTATAAAAATGTGTCAAATGTATGTTGGAAATGTCAAAATCAGGAAGGAACATTTATCATGTTTGGTGGACATGTAAAAACGTGAAAACATACTGGGTACAAATACATACATGGATAGAATAGATTTTAAAAGTGAATATTAAACTGAAACCAGAAATGTTCTTATTGGGTATAATGGATTTACAACTTGAAAAAGACTATGGAACATTATTACAATATATGATGACAGCAGCAAGAATAACCTATGCTCAAAAATGGAAAGAAGCAACAATACCAACTATAGAAGACTGGCTGTTGAAAATGTTGGACTTAGCAGAGATGGCGAAATTGACTTGTTTAATTAGAGAAAAAAATCGATCTTCATTTAAGAAAGACTGGAAACCTCTGGTGGACTTCTTGGGGAGGAGGGAAAGTGACTTAATAACTTTGGGTTTTGATTTTTGAATACAGTAATACCTTGGATTACAAGTAACTTGGTTTGAGAGTGTTTTGCAAGACAAGCAAATTTTTTAATATTTATTTAATTTTTTTTACTTGATATACAAGCGTCGTCTTGCAATACAAGTACTGTAGTACGGCTTAAATTAAAAATCTCTGTACAAATTTTTTTCGGGGGTTCGTTTTAATATAAGAGTGTTTTGGATTACAAGCAAGTTTCCGGAACGAATTATGCTTTCAATCCAAGGCATGACTGTATTGGTAAGGTGATAGAAATTCTTTCTGTGAAAATAGAGGAAACTTAGATTGGATAAGGATTAATAATGTTTGTCAGACAATGAGGCGGAAGCCAAATATGATTTGTTGTTGTTTTGGAAAATTCAATAATTTTTTTTAAAATAAATAGGCATCTTCCCCGCACATTAGACACAAGCTTGCCTTTTCCCAGTTGACCGAGTCCTTCCAGCTATTCCCTGGCTATTTCTCTGTTAGATCTCCTGGAGAGCACATGGGAGTTGCGTGCAAACTTGGGAAACATCTCGTAGGAGAACACACAGCCCATGGACGAAGGGTCCCGCCAGAGCTAAGCACCCACCTGCTGGTCTCTCCCCTTCCTCACAGCACAGGAAAAAGGGGTCATTTGCTTCTCCCTGGCAGAAGATGACATCAGATCTGGGAACGGGAAGCCCTTTTGTAAAGGATAGAAAGAGAGGAATTACTTCCAGCACTCCTGATTAGTAAATTTGTTTAGGGACTTCAAACCACCCAGGCTGAAGCCTCCCCCCCGCCGCCCCTGTTCCCATGAGAACCATCGAGGTTAAAGATAGGTTGGGCAGGTCTTGGAACTCCTCCACATGGGAGTGCAAGAGAGCTGGGGAGTCACAGGTTCCTGCTTGGACCAAGAAGCCTCAGTCTTGGACCCCAGGAAACTGAACAGCCAGGAAATCCACCATGAATGGAGGGACACAGATAAAAACAGTGGCAATGCCTCCTTCCAGGATGCCTCAGCCGAGGGAAAGAGCGAGCCTTACCCAGAGAGGCCAAATTCCTGCAATTTTCCTCCATGACTTCCCTGTACAGAGCCCTCTGGGCTGGATCCAGCAGAGCCGCCTCCTCCTCCGTGAAACGCACAGCCACCTCCTCAAAGGACACCGGAGCCTGCGAGAGGGAGAGGAAGAGGAAGGGTTCCCCTGAACAGAGCATGCAAAAGGGACAGTGGAGGCAAAGGGGAGGCCCTCCTGCAGGATCCGGGCTCCAGAAGCGACAGTCAAAGCCCTCTTGGCAGCCACCTGGGAGGGACGATTCTGTCAGGCCCAAAGAGACGTGCAGGGGACTGAGCACCCTGCCCCCAGCCCCCGTACCTGTTCCGGCTGCCCAGCAGCTCTTTCCATTCCAGCACCAAGAGGAGGAGGCCGAGAAGGCGCCCCCAGTGTCCTCCCACTGTCTCCGAGAGTTGTCCCATTTCCTAAGAGGAAGACCAAGAAAGAAGGTGGGGAGATACTTGTTAATTTATATACACTTTGCAATCATTTCCTTGTGTGAAGCCAGCTAGTCTCCACACTGGTTTGGGGCATAACTCTTAAGTTCCAGTTTAGATTTAGATGGATTATTAATCTATTGAAAGAAATCACCTTTTTTCACATGTTAGAAATCCCTTTCTCCTCCCCACAGAGCCTCAAGGGGAACGCAAAAGCAGCCCATGGAAGTCAAGCGGAGGTGTCAGAGGGAGACCATCTTCAGACTTCCCCCTTGATCCTTACCCTGAGAGGAGACACCTCCATCTGCCGACGGAGCCTTCTCTGCTTCTCCAGAATCCCTGTTCATGTGGGCCTTCATCCCCTGGATCTGGAAGAGGAGGGAGGAGACCAGGTGAGGAAGTCTCATTATGGTGTTAACTCAGGCAAGACTGAACATACTGCCATCAGCTGTACTGGAGGGCCATCTTAAAAAAATTCCATTGGAGAATCGCTTATGCCCATGCAGAGATGGCAGTATTGAAACAATAGATCATGTACTATTATATTGTGTTTTTTTATAAAGATCTAAGGAAAGAGGTGATTTCAGGACACGGAATAATGGGCTCAAGTTACAGGAACCTAGATTCCACCTAAACATCAGGAAAAATTTCCTGACTGTCAGAGCAATAAGACAATGGAACCAACTACCTAGGGAGGTGGTGGGCTCTCCCAATGTGGAGGCATTCAAGGTGCAGCTGGACAGCCATCTGTCAGGGATGCTTTGACCTGGATTCCTGCATTGAGCAGGGGGTTGGACTCGATGGCCTTGTAGGCCCCTTCCAACTCTACTTTTCTATGATTCTCCACTACTGTCATTTATTCCAGGGCGGTCAGTTACTGCTTCTGTGTCTTTTCTCCTCGCAGATCAAAACAAACAGGTCACAGTAAAAAACGCCAAATTTTTAGCTGGGGCAATTAAAATAAGATCTACTATCTTATTAGAGACCTAATTATTCATAGCTTCTTGACTGAGCAGAAGTTGTTTTATTGATTCATTTGTTATTTTATTGATTCTATTTAAGTCTGAAGGACTATGTATTTATATATTAATCATGGCATTTTTGTGCAGTGCAAATGTTAAGAACGCAACTAAGGTAATTTTAGTCAGGTATAATTTTGTTTTCTCTCTATATATATATATATATTACTTCATGCTGCTAAGGACGGTGGCTGATGCAAATAAAGAATTCCATTCTAGAATTCATCAGCAGAATCCTACCAAGTAACTGAAACAGTATCACGTCCATCCCAGAAGCTTGTTGGATCAGCTCTTCTTGGTGTCATTCAACAAAATGTTCTGGGAATAAGAACATGATTAACTCTTCTGAGGGCTCTTTTCATAGGTCTGTTAGTGCTTGCAAAGGTCACGTCGCCCATCCCCCTTTCCTGAAAACACATCCACGCTCAAGGGTGCAGCCAAGAAATTTTAGAGCCTGGACTTGCTGCATTACTCCCTCGACATTTCCAGCCTCGGTCCTGCACTGCCCGGCCATTCTGTGCTTCACAAGGGCATCTACATATCTGGTATGTTAGAGCAAAAAATAAAAATAAAATCTGCTTGCCCACCCTTATTTTGTTAAGACCCTGAGCATGTGCAGTTTCCCATTTTAAACTCACTGAAATCATAGTACCGTCATGAGAACAAGAATAAAATGTTGTTTCCTTCTACTGTCATGGTGTGAAAAAGCAGCATTGTAAAAACAAAGCAAAACCTGATCATAAAGATTTTGTGTGAAGAAAAGCATCAGTCTCTTGCACACACACACCCCACACATGTAAACAAGTGTAATCCCAGCTAGAGGCTGGGCGGCCTCATGATGCAAATGATGTGCAGGGTTTCCCTTTGATGTCCCCGTGCCCCAAGCACTCTAGTCATAATCAAGGAGCCACCTCTCCCCTGCCTAGCCCAGATGAAGTTCATCTTGATTGGCCAAAGACAACTGGGCTGGTGAAAGGAGGGGGGGGAATCTATATTGCCAGCTGTGGCTTTTGGGCGTTGTTGTTGTCTGGGCGCAAAGGCGCGCGGAGTAGGGCTTTTTGCTAAGGCAAGCCCTGAGAAGACCAACCCCCAGGCAAGAGAGTAAGTGCCTGGGTATTTATATAGTAAAGGAACTAGCTTTGTTGTTTTGTAGCTCTACTCGTGTATACCAAAGTGTCTCTCCATCTTTTCCCCCCTTCCCTCATTCCCCACCTTTCATTGTAATCTGTTTACCTTAAATAAACTTTACTGGTTTTACCCCACACGGCGTGTGTGGTTCCTCTGTGGTCCAGTGCTCAATCCAGTGTATAGACTAAGGGCAAGGCCCTGAGAGAATCAAGTCAAGACGGCAGAGCTAAGGCTGGCAGTTTTGCACCTTTGATCTCTCATCTTGAAGAAAGGACCGGTTGGCAGTCCTTCACATTTTGATTATATATCTGACAGCCAGTGTGGTGCAGTGGTTAGATTACTGGACTGGGACTTCCGAGATGCAGGTTCTAGTCCCCACTCAGCCATGAAGTTCACTGGGTGACTTTGGACCAGTCACTAACACTTAGCCTAACCTACCTCACAGGGTTGTGAGGATGAATTGGAGGAAAGGGGAGCTATGTAAGCAGCCTTGGGTTCCTTGCAAGGGGGGAAAGGGTGGGGCATAGATGTAACAATAAAAGATAATACGGTATTTAAAATAAAAATAATGAAATGAGCAGGTGTCCTCTGACTAGAAAATGTTTTTTACAAAAAAAAAAAAGTAAGAAGAAAGCAAGGATGCTGGGAAGCCCCTAGAATCCCGGGGGTCTCCAATACCACACTCAGCGCCAGTTCAGCAAGTTCGGTCAGGGAGACTGCTGGGCAGCAGGGTGGGCGGTATACCCACATTTCCGATCGGTCTCGCTGGCCCAATGCCAAACATAGGCCCTGGAGAGGAAGATCGTATTCTCATGGACCACAGTGACTCCTCCATGTCATAACCCTCTAACCGGGGTTGATACTGCACCCAACACCCAGGTGGGCAGAGCTGGGTCAGATCAACCCCACCCTGCTCCCTCACACAGGTTTCAGTGATGCATGCCAGACTGGATCCCTCATCCATAATCCGACCACAGAGGAAAGAGGTCTTATTGTGCACAAATCAGCCACTGAGCAACAACACCAGGCGAGAGGGGCCAGTAGCCAGGCCACCAGATGCCTGTAAATGAAGAGAAGGGTCAGCAGGGGAGATGCCCTGCACCCACCTGTCTCCTCTGCACTGCTGATGCCTCCCATGCCACCCCTGACCTGTAATCACCGCTACCTTGTGAGTTGCTGGTAACAGAATGTCACCATGCAATACCTCCAGCTTGGGCCGTCCCGGTAGTGGTGCCCACCCTGTGGAAAACCCTCCCCCATGCAGCTCAGGAGGCAGGAAATACGGCTTGTTTCCAATGCCTCCTGAGAACACACTTTCTCTGGGTGGGAATGTGTCTAATCCTCTTTTAAGGTAATTAAGCTGGTGGTCATCACAATCAATCTGCAAGGTCCTTTCCCGGAGAATAAACTTGTTTGTCAATATAGTTCGGTGCTACCGGCAAACACCCTTCCCTGCCCGCAATCAGTGTGGTTGCTTCTTCTCTGCAACCTGCGCACTTGGAATTAAGGACTTGGATGAGTTGGTAGGTGTTTGCTAAACAGTTTCTTTAGGCAGCAACCCTAAAATTACCTGGAACTTCTCTGAGGGCAGGCCTTATTTAATTAAATGGGGTTTTATTCTGAGAAGATGTGCATAGGATTGCACTGTTAAGGCGACTAGAGCAATAGCTTCATTAGGCCAACTCAAAGGTCACGAAAATGTGCAAGTTTTTGAGATCTACTGATTTCTTCATCAGGAAAGATGTTACAAAAAGGAGATTAAGAAGGGGAGAAGAGAAATAAAAAAGCCTGGCTCCTTTCAAGGAAATAACTAATATGAAGGTCTCTGATGGGCCCAATTGCTATTGCTGCAGCAAAGTCCCCATGAATAGCTCTCTGCCACGATGTTTTGGATCCTATGGGGGTTCTGCTTTATTGCCAATAAAAAAAAGAAAAAGGACTAGAGGTGTAATCTTGTTCTGAGTGCAATTCTAATTCCCTCTTTTTCTTTTAAGCCACGGATTTATTTACGTATTGCTCGCAAGGGTCCTTCTCCCCTCCCTGCCTTATTTCCCCCGACGCTGTTCTGGAAGTGCCCTCGCAGACCTGCTTTCCTGCGGTGCGAAGGAAGAGGGGCCCCCTCGCTCCCTCCCTCCCGGAGTTTTTGCAGTCCGGCTCCGGACGGAGCCCAGGTGCCGGATCAGCAGGCACTGGCGGGCACTCCGGCTGTCCCGGGTCGCCTCGCTCCTTATTCCAGCCCAACGTGGCCAGCCGCGGCTTCCCCTGGTCCCGACGGCGTCCCGCGCGTGGAGCTCCTTCGGGCAGCCCGCTCCCGCTCCCCTCCGCTCACCTGGGGGCTCCGCCTCGGTCTCCAGCCTCTCCCGGTCCCCGGCCGGGTCCCCCGAGCCCCTCCCGCGCAGCTCCACCCCCGCCACGTCGCCCCCGGAGAGCGGCCGGAGGAGGGGCGCGTGTCCCGTCTCGGGGGCGCCCCGGCGGATCCCTTCCTCGCGGGGAGAGGCGCCCAGGCGGGGCTCGGGTCCCTCGAGTGGGGCTGACGACCTCCTTCCTCCGAGGCGGCTTCGCTTTCCGCCTTTCCCGCGTCTTCTGAAGGGCCCCACGCGCGGTTTCCGGCGCTCCTTCTCCTCAGAGGCTCTCCCTTTCCCAGGCAGCCTCGTGGCGTGACTGGTTCACGCGTTCAGTGACACGTGCTCCACTGAAGCCTACACGTGTCCATACCCCCCACAGTGGGCACACAGGAAAGGGCACTCTCACGCGTAAACCTGTACAGGGGACGAAAGGAAGCTTCTCTCTCGCGTCCGTTTCCTTCTTACGCACCAGCTACCCGGATGTTCCTCAGCCCGCCTCGCCTGGTTGCCAAGAGAAGGGCATGGCTTCAATGACGCTAAATAGGAAGTGGGTCGCTGAGGCCATGCCTTTCTCCTGGCAGCAGGGCGAGCGACGCCGCGTCTGAGACACTTCCTGCTCAGCGCCTTTTAAAAAATAAAACACCCGTTTCTTTTAACTACCATTATTATACCTACAGTATTAGAATATTTTAATACATAATTCTCACAATACAAATGCTTTTCTGTTGTTTTGCTGTTGTTGCTTGAGGAACTGCAACGTCGTGTCCACACAATTTGTTTATTTGTTTGTTTATTTGCTTATTTATTATATTTATACCCCGCCTTTTTTCCTGCAAGGAACCCAAGGCGGCTTAGATTTCATAGATCATAGAGTTGGAAGGCGCCCACAAGGCTATCGAGTCCAACCCCCTGATAATTCTCCTCCTCCTCTCCATTTTATCCTTACAACAACCCTGTGAGGTAGGTTAGGCTGAGAGTCAGTGACTGGCCCAAAGTCACCCAGTGAGTTCCTGTTAGGTGTTTTATTGCAAAGAAATTCTGATAATTCTAGTCCCATCTGTGCAAATTGTGCTAGAACCACGTGGCTTTCAGCTCCTGATTTTGTGCAAATTGCTTTGGCGGTGGGTTTTTTGTGTTTTTTTTAATTCGCAAATCGTGGCCCATCTTTGAGACAGAAGTCCGTGGGCTAGCTCAACTTGCACCACAGTGAGTCAGTGCCAGCGCAGGGCTGGCAAACTGGAATCTGGGGGGGCTGAATCATGAAAATCCGTTGGATTTTCACACACACACATCACATGCCTTACACATCTCTAGTCAGCAGTATGATTCCTGCTCTCGCCTTCCTAGCAGGGATGTTGAAGAGTCCTTGTTCTTGAGTCACGAGTCTTTGGACTCGAGTCCGAGTCCGAGATCCAAAATGGTGACTCACAAGTCCCGAGTCACTCCCAAACCTGACTCCACGGGTCCCTATTAAAATCAATGGGTTTCCCCCCCAACAAAATAAGGCTATTTCAGATGTGTGGCTTAAATAAATTCTAGGCACAAATGTGCCTTTTTATTTCAAAACTCTGCAACTGATTTTGGCAAGAACAGACCAGGCAGACAAACTCAAAATAACCAGGCAGGCAGAGGAGGCAGGGAGCCCCAAAGAAGGCAGGGGGCGGAGGGACTCTCCAGCGTGGGGCAACCCCGCACAACAACACATCAATCAAAATAAATTTCGACACACCATTGGGGCTGTGCTCCTGGTAGCTGTCCATAGTGGCGGAGCAGCAGCGCACCTTGCTTCCATGCACTCTTCGCTGGTGATCACGCTCCTCTCCACTCCTTCTGGCACACCAGGGATGTTGACGAGTCCTTGGTCTCGAGTCCGGAGTGGAGTCTCGAGTCCCATTAAAAATATTGGGACTCGAGTGGGACTCGAGTCAGAGGGGGGACTCAATCCGACTCACGAGTCGAGTCCTGGAGTCCGAGTCCCCATCCCTGCTTCCTAGACAATGGACCAGTTCCACTTGTTTGGTGGGTCTATCCCAGAAATCGCCACTGGTGAGAGAGCTTTGGGATTCAAAATGGCAAATGTGGAGTATTTTGAAATTCTGGAGTTCCGGTTTAAATTTTTAGAAAAGGTGTATTTATACAGTATGTTCTGATGCAATCACACGCATGCATCCTGCTAACAGAAGTTTCTAGCTGTGAATGGAAAAATACAGCAGAGAGAGAAAATCTTTAGACATGCTCACTAAGCTTTCATTACTGGAACAGAGGTTAGCTAGGCCACACTACCTTCTCCAATCCTCTTTCCCCCACTGTCCTTGACTAGCTCAAGCAAAGGAGATACCCTAAGCAAGACAGCAACATTCCTCAGTTTCACTTCTCTGTCTTATACATAGTCTAAACAGCAGAAAGTAAGAGAGGGAAGTATTTCCTTCTTTTTAAACTCATTAGTTACTGAATTTTTACAACATCTTGTCTGCAATAAATTATTGTGAAAGAAAAAGCGTCAGTTTCCTGCAACACACACACACACACACACACACGTAAACAAGATACTGTAATCCCAGCTGGAGATGGGGAATCCTATGTAAATGTAGCTTCTTCTGAAGACTCTATAGACGCCTCAGAGTCTCCCATGCAAATGCGGCCCAAGCACTCTATTCAAGATCGAAGAAGTTTAGGGGAAAACATCTAAACTTTGCGGGGAGGGGGAATGGAAGAGAAAGAAAAAGGCGTGCGGCGTTTCAGGGGTGGCGGCTGGGCAGCCCATGAGACGCCGCCCTGGCCCTGCCCCTTCCCAAGCGGAGGGGTCAGCAGGGCGCCAAGAGGGGTCTCCCCCCGGCTCAGCTCACCGCCGCCTGCCCGGCCGCCCGGCGCTCAGACTGGCAGGGAGGGCAGGTCGCAACAACCGGCCCCATCTCGGGGATGCAGCCGCTGCGGAACCTCCTCCTCGTGCACACCTCGGGGCGGGGCGGGGAGACGCTTTCCAGGAGATGCTCCTCCTCATTTTTCTTTACTGATTCTTGCCACTGGGGGCTGCTGATTTCCCGAAGGAAATCCATTCCCGCCGGAGTCCCACATATTCACCCCTTTAAAAATCTCTCCGAGGGTTGTGGCCGAGGCAAGAGGGGCGGAGTTTGCGCCGCGTCAGCTGACCATTACTGGGCCAATCAAAGTCGGGAAGAGACGGGCCCTTGCTGCAGCACCGAGTGGCCTGTGTGGGAAGCCTGGCGGGGAGGGCGCAGCTCCGGAGCCCCCCCCCCCCGAGTGGAAGCAGCAGCACAGCAGCAGCAGTTCCCCCCCCCCCTCAGACCGGAGAGAAGGCTGCAAGAGCGAGCGAGCGAGCAGCGTCTTCCTCCCCCCCCCCACTAAGGGGCCCGCCAGGCAAGGGACAGGCGTTCGTGGGGTGGGGTGGGTGCTGTGGCAGTGGGGCAGCTTGGGGGCTGCGTGATTTAAACTGCGGTGGCTCGTGCGACTCAAGCGGGATTTCGCTCACCCAAACTGGACCCACACAGTGGCCTCCGGGCCTCTTTCTGCTCGCCCCATAGCTTAGAGACGGGGGTCATTTCTTAGGTTTCCTCAGCAAGGTCTGGTAGTTGTGGGTCATTTTTGAATTTCTTTGAGCAAGAGGTGCTGGTTGTGGGCCGGTTTAAAAGAAAGAGCTGAGCCAGACGTGGTGTGGGGGTTGTGGGACAGCAGCGTTTCCTCTGAGTGAGATCTTTGCAGGGGTCTTGGGGACTTTTTCCAGACGCCTTTCCCAAGCCCACTGCGGTATCCTGCTCAGGAGACAGGCTGGGGCCCCTCGAGGTGGGTGCTGGTTGCTGCAACACCTTTTCTTTTTCTAAAAAATATTCTATACTCTGGGAGCACCTATATGGGCAAGTGCACGCTTACAGATGCTCATCTTTTAAATATTTATTTCAACCTAATTATTTACTTAATTTATTTTGGAGTATTTTTATCCCGCTCCTCAGTCAAAAAGGCCCCTGGAGGGGCTTACATATCATCAGGAAAAGAAGACAGTCCCTGCCTGCAGGCTTACAGTCTAAAAAGACACGGCACACCAGCAAAAAGGAATAGGGAGGGATGGGGGGGGGGGAAATAACGGTGCAATCCTATGCATGTTTATTCAGAAGTCCCACAACTCAGTATCTCCCAGCTGCCCATGCTGGCTGGGGAATTCTGGCAGTTGAAGGACTTATTTCTGTCCAAACCTGCATAGGAGTGCATCCCAAGTCCCCCAGTAAAGTGTATGGAAGGGCCCTGCCTGCCCTTCTCATCTCCCCCAGCACAGCCTCATGGAATGGCCTTCTTAGGCCAGCTTTCAGGGTAAAACTTTCACAAGGTGGCGTACAGGATAAACATTACAAAAGTATAGAAAGAGGCAATTTCCAACCATTAAAAACATTTCATTTGTAAACTATGTTATCCTTTTCTAGAAGAAAATGGGGGCTTATTCCAAGGAAACCGTGTTCAGCATCAGGGCAGCAGAAGCAAAAAACTCCATTTTATTCCTGCAGTCTTCATGCTGACAGGATTTAAGTAAATGCAAAATTACACATGCTCAGGGTATTATTATTTTTTAAAGCAGGGCTGGCAAACAGTTGTACAGCATGGGGTGGGGGAGCGTTAATCTTGAGTCTCACAACTGAAGTACAGTAATACCTTGGATTGCAAGTAACTTGGTCTGAGTGTTTTGCAAGGCAAGCAAAATTTTTGACTTGATAAACAAGCAAAGTCTTGCAAGACAATTAGTAGGGATGTAACCGCCTGCCCGACACTCGCTGTTATATAAAAGTGTTTTGGATTACAAGCACGGTTCCGGAATGAATTATGCTTGCAATCAAAGGTATTACTGCAGTACTCATGGCTGTCCAAAGGCAGCTGCGGGCTGGGATGGAATAAGAACATAACATGGGAAGAGCCCTGATGCTGGATCAGACCAAAGTGAATCCATCTCATCCCACGTTCTGTCCGCACAGTGGCCAACCAGATGCCCCAATGGGAAACCCACTAGCAGGACATGAGAGCCACAGCAGCCTCCCACCCATCTTCCCCAGCAACTGGTGCACATGGGCATTCTGCCTCTGGTCCTGGAGGTAGCACATAGCCATCAGGAGTAGTAGCCATGGCTAGCCTTCTCCTCCCCCATGAATTTGTCCAATCCTCTTTTAAAGCCCTCCCAATGGGTGGCCATCACTACATCTTGTGGAAGTGGATTCCATAGTTTAACTATGTGGTGTGTGTGAAGAAGGACTTCCTTTGATCTGTCCTGAATCCCCCACCAGTCAGCTGCCTGGGATGACCCAGCTGGGTTCTAGTATTATGAGAGACGGAGAAAAATGTCTCCCTTTTCACTTTCTCCACAAAAGGCATCATTCTGTACACCTCTATCATGTCTCCCCTCACTCGCCTTTTTCCTAAGTTAAACAATCCCAGCTGCTGTAAGCTTTACGTATTTGTCAAAAGTCTTTTGGAAGTCCAAGTAAACAGTGTATGGATCACCCCTGTCCACATGTTTATGGAAACTGTCAGAGAACTCTAAATGGTTAGTGAGACAGGACTTAGCGGAAGCCATACTGATTCTTCCTCGGTAGGGCATCATGTCCTTCTATATACTGACTAATTTTATCTTTAATAACGCTTGCGACGACACCATCCCTACACTTTAGGACCCGATGCATAAACCCTTCTCAGGCTAAGCACCAATGCTTAAAAACCTGAGGGGAGGGTCAAATGAAACCTTTCCCCTACCAATGAGGGAAAAAAATTAATACAGGTTATTAAGGATCTATTTTAAATTTATGATAGTGTGGGTACAAAGGTGTGTGTGTGTGTGTGTGTATTTAACAGTAATGCAGGTTAATAACACCAAGCTGACATGTAGGATTTGGGTAGCAAACAAAATAAAAAATAAGTTTATTTTAATTCTCAAAATCTTAGTTCCAGAAAATAACTTTAAACCTGCCTACACCAAACACTTTGTAATTAAGCTAAGTCCGTATAACTCTAAATACTTTCACTCTTCAAACAAGCACTGATTTCTCTCAAAACTCCTGACAAACAAGACACGAATAACTCCACTAACCTAACGCCCAACACCCAACTTAACTAACTCTCACATCACTCAAACACTCAGTTGGTCTAGGACTTAGCTTAGTGGAAGCCCTGCCGATTCTTCCTCAGTAGGGCCTGTCTTTCTATATGCTGATTAATTTTATCTTTAATAACGCTTTCATCCAGTTTACCATCAACAGGTGTTAAACTAACCGGACTGTACAGATCCCCCCTGGATCCTTTTTTAAAATTGGTGTCACATTGGCTATTCTCCAGTCCTCTCGTACTAGAGCAGTGCTAGAGATGCCCCGTCAAGAGAACCACTTGTGAACCGGACAAGGTTTGGGCCTGATCCTCTTCGGTCCTCAGTCAGACTCACGGGGAACAACTCCCACCGCCATCTCCCCTTGAGTCTGGGTCTTCCCCTCTCTTCCTTAGCCAGGGCTTGTGATCTTTGCAGGATGTGATCATCACCTCCCTGTCTCAAGGCCCTGGTGGAAGACTTCCTCCTGAGCCAGGCAGAGGACCAGCGCCAGGTGGGAGGCTTTCTTCTTGGAAGCTCCAAGGGGCGGAGATCTTTAAAATCCCCAGCAATACTTCCACACCTTAAAAATCCCCAGCAGCAGCCCAAGAGGGGCATGTTTCGTCCCCCCTGTGCTGAATGGTTCTATAATGGTTCAGAATGTGTGGATCTGGCCCACCTTGCAGGGATCACAGAAGAGTTAAAGGGGGCTGGGAAGTTCCAGGGAGGGAGAGGATCTTTCCTCACTAGCGGTACAGTCCTGCCAGCAGAAAGGGAACATCTGGCAGCTTCCACGTCTCCTCCTGGTTGGTTAAAGGAGCGGGTTTGGGATGCCCTGTTCTAGTCCTTTTCTAATGCAAGGGTTGGTTTACTGGCCTCAATCCAGAGTTCCTTGTATGCCCACTTGCCAAAGACCCGACTGAGGGAGCTCCATGGCTTGGGAGGCAGAATGAGTGCAGGAGGAGGCCTGAGGGCAGAGCCTTGTCTTGGAAACCCGTGGCCTCTGCCCGCCCCACTCCTTGCACGCTAACACCATAATAAGACTTCCTCACCTGGTCTCCTCCCTCCTCTTCCAGGACCAGGGGATGGAGGCCCACGTGACCACGGATTCTGTAGAAGCAGAGAAGGCTCTGTCGGGGGACGGAGGTGTCTCCACTCAGGGTAAGGATCAAGGGGGAAGTTTGAAGAAGGTCTCCCACTGATACCTCCGCTTGACTTCCATGGGCTGCTTTTGCGTTCCCCTTCAGGCTCTGTGGGGAGGAGAAATGTGTTTCTAACATGTGAAAAAAGGTGATTTCTTTCCATAGATTAAGACTTCATCTAAATCTAAACTGGAACTTAAAATTATGCTCCAAATTATGCTGGCTTCACACAAGGAAATGATTGCAAAGGGTGTGTGTGAATTAACAAGTATCTCCCCACCTTCTTTCTTGGTCTTCCTCTTAGGAAATTGGACGGCTCTCGGAGACAGTGGGAGGACACTGGGGGCGCCTTCTCGGCCTCCTCCTCTTGGTGCTGGAGTGGAAAGAGCTGCTGGGCAGCCGGAACAGGTACGGGGTTGGGGGCTGGGGGCTCAGTCCCCAGCACGTCGCTCTGGGCCTGACAGGATCGTCCCTCCCAGGTGGCTACCAAGAGGACTCTGACTGTTGCTCCTGGAGCCCGGATCCTGCAGGAGGACCTCCCCTTTGCTACCCCTTTTGCATGCTCTGCTCAGGGGAACCCTTCCTCTTCCTCTTGCAGGCTCCGGTATCCTTTGAGGAGGTGGCTGTGCGTTTCACGGAGGAGGAGGAGGCTCTGCTGGATCCAGCCCAGAGGGCTCTGCACAGAGAAGTCATGGAGGAGAATTGCAGGAATTTGGCCTCTCTGGGTAAGGCTCTCTGTTTCCCTTGGCTGAGGCATCCTGGAAGGAGCCATTGCCTCTGTTTTTATCTGTGTCCCTCCATTTGTGGGGGGTTTCCTGGCTGTTCAGTTTCCTGGGGGTTTAGACTGAGGCTTCTTGATCCAAGCAGGAACTTGTGACTCCCCAGTTCTCTTGCACTCCCATGTGGAGGAGTTCCAAGACCTGCCCAACTTCTTTTTTTACCTTGATGGGTCTGGTGAGAACAGAGGCAGCGGGTGGGGTGGGGGAGGCTTCAGCCTGGGTGGTTTGAAGTCCCAAAACAAATTTACTAATCAGCAGTGCCGGAAGTAATTCCTCTCTTTCTATCCTCTGCAAAAGGGCTTCCCGTTCCCAGATCTGATGTCATCCTCTGCCAGGGAGAAGCAGATGACCCCTTTGTCCAGGGCTGTGAGGAAGGGGAGAGACCAGCAGGTGGGTGCTTAGCTCTGGGTGGACCCTTCGTCCATAGGCTGTGTGTTCTCCTACGGGATGTTTCCTATGTTTGCACACAACTCCCCTGTGCTCTTCAGGAGATCTGACAGAGAGATAGCCAGGGAATAGCTGGAGGGACTGTCAACTGGTGAAAGGCTAGTTTGTGTCTTAACGTGTGGGGAAGACATCTATTGAATACCGGTCCCAAAGGACAGTACCCTCATTTTAGGTTACGTTACATGGTTTTTTGATTACAGTATATACCAACATTTTCCCTTTGCACAAAACACAAGGGGGCTTACATGGTCCACCTCCTCTATTTTATCCTCACATCAACCCTGTGAGGTAGATCAGGCGGAGAGTGGATGACTGGGGCACGTGCCGGGAGGGCGGGTGGTTTCTCCAGAAAGTCCTGCTGCCTTCAACCAATGCTGAGTAGAGGGGAACTAGTACTTCACGTGATTTGGAAGCTATACTTCTGTTAATGCTGTCGTATATCCGTCCAGTTCAAAGATAGGCCGTCGTCGTTATCACAGTCCAAGGGTCGAAGTCAAAATATATACGTCCGAAAAGCAGCAAACGGAAACCAGTTCAGGAGCAGGCAAAAGCGTTGTCAAGGTCGTTCCGAGGTTCAAAGACACAAGTCTTAGTTCAGGGGTGTCAAGGTGTCTGGTTGAAGCTGTAGTAAGAAACAATTGCTTACAGCATCTGAGTGTGTTTGGGACCTGCCTTTTGAGCAGGCACTGATTGGTAAGGCTGCCCAGCTGGGTCAGGCTGCACTTAGCCTGACCCCACCCCAAACACACTCCGGCCGGGCTGGTCTCTGTCTGACCTACTGGAGGCACAACAAATGCAGCCCATACGAGCATTTGCCTTTTTTGCAGCCACATCACATTGCCAGCTCATATTCAGCTTCTGTGATCTACAAGAATTCCAAGATCTTTCTCACTTGTAGTGTTGTTGAGCCCAGTATCCCCCCTCCTGTAACTGTGCATTTGGTTTCTTTTTCCTAGGTGCAGCACTTGGCAGTTAACATCTCTTTTTTTCATTCTTTCAGCTGATGGGAGAGAAAGTCATAAAAACTGCAAACAGCAGGAAAGGAAAATTGAAGGTGAACAGAAGCGGCAGATCAAATTCACATCCTTTGAAGAGGTGGACTTCCACGACATGGCAATGCTAGAAGAATCTTCTGAAGGAAACAAAACAATGGAGCAGAATGGAGAGAAAGTGCGGAAATGTTCTCAATGTGGAAAGGGCTTGAGTCAGTGTATATACCTTACTGAACATCACAGAATTCACACAGAAGTGGAAACATATAAATGCTTTGAGTGTGAAAAGCAATTAAGTTGCAGCTCAGGGCTTACCTTGCATCAAAGCACTCACACAGGGGAGAACTTGCTTTATACATGCTCAGAATGTGGAAAGAACTTCAAATACAGCTTCAATCTTAAACGACATCAAAGAATCCACTCAGGCGAGAAGCCCTTTAAATGCTCAGAGTGTGGAAAGTGCTTCATCTCGAGCTCCCACCTTAATTCACATCAGAGAATGCACACAGGGGAAAAGCCCTATATCTGCTCAGAGTGTGGGCAGAGCTTCAGTCAGAGCTCCCACCTTAACCAGCACCAAAGACTTCACACGGGGGAGAAACCCTATGAATGCTCAGAGTGTGGGCAGAGCTTCAGTCAGAGTTCTAGCTTTAAACAACACCAAAGACTTCACACAGGGGAGAAGCCCTTTAAATGCTCAGAGTGTGGGAAGAGCTTCATCTCTAGCTCCGAGCTTAAATCACATCACAGAATTCACACGGGGGAAAAGCCCTATAAATGCTCCCAGTGTGGGAAGAGTTTCCGTCTGAGTGGTAACCTTAAACGACATCAAAGAATCCACTCAGGGGAGAAGCCCTTTAAATGCTCAGAGTGTGGGCAGAGCTTCAGTCAGAGCACCCATCTTATCTTACATCAGGGACTGCACTCAGGGGAGAAGCCCTTTAAATGCTCAGAGTGTGGAAAGACCTTCAGTCAGAGCTGGCACCTTAACTCACATAACAGAATTCACATGGGGGAAAAGCCGTATAAATGCTCAGAGTGTGGGCAGAGCTTCAATCAGAGCTTCCACCTTTACTCACATCAGGGACTGCACTCAGGGGAGAAACCCTATAAATGCTCAGAGTGTGGGAAGAGCTTCACTCAGACCTCCCACCTCATCTCACATCATAGATTTCACACGGGGGAAAAGCCCTATACATGCTCAGAGTGTGGAAAGAGCTTCAGTCACAATTGTAACCTTAAACAACACCAAAGACTTCACACGGGGGAGAAGCCCTTTAAATGCTCTGAGTGTGGGAAGAGCTTCAGTCAGAGCTCCCACCTTAGAAAACACGAAAGAGTTCACACACGGGAGAAGCCCTTTAAATGCTTAGGAGTGTGGGCAGAGCTTCAGTCAGAGTTCCAAACTTAACGCACTTCACAGGGGAGAAGACCTAGAAATTCTTAGTGTGGAAAGAGCTTTCTTCATAGCAAATGAATGGAGTCACATGAATGAGCACACAGAAGGAGGCATCTCGTAAGTCCTTGCACTCGTGGTAATGTGGGAAGCCCCTCCATTGGAGCACAGCGCTTATTGTTTTTACTGTTCCTGTTTTTATTATTGCAAGATTTTATCATTTTAAATCCGTGTACACCACCTGCTTGGCTTTTTAGCGGATAAGGCGGTTTATCAATGTTAATAATGCATAAAATAAATTGTTTGCCTCTTGTAATCTGCATTGAGGGCTTTTTTTTTGTTCTCTCTATTCTGTAGGCTTTGTGCTAGAATGCTTCCATCAAATGATCCAATACTAGTTAATTTGTCTCCGCTTTGAGTCGATTCTTGCCTAGGAGGGTCAGGATTCGTTCCACCTGCCTGGCTGGCCTCCTGAGTGCAGGCTTTCCTGAATTCCCTGGAGCTCTGGGTGTCAAGATCTGCTCCGTCAGCACAGCGCCACAGCTCCATCTAGTGGCCTCTTCCCAGACAGCAGCCCAGCTCTCTGCTCTCTTCACAGAATCCTGCCCCAAACCTCCAGCTGCTCTCAGGCCTGCTAAGTTAACGCAGACCAGTTGGGAGCTGCTAGAAGCCCTATAGAAGGGCTTCCTCTGCAGTCCAGCAGTCCAGCCTTTACCACAGCAACACAGGCCTCAGTGTTTCTTTAAAAAATTATTTAATTTTTATAAACTAAATGCAACACAATTTAACTGTCCCTTTTTGCATGTGATACTACACGTTAATTTATCATTTAGGGCTATATCCCATACTTCATGATACCAATCAGTAATTAAAAAGACATGTTGAACTTTCCATTTTCTCGCTATCATTAGAATAGCCACAGTTAACTAATTTACAATTAATTCCTTCGTATTTTGGTCACAAATAACTTTCTCCGTTATTGATAACAATGCTAATTTTGGACAGACCTCTAGATTAATACCAATAATTTCCCATATTTTTGTAAAAACCTCTTGACAAAAACCAGTACATTTTTACAACTCCACCACCTATGAGCATATGTCCCTTTCTCCTGACATCCTCTCCAACAAAGCGCAGAGCAATTATCCTATTTAATCGTACTGGAGTTAAGTACCATCTTCAAATTAGTTTATAGAAATTCTCATTTATCCTTATTGACATAACTTTCAGAATACGTCTATCCCATTTATTGTTCCAACCCACCTTCGAAGTCTCCTGTCCTTCACATGCACAAATCATTTCCCCCAGAGTTTGATTAAACCGTTCAATTAGTCCATTGGTCTCATGCTGGTACGGCATAGAGGTTAAGTGTTCGATGACGCCAAGCTGCCACATTTTTTGGAACAACTTGGACACAAACCCCGTGCCGCAGTCCGAAACTATGGTTTGGGGCATTCCTAGGTGGGCAAAGAGAGAGAGTAAAGTCTTAGCCAGGCTATTCGCTGAGATGGAGGCTAGCACAAAAGTCTCATCATAGTGGGTTGCAAAGTCAATAACAGAACGAATTTATTCCCAGTCCTAGTGTGTGTGTGTGGGGATCCATAATATCTAGCCCAACCCATTCAAAGGTGATGGGGTGAGGTATATGCTTGGTAAGGCTTTCTCTCCACATCCCCCCTTTTGGGAAGATGAAATCGGGGTTTCTGGACACCCCGAATTCCATCTACTTTCCTCTTGAGAGAAAGCCCTGGATAACCCATCCACTAGAACATTTTCCTTGCCCTTGATGTGCTCGACCAAGAACTCAAAGTCTTGCAAGGCAAGCCTCCACCACAAAAGTTTCTGACCAAGCCCTAAGGGAGCAACACAGAAGGAACACTTTAAACTTCGACCATTTTACTGTATTTTTGTTTTATTTTATTGTATTAATTGGTTTTTGTATTCTGTAACTGTATTGTGATGGTGATTGGTTATAAGCAATAAATTGTGTTACTACCTTACTATAAACAACTTGTATCAACTGTGAATTCCTTATCTTCCTGACCCGCTTCGCTCAATTAAACTTGTTATAAACAACAGCCCCTTGCCTGTTGCAGGCTCTGATTCAGTGCTATCTTGGTGCGATTGAACTCAGATAACCTGGGAACCGCGTAAGGGAGTTTTTACCATGCCGGTTAACTCATTAACTCCTGAACTCATGCAAAAGGACGGACGGTGGTCCGTCACATTAATTATGTAATGCCGTTAAATTCTTTCTCCTCTCTTCTCCCGTAGGATTTTATTAATCAATCTTATCCATTACCATATTAAAATCCCCAGCCATAATTATCAAGCCTTTCTGTAACTCCCCCATTTCCTTTATCATCTTTTGATAAAATTCTCCTTGATGTTCATTTGGTCCATATACATTAACCAATATATATTCTTCACCCCCCAATATTCCATATACTGTAATAAATCTTCCATTAGCATCCTTTTTTACCTTCGTCACCTTAAAACCACATTTCTTTGAAATAATTGCCACCCCTCTTGACTTGGATGAACCAAAAGCTTTCTCATATGTCATGGACCACCATAGTTTGTATCTCTTGTTGCTAAACATGAAAAAGCACATCACAGGGTAGCCCCAATTATATCTGATTCCATTTTTGGACAAAATGGCAGTGCATAACCTCACACTACGTCTCCACTCAATCGTTTGCTGACACAGATCATTATAAATTTGGACTGAAGTACTTTGATATTGCAATTGTCCTGCACGCTTTTTTTATTGCGTGCATAAACAAATCTGTGGAGGAAAAGCCTCAGTTTCCTGCACCGCACCACCCACCCACCCATCCACCCACCCACACCTCCTCATGTGTAAACAAGTATAATCCCAGCTGGGGGCTGGGAAATGCAAAAGGTACATAGTTCTCTGATGGCTCTTGACTCCACAGAGTCTCTGTGCCACAGGTATTCGCATGCAAATGTGGCCCAAGCCCTCTGGTCATGAGCCAGATGAAGTTCATCCTGATTGGCTAAAGACACCTGGGCTACTGAAAGGAGGGGGGGGGAGAAGCTATACTGCAGGGGTCTTCAAACTACGGCCTGCGGGCCACATCCGGCCCACCGGGTCTTTTCATCCGGCCCGGCGGCCGATCTAGAGTTGTGAGGGAAGAAGGGGCGGCTGAGCCGGCGGGGGGGGGCATGGGCCACCTGCCGGGCCGCCTGCCTGCCTGCCGCCTTGCATCTCCTGCGGGGGGGAGGAGGGGCGGCTTAGCCAGTAGCGGGGCGCGGACAGGCTTTACTTTATCCGCCTCGCCGCCCGCTGGTCCCATCGCGTCACTTCCAGCGTGGCGGAAGTGACGCGACGGGACCCTGCTCCGGCGCATCCATCCTGGACTCCGCCCGCGCTGTTTTTCAAAACTGAGCGCAGGTGGAGTCCAGGATGGACGCGATGGAGCGGCGGTGGCGGCAGCCTCGAGCGGAGGCTGTGGCGGAGGCACCGGCAGCAGCAGCAGCGCGCAGGGGACCAGGTAGGATGGCGGCGGCGGCGGGGGGGGGTTATGGCGGCGGGGTGGGTTACGGGGGCGGTCCTGCAGTGGCGGCAGCAGCGGGGGGCAGCGGGGCGGTCCTGCAGCGGCAGCGGGGGATGGCGCGGGGGGCGGGGGGTCCTGCACCGGCAGCGGCGGGCAGCATGAAGGAGGCGGCACAGGGGAGTCCCAGTGAGGGACAGGCTGAGGGACAATGAACTGGCCCCCCGTGTAAAAAGTTTGAGGACCCCTGGTATAAATGGATAAGATCTCTGTACCCATCTTGAGATGCGGCTTTGCAGTGCTATACTCCTGTATAGTTCCCTGCATTGAGCAGGGGGTTGGACTCGATAGCCTTGTAGGCTCCTTCCAACTCTATGATCTATGAAATCTCCATATTCTGTACAATAAACAATGTTGGACCACTGCCAGACTTTTTCTCCCTCCTAATGTGCATGGTTTGAACTAGGTAGGTACTTTAGGATCTAGCATATTTTTGCAACAAAGACACACAAAGAACGAAGCAGGTTCACCATGCATTTTGGGTAACTGATGTTAAAAACTAATTGGCAAGGCCACTTGGATAACATCTCAGAGGAAAATGTTGAGTTTAAGCTCTTCACTCAAGTTATAAAGGGTTATGTGAGGGAGGAGGAAGCAGTGTTGGACTGTCTCATTCGGGGCGGAAGGTGCACCATTTTCACTTATCCATTAACGCATAAAAAATATTGTGCGAGGCATAAACATGAAAAAGCTTGAAATGAAGATGGCAAGAAAATATTATATACTTTGGTTTAATGAGTCAAGGTTGAGTAAGGAGTTGTTTTCTCAGAGATAAACTTTAAAGATACCATCGTGTATCTAGCTTGAAAGAAGGATGTTTAAGCCTCCTTTGTATGTTTTAATATCATAGGAATCCTCAAGGAGTTAAGACTCTGAGCCCACATTTTTTTCCTGCAAGGCATGAATTTCCGCTGCTCTTT
This sequence comes from Shinisaurus crocodilurus, assembly GCA_021292165.1. NCBI lineage: Eukaryota > Metazoa > Chordata > Lepidosauria > Squamata > Shinisauridae > Shinisaurus > Shinisaurus crocodilurus. Next base: position 443,980 of record CM037891.1, read on the forward strand.
TGACAGCACAGAGCGCTCTGTCTGCGATTCCCGATTTAGATCGGCAATAAACACTGGAATCTAGCACTTAGTCAAAGCGAAACCACTTCTAGGCAAAACTGAAAGTATCTTTATTTGATAGTAAACAAATACAAATTGAAAAGGTAGATAAGGGAAAGTGAAACTAGCAGAAGAGGAAGAGCTCTACTACACACAGTCAGACCTACAAAACAACAAAGACTATACACTAGTCTAGCTGACATCAGAGATTCTAACGTAGCCTAACACGAGAAACGGAACGAACTTACAGCAATGTACCCAGGCGCTCTACCGGGGGGTAGAGTGACCGGGCTGGCCTGAGCCGGGGTCCCATTGTGTGCTCTGCAGCACCTTGCTCCCAACAACATACAGAAGTCTTGGCTGCTTCTTTTACCCCCTTGCTCGCCCCCCTTGATCCCGACCCCTCCCTCTCCTGACAGGACAAAATGGTTCGGCCAAGAGGGAAGGGTGCTGAGGTTTCAGCACCACTTTTTCCATGGCCTCTGCAGGGTGCTTAGAAGGGTGACTTGGCAACCCATGCAAAGTGTATCTTGGTCAGACTTTCTCTCAACATCCCTTTGGGAAGATGAAATTGGGGTTTCTGAACACCCTAAATTCCATCTAGCTTCATCTTGAGAGAAAGCCCGTGACAGGTCCCCACCAGGCTCCCAAGGGCTTCTTCCAGCTTCCTCTTTGAGGGGGGCTGCCATAGGCCCACTCCTTCAAGCACACACTCAGGCAACCTGACTCGGGACACTCCAAATCAGTGAGACCTTTTTTGTGGTAGCAAATCCCACGGGAAAAGCTTAATGGTAGTGCTCTTCAGAAAGCACATGACTGATGGAAATGAGTGAGAAGCTCCATGTAAATCCAGAACAGTCAAAAGCTAATACCTATCGCCGTGTCAGTGATCCATACAACTTGGTTTCCCCGCTGCAAGCGCTACGGCTCAGCATCCAGGCCGAGGGGCTGCAAAGATTCCTGGCATAACCCATCCCAGGCAATCAAAGGCAAGAGGTCTAGAAAAAGACCTAAACAGACATGCAGAGATGGAGTCCAACCTTGAAACGTTCACTGGAACCTCAGCACAAAAAGGGTCAAGACCTATGAAATCCAAGAGTCAAAACACAGGTTCAAGGGTAAGTCCAGAAAAATCCCACACATACAGAGTTGGATGACCGTAGCTTCCACTTTGGGGTCTCCACACAACCTTGGTCAAGACATAAAAAACACCCAGAGTCAGATCAGTCCAAGCCAGTGGGCAACTCTGGGTTATCGACAATGAAGATCCAGAATCCATATGTATCGGCCCCAGGGAAGGAAAAGTCAGCTCCAAGTTTGCTTACGAGGAGACAAGTTTATTCAGCAGCTTTCAACGTACACGTGCACTCACCAAACAAGGGAGTTTGGACGGACCACAGGGTGGCTGTCTGGCAGGCATCGCCCAAAGTCCAAACACAGAACAAAGCAGACAGCAGCATCGTCTACATTTTTGCTATTTGCACTTGGTATTCGCAGCTATCATGACTACTAACTGTTTGAAGCTAACAGTTAAGCAAAACATTACCGCTAAGCTAATGAGCAGGGTGAGGAATGTTGGCACAAACATGCGTGATGGGGCCTGGTGTCTACACTTGGGACTGCTCCCCATCACAGCTGGCTATTGAGCAGTAAGAAGCACGCACCTGGTGCTGGTCCTCAGCAAAGTAGGCCCAAACCCAGTGATGAGCAGGCCTGAGAGCAGGTGGAAGTTTGGGACAGGATTCTGTGAAGACAGCAGGGTGAGCTGGGCTGCTGTCTGGGAAGCAGCCACTAGATGGAGCTGTGGCACTGTGCTGACGGAGCAGATCCTGACACCCTAGCACCCGGAGCTCTAGGGGGCTTCAGGCAACCCGGCACTCAGAGTCTTTCATGCCCTGGTGTGGTGTAGACAGAGCCCACCACCCACCCCGTAGCTGCCGCTCCGGCCTGCAGGGCTGAACCAGAATGGCACACATTTAAAGGGACCTTACCCTGCAATGCAGGCCAAAGCGGCTACACTTGCTCACCTGGACCCTGGACGGGGAGAGATCGGGCGGGTGGGGTGGAGGGCAACGTGGCCCCAATCGCATTGGGAAATGGAGGAACTTGACAAAGGGGGCCAAGGCCGATGGGGGGGGGGGGAGGATCGGGCAAGGTGACGCCACCGGCCAGGGCTAGCTGCCGTGCGCTGGCGCCCCACCCCCAGACCCCTCGACGGCAGGGACACTAATGTGGTCTGGCTGCGGCTACAGTTCTATAGGTGGCTCACCTATGCTGCGACGAGCCCTCTCCGGTGTGCTGTCCGATGGGGTGCTAGTGGGCACCAGTGCGGCTGGTGGTAGGCATGGCGGGGGGGAACACAGGGGCTGCTGGCTCCAACCATGCGTGCGGGTCATGGGTCATCTGCGGCACTCCACCGGACCCCGTGGGCAGCCCCCTGGGTCGTGTGAACCAGCCCTAGAACTGCGACTGAAGCTCTGTCCACACTGGGAGCATTCATAGGGCTTTTCCCATGTGAATTCTGTGATGCGAGTCAAGGGTGGAGCTCCGGCTGAAGCTCTGCCCACACTCTGAGCATTTAAAGGGCTTCTCACCTGTGTGCAGTCTCTGATGGATTTTAAGGCTGGACTTACTAGTAAAGCTCTGCCAACACTCTTGAGCATTTAAAGGGCTTCTCCCCTTTGTGAAGTCTTTGGTGTTGTTTAAGGTGGTGGTTCTGACTGAAGCTCTGTCCACACTGGGAGCATTCATAGGGCTTCTCCCCCGTGTGAATTCTGTGATGTGAGTTAAGGTGGGAGCTCGAGATGAAGCTCTTCCCACACTCTAAGCATTCATAGGGCCTTTCCCCTGTGTGACGTCTTTGGTGTTGTTTAAGGTGTTGGTTCTGACGGAAGCTCTGCCCACACTCTGAGCATTCATAGGGCTTCTCCCCCGTGTGAATTCTGTGATGTGAGTTAAGATTGGAGCTCGAGATGAAGCTCTTCCCACACTCTGAGCATTTAAAGGACTTCTTCCCTGTGTGACATCGTTGGTGTTGTTTAAGGCTAGAACTCTGACTGAAGCTCTTCCCACACTCTGAGCATTTAAAGGGCATCTCCCCTGTGTGACGTCTTTGGTGTTGTTTAAGGCTAGAACTGTGAGTGAAGCTCTGCCCACACTGGGAGCATTCATAGGGCTTCTCCCCCGTGTGAATTCTGTGATGTGAGTAAAGCTTGGAGCTCCGACTGAAGCTCTTCCCACACTCTGAGCATTTAAAGGGCTTCTCCCCTGTGTGACGTCTTTGGTGTTGTTTAAGGAGGTGATTCCGACTGAGGCTCTGCCCACACTCTGAACATTCATAGGGCTTCTCCCCTGTGTGAATTCTGTGATGTGAGTTAAGATTGGAGCTCGAGATGAAGCTCTTCCCACACTCTAAGCATTTAAAGGGCTTCTCCCCTCTGTGAAGTCTTTGGTGTTGTTTAAGGCTAGAACTCTGACTGAAGCTCTTCCCACACTCTGAGCATTTAAAGGGCTTCTCCCCTGTGTGACGTCTTTGGTGTTGTTTAAGGCTAGAACTGTGACTGAAGTTCTGCCCACACTGGGAGCATTCATAGGGCTTCTCCCCTGTGTGAATTCTGTGATGTGAGAAAAGCTTGGAGCTCCGACTGAAGCCCTTCCCACACTCTGAGCATTTAAAGGGCTTTTCCCCCGTGTGAATTCTATGATGTGAGTTAAGCTCGAAGCGCGATATGAAGCCCCTTCCACACTCTGAACATTTAAAGGGCTTCTCCCCTGAGTGGATTCTTTGATGTCGTTTAAGGTTGGAGCTGTATTTGAGGTTCTTTCCACATTCTGAGCATGTATAATGCGAGTTCTCCCCTCTGTGAGTCCTTTGATGCAAGGTAAGCCCTGAACTGGAACTTAATTGCTTTTCACACTCAAAGCATTTATATGTTTCCACTTCTGTGTGATTTCTGTGATGTTCAGTAAGGTATATACACTGACTCAAGCTCTTCCCACACTGAGAACATTTCCGCACTGTCTCTCCATTCTGAACCATTGTTTTGTTTCCTTCGGAAGATTCTTCTAGCATTGCCATCTCATGGAAGTCCATCTCCTCAAAGGATGTGAATTTGATCTGCCACTTCTGTTCCCCTTCAGTTTTCCTTTCCTGCTGTTTGCAGGTTTTATTACTTTCTCTCCCATCAGCTGAAAGAATGAAAAAAAGAGATGTTAACAGTTTAATTAAAATAGAAATTTAAGAGGGATCAATGCCAAGTGCTGCACCTAGGAAAAAGAAACCAAACGCACAAACTGAATGAGCCAGCAATGTGATGTGGCTGCAAAAAAGGCAAATGCTTTTATGGGCTGCATTAATAGAAGTATAGCTTCTAAATCACGTGAAGTACTAGTTCCCCTCTAGTCATCACTGGCTGAAGGCAACAGGACTTTCTGGAGAAACCACCCGCACTCCCGGCACATGCCCCAGGCATCCACTCTCCACCTGATCTACCTCACAGGGTTGATGCGAGGATAAAACGGAGAGGAGGTGGACCATGTAAGCCCCCTTGCGTTTTATGCAAAGGGAAAATGCTGGTATATACTGTAATCAAAAAACCATGTAACATAACATAAAATGAGGGTATGGTCCTTCAGGACTGGTATTCAATAGATGTCTTCCCCATGCGTTAGACACAACCTAGCCTTTTCCCAGTTGACATGGAGTCCCTCCAGCTATTCCCTGGCTATTTCTCTGTCAGATCTCCTGGAGAGCACATAGGAGTTTTGTGCAAACATAGGAAACATATTGTAGGAGAACACACAGCCCATGGACGAAGGGTCCACCCAGAGCTAAGCACCCACCTGCTGGTCTCTCCCCTTCCTCACAGCCCTGGACAAAGGGGTCATCTGCTTCTCCCTGCCAGAAGATGACATCAGATCTGGGAACGGGAAGCCCTTTTGCAGAGGATAGAGATGAATTACTTCTGGCACTTCTGATTATTAAATTTGGAATGCCAGGCTACGCTAGCACACAGATTGGATTATAAATCTCTTTCAGCACCAACATTAAGGTCAAAGAGAGGTTGGGCAGGTCTTGGAACTCCTCCACATAGAGAGCAGGTGAGTCACAGGTTCCTGCTGGGACCAAGAAGCCGCAGTCCAGAACCCCAGGAAACTGAACAGCCAGGAAAGCCCCCACAAATGGAGGGACACAGATAAAAACAGTGACAATGCCTCCTTCCAGGAAGCATCAGCGGAGGGAAAGAGTGAACCTTACCCAGAGAGGCCAAATTCCTGCAATTCTCCTCCATGACTTCCCTGTGCAGAGCCCTCTGGCCTGGATCCAGCAGAGCCTCCTCCTCCTCTGTGAAACGCACAGCCACCTCCTCAAAGGACACCGGAGCCTGCAAGAGGGAGAGGAAGAGGAAGGGTTCCCCTGATCAGAGCATGCTAAAGGGGCAACGAAGAGGAGGCAAAGGGGAGGCCCTCCTGCAGGATCCAGGAGTGACATTCAGAGCCCTCTTGGCCACGTGGAAAGGATGATCCTGTCAGACCCAGAGAGACGTGCAGGAGACTGAGCCCCCAGCCCCCATACCTGTTCCGGCTGCCCAGAAGCTCTTTCCACTCCAGCACCAGGAGGAGGAAGCCGAGAAGGCGCCCCCAGTGTCCTCCCACTGTCTCCGAGAGTCCTCCCATTTCCTAAGAGGAAGACCAAGAAAGAAGGTGGGGAGATACTTGTTAGTTCATACACACTTTGCAATTATTTCCTTGTGTGAAGCCAGCCAGTCTCCACACTGGTTTGGGGCATCATTTTAAGTTCCACTTTAGATTTAGATGAAGTCTTAATCTATTGAAAGAAATCACCTTTTTTCACATGTTAGAAACACATTTCTCCTCCCCACAGAGCCTCAAGGGGAACTCAAAAGCAGCCCATGGAAGTCAAGCGGAGGTGTCAGAGGGAGATCTTCTTCAGACTTCACCCGCTGAGAGGAGACACCTCCATGCTCCGACGGAGCCTTCTCTGTTTCTCCAGAATCCGTGGTCACAGGGGCCTCCATCCCCTGGACTATTTGTTTGTTCTGAGGGAGACTCACTAGGAATCCTTGGTTCATACCAACTACCACAGCAAAGAGGGAAGTGTCAGACCAAGAAACAAGATAGAGACACTTGGAGGAGATTGGGGGCGGCGAGTGGGAGAGAGAAATCAAATGTAAGCCTACAGAAAGTGCCTCCTGATGAACATTTTTACCACCCATATGAATATGAAGGATAAGTTCAAGAGAATTGTCATCTCTTTCCACCCAAACCACCAGTTACCAAATTGTTATATTAGCACTGTGTTAAGTTACCACTTGGTAAATGGTAAATCTTGGTCAATCTGTTTCCACCCAAAAGTGCTGGGATCGGCATTTTTTTTCCTATGTGACTCATTTACCCTGAAGGGCAGCCATAAGAGGCCCGTTTGTTTGAAGAAGCTCCCGGTAGAGACAGCCCTGCTTTCTTCTGGGCCAGCTTGGCACCAGCTGAAGAAGCGTTTTCATCTTCCCTGCATCTGTCTCCTCAGCCATCATGTTGCGATATTCATCAGCACTCAGGATCCTACCAAGTAACTGAAACAGTATCACGTCCATCCCAGAAGCTTGTTGGATCAGCTCTTCTTGGTGTCGTTCTACAAAATGTTCTGCGAACAAGAACACGATTAACTCTCCTGAGGGCTCTTTTCATGGGTCTGTTAGTGCCCGCAAAGGTCACGTAGCCCATCCCCCTTTCCTGAAAACACATCCACACTCAAGGGAGTGTGAAATTTTAGAGCCTGCACTTGCTGCATTACTTTGGCCGCGAAGGACACCGTCGACATTTCCAGCCTCGGCCCTGCACTGCCCGGCCATTCTGTGCTTTACAAAGGCATCTACATATCTGGTATATTAGAGCAAAAAATAAAAATAAAAATTGCTTGCCCACCCTTATTTTGTTAAGACTCTGAGCATGTGCAGTTTCCCATTTTAAACTCACTGAAATCATAGTACCATCATTGTAAAAACAAAGCAAAACCTGATCATAAATATTTTGATTATATGTCTGACAGCCAGCGTGGTGTGGTGGTTAGAGTACTCAACTGGGACTTCCGAGATCCAGGTTCTAGTCCCCACCAGGCCATGAAGTTCACCGGGTGACTTTGAACCGGTCACTAACACTTAGCCTAACCGACCCCACAGGGTTGTTGTGAGGATGCATTGGAGGGAAGGGGGGGCTATGTAAGCAGCCTTGGGTTCCTTGCAAGAGGGGAAAGGGTGGGGCATAGATGTAACAATAAAAGATAATATTTAAAATAAAAATAGTAAAATGAGCAGCTGTCCTCTGACTAGAAAATGTTTTTTTAAAAAATAAAAATAAAGAAGAAAGCAAGGATGTCAGTAAGCAACATCAACCACGGTGGGCCGCAGCACACCACTAGAATCTCGGGGGTCTCCAATACCCCAATCTCAAGGGGTCTCCAATACCCCAATCTCGGGGGTCTTCAATAGCCCCCTCCCCCTCCGCCCAGCCGCTCACCCGGGGGCTCCGATAGGGTCTCCAGCCCCTCCCGGTCACCGGCCGAGTCCCCCGAGCCCCTCCCGCGCAGCTCCAGTCCCGCCACGTCGCCCCAGGAGAGCGGCCGGAGGAGGGGCGCGTGTCCCGTCTCGGGGGCGCCCCGGCGGATCCCTTCCTCGCGGGGAGAGGCGCCCAGGCGGGGCTTGGGTCCCTCGAAGGGGGCTGACGACCTCCTTCCTCCGAAGCAGCTTCGCTTTCCGCCTTTCCCGCGACTTCTGAAGGGCCCCACGCGCGGTTTCCGGCGCTCCTTCTCCTCAGAGGCTCTCGCTTTCCTAGGCAGCCTCGTGGCGTGACTGGTTCACGCGTTCAGTGACACGTGTTCCGTTGAAGCCTACACGTGTCCACGCCCCCCCCCCCCAGTGGGCACACAGGAAAGGGCACATTCACGCGTAAACCTGTACAAGGGACGAAAGGAAACTTCTCTCTCGCGTCAGTTTCCGGCTTACAAACCAAATACCCGGATGTTCCTCAGCCCGCCTCGCCTGGTTGCCAAGAGAAGGGCATGGCTTCAATGACGCTTAATAGGAAGCGATGCTGCGTCTGAGACACTCCCAGAAATGGTTCACTCTCAGAGGCTTCTTTGCCCTGGGAAGAGTTGTGGGAGAAAGCTCTAGTCTAGGCGCCCCCTTGCTCGCTTCGTTTTTCCTGCACAGCACCTTTTTAAAACTAAAGCACCAATTTCTTTTAACTATCATTATTATACCTATCATTATTATATTTATTTATTTATTAATTATATTTTTGAATCGCCCATCTTGCCAGTCATCCAGGCACTCTGAGCGATGTACAGCCCAATAAAATAAAAAACAGAGTGAAAAACACAAAAACAGTACTTAAAAAGCCTAACCCACCACCCCATATTCCCGCCTGAAAAGCCACGTTTTTAATGCACGGCGGAAGCTAATCAATGAATGGGCATGGCTGAGGTCCCTGGGGAGAGAGTTCCATAAATTGGGGGCTGCCTCAGAAAAGGCCCTCCTCCTGGTCCCCACCAGCCTGGTTTCTCTGCTTGATGGGACAGGGAGAAGGCCATCCGTGGCAGACCTTGTTGAGCGGCCTACTTGATGTTGCTGGAGGCGCTCCTTGAGATAAACTGGGCCGGAGCCGTGTAGGGTATTGTATTCAGTTCAATTCTGTTTATTACAGTCAATGGCCAGTATAAGGGTATTGTATATTTTAATACACAATTCTCACAATACAGTAATACCTCGGATTAGGAGTAACCCAGTTTGCGAGTTTCTCGTAAAAGGAGGAAAAATTTGGCATAAATTTACATTTGAAAGACGAGCAAGTCATGTGGCTCCTGTTGCGAGATGTCTTTCAAATTTAAATTTATGCTAGCAATGCGAGGCGCCGGCATAATTCTTTTTTGTCCTCCAATTCTCTCCTTTCCTATGTTGGTGCCAGATCATCACCAGTTCTGTATTATCACACAGGCCATGAATGTGAACAGATAAACTTTTATGAGTACTGAATGGCAGGACTTTTAAGGAAGAGGATTCCAGCTGCGACAATCTTTGCTAAGTGGTACAGGGGCAATCTCCATCAGACCCATCATTTTGCACCAATTAGCACTGCTATGTTACTGACATTTTTAAGAGGGAGGGGGGTTGCTATGCAGGTCATTGCTTTTATTGGCATCTAATCCAGGAATCACAACAGTCCTTTTATAATAATTTACAAATGAATACCAATTCTTGCCTTTGTTTCAGCTGTTTTTTCCCCACCAGGACCGGTGCAGGGCAGTTTGGCGCCCTAGGCGAAATTATATTTAGCGCCCCCCCTCTCGTGCCGTGGGGGGGGGCTCCGGAGCAAAGCAGCCCTGCTCTGAAAACCACCACCACCCCGCAGCCGCCGGACCCCCACCACCTACCTTCCCCCCGCCCTGGCCTTCCTTCCGAGGAGGAAGTGACGCGACGGGACCCCCGCGCTCTGTTTTTGGCCGGGGAACAGGGCAACAGGGCTGTTTAAGCCCTGTTGCCCTCCCGCCAAAACAGAGCGCGGGCGGGGCTCCGGAAACGGCGCGGAGAAGGTAGGTGGCGGGGGGGTGTCCGGCAGCTGCGGGGGGCTGCGGGGGGGGGTGGCGGCAGCGGGGGGGCTGCGGCTGTGGGGGGGCGGCAGTGGCGCCCAGGCTCGGCCCCACCACTACCTCCGGGCACAATCCCCCCGCACTGACCTGGTGGTGCCTTTGTCGGCGAGGCGGCCGGGCGGGGCAGGAGCGCGCCGGCAGCGAAGAGGAGCGCAGCGTTTCTGCGCCCTCTTCAGCTACGCGCCCTAGGCAACCGCCTAGTTTGCCTAGTGGTAGCGCCGGCCCTGTTCCCCACCATAACTATTTTAGGGATGGGAACTGAAGCAGGGAGGAAAGACCCATCTCAGGCTGCTATCTGATATATCCCACATCTAATACTAACCACTGACCATCACCACTTCCTATGGCACCAAGTTCCATAAATTGATTATGCATTGTATGAAGAAGTATTCTCTATGATGTACTTAATGGATAGTTGTTTTATACTGCTTTTTGGTGAAACAACAACAACGCCAGTGCTAGAAAGAATTTCCAGAATTTTTATTCCATTTTTTAAAAAAATTGTGCTTGGGCACACAAGAAACTCTGGATTGAGGCCAGTAAACCAACCCTTGCATTAGAAAAGGGCTACAACAGGGCGTACCAAACCCGCTCGTTTAACCAACCGGGAGGAGACGTTGAAGCTCCCAGACCTTCCCTTTCTGCTGGCAGGACTGTACCGCTAGTGAAGAAAGATCCCCTCCCTCCCTGGAACTTCCCAGCCCCCTTTAACTGTCTTCTGATCCCTACAAGGTGGGCCAGATGCACACACTCTGAACCACTACAGAACCATTCAGAGAGGGGGGATGAGACATGCCCCTCTTGGGCTGCTGCTGGGGATTTATTGTTGGGGATTTTAAAGATCTCCGCCCCTTGGAGCTTCCAGGAGGAAAGCCTCTCCCACCTGCCGCTAATCATCTGCCTGGCTCAGGAGGAAGCCTTCCACCATGGCCACCGCCTGGGCACTACTCTCCGGCCCGCACTCCCGGACCCAGCTCTCCACCTCCGGGGGCAGGACAGCCAGGAACACCTCCAGGATCACCAGGTCCAGGGTCTGCCTCTTGGGGTGCCGTTCCGGCTTCAGCCACTGATGGCAGAGGCGGTGGAGGAGGCTGCAGACCTCTCAGGGCCCCTCGGCCACCCCATAGCTGAAGCCTCTCAAGTGCCAGCGCTCCTCCTCCTCTGGCCTGGCACAGCCACCTCCACTTGGGCTATGTGTAATCACATGGACCCATAGGTATCCATCCTAGAATTCTTGAAGAACTCAAATATGAAATTACTAATCTTCTAACAAAAATGTGAAACACGTCCCTCAGATCAGCCTCTGTACCAGAGGACTGGGGAAGAGCCAATGTAACACCAATTCTTAAAAAGGATCAAGGGGGGATCCGGGATATCACAGCCCGGTTAGTTTAACATCTGTTCCTGGTAAATTGGCTGAAAGCGTTATTAAACATAAAATTAGTCAGCATATTGAAGGATGGGCCCTACTGAGGAAGAATCAGCATGGCTTCCACTAAGGTAAGTCCTGTCTCACTAACTGTGAAGGACCGCCGCCAGTCCTTTTGCATGAGTTTGGGAATTAACGGGTTAACTGGCACAGTAAAAACTCCCTTGTGTGGTTCCCAGGTTAACTGAGGGCAACCGCGTTGAGATGCACTGGATCAGAGCCAGCTACAGTCAGGCAGTCATTGTTTATAACACGTTTAATTGAGTGAAGCAGGTCAGGCAGATAAGGAATTCACAGTAAACAGAAGCAGTCTATAAAAAGCAGTGAAGTGTAAAGCCCCAATACACAAACCGGCTAAATGAGGCTTGCAAAGGCACAGACAGTATACTACGTAACACTAGAGAATCTGAACGAACTAAACTAACACTGTAAGCTACTCCTGACTATTCTCAGCAATTCATTCGGCCTTCCAGCAGGCTACCAAGCGTTCAGCTAGTGGTTGCGAGTCCTGGACTTGGCTGTAGCCAAAGACCTGATCCGTGCAGTCCTGGACCTTACTTCCAACAACGATGGGCTTGGTTGTTCTTTCTACCCCCTCCCTCGCCCCTCCTTCTCTTCTGATGACAGGCTGAACTGGTTCTGCTCAGCTTTGGGGCTTTGGTGCCCCTTGGGTGCTTGTGGGTACTTGGCAGCTCTTTGAGACTGCTGGAGGGAACCATTGGGGTGAATGCAGATGTACTAGCTAGGCGTCAATGTCTGCTCGGAACTGGACCGCTCTGCCCTAGGCAGAGATTATGCAGTTGGCGCAGTGGGGTATGGGTCCAGTCAGGCTTTCTCTCCACACTAACCATTTAGGGTTCTCTTCTCTGACCGTTTCCATAAACATGTGGACGGGGTGATCTGATACATTGTTTACTTGGACTTCCAAAAGACTTTTGACAAAAAAACAGTTACAGCAGCTGGGATTGTTTAACTTTGGAAAAAGGCGAGTGAAGGGAGACATGTCATAGAGGTGTACAGAATGCTTTACAACTGTTTGCCAGCCCTGCTTTAAAAAATAATAATACCCTGAGTGTGTGTAACTTTGCATTTACTTAAATCCTGTCACCATGAGGACTGCAGGAATGCAATGGGAGTTGTTTGCTTCTGCTGCCTTGATGCTGAACACGGTTTCCTTGGAATAAGCCCCCATTTTCTTCTAGAAAAGAATAATATAGTTTACAAATGAAATGTTTTTAATGTTTGGAAATGGCCTGTTTGTATACTTTTGTAATGTTTATCCTGTATGCCACCTTGTGAAAGTTTTACCCTGAAAGCTGGCCTAAGGCGGCCATTCCATGAGGCTGTGCTGGGGGAGATGAGAAGGGCAGGCAGGACCGTTCCATCCACCCTACTGGGAGACTTAGGATGCACTCCTATGCAGGTCTAGACAGAAATAAGTACGAGAACTCCCAGAATTCCCCAGCCAGCATGGGCAGCCGGGAGATGCTGAGAGTTGTGGGACTTCTGTCTAAACATGCATAGGACTGCATCATTATTTTTTCCCCTATTCCTTTTTGCTTGTGTGTCTTGTCTTTTATTTATTTATTTTTATTTATTATATTTATACCCCACCTTTTTTCCTGCAAGGAACCCAAGGTGGCTTACATAATCCTCCTCCTCCTCTCCATTTTATCCTCACAACAACCCTGTGAGGTAGGTTAGGCTGAGAGTCAGTAACTGGCCCAAAGTCATCCAGTGAGTTTCATGACCGAGTGGGGACTAGAACCCGGATCTCCTGAGTCCCAGTCCAACACTCTCACCACTACGCCACACTGGCTCTTTTGAGACTATAAGCCTGCAGGCAGGGACTGTCTTCTTTTCCTGATCATACGTAAGCCCCTCCAGGAACCTTTTTGACTGAGGAGCAGGATAAAAATACTCCAAAATAAATTAAGTAAATAATTAGTTTGAAATAAATATTTAAAAAAATAAAAAGATGAGCATCTGTAACCGTGCACCTGCCCATACAGGTGCTCCCAGGGCATAGAATATTAAAAAAAATAATAAGATAAAATAAGAAAAGGTGCTGCAGCAACCAGCACCAGCCTTGATGGGCCCTAGCCTGTCTCCTGAGCAGGATACTGCAGTGGGCTTCGGAAAGGCGTCTGAAAAAAGTCCCCAAGACCCCTGCAAAGATTTCACTCAGAGGAAATGCTACTGCCCCACAACCCCTACACTACATCTTGCTGAAAGAAATTCAAAAATGACCCACAACTACCAGATCTTGCTGAGAAAACCTAAGAAATGACCCCATCTCTAAGCTGTGGGAGGAGCAGAAAGAGGCCCGGAGGCTACGCGGGCCCACTTTGGGTCAACAAAATCCTAGCTGAATTGCACAAGCCACCGCAGCTTAAATCATGCAACCTCCAAGCTGCCCCACAGCAACCCCACCGCCAAAGCACCCTCCATCCCACGACCCATGAACGGGCGCCCCTTGGCCTGACTGGCTCCTCAGCCTGGGGGTGGGGGTGGGGAAGCCACTGTTAGCACACTCTTGCAGCCTTCTCTTCAAAAAATAAAATGAAATAAAAATCTTAAATGCTCCTCCAGCCTGAAAAAGCCTCCCAACAAAAATGTCTGCAGCTGCTGCTGTTCCTCGTGGCTGGATCCGGGCTTTTCTTTTCTCTCCTCTCCAAACCTTTCACACAGGTGATCTGCTGCAGGAAAGGGCACGTTTTTCCAGGAGTTCGGGTGGCCCAGTAACGGTCACATGACGCAGTTGCTATGCAACCTCTGCCCCGGGAATGAAGAGCCCTGGCTCCAAACGGGATGTAACTAAGGCATGCATGTGTCACTGTGGCCAAACCAGACATCTCCAGGAACAGGCGCAGCTGGTGCGCGAGCTTTAACTGTGCAACCGGCCACGCCACCCCCAAAACCTGGACACCGCCAAAACCTGAAAGCCAGTTTACCAGAAAAGCAATCGGGTCCTAACCATCCATCAATTCTGGGACCCTCTTGGTACAAATGCTTCAATATTTGCTGTGGTTCCCCAAATAATCCATATGCATAGTCCAACATGCTTTTAGATAAAATTTGGGTTGTGTTTGGTGTTTTAGGCTGACCCCCAGTACTTACATTTGCAGTCCGGTTTTTGATAATTTCTCTCACATGTACCTGTAATATTATGCTTTAAAATCGATAGTACAGGTGCATTCTGAAGTACGACCACGTTGCAACTGTTTGAACTGGCTAGCTATTTCAGCTGTAGATTCCCAGCTTGAACTTGTTCCGTGTTTCAGGAACTGTAGTGTTCCACACACTGTTGTGGAGCCATCTTCCTCCCCTTTCAAGGCTGCACTCTCAGGGGTTTTCCCTCACTCAAAAACAGGCTTTTAAAAACACAACTGCAGCAAAGGAGCAAGATTTTAATCAACACTGGAAAGAACCTTTGCTGAACAAGACTTGGAAGTACGGTAAATATAGAAGGATCTTGAGGCATGATGGGGAAGGACATTGCTGGATAATATATAGTGCTATATTAAGTCCTGCATAGACCCTCTGGTTTCATTTGGCTTCCAGCCACTTGGGAAAGCAGCGCTTGAAAGGATCTAAATGTAGAAGCAACCCACAACAGGTCAAATGCATATCTGTAGAAATACCTATACTTGGGCTTTCTTTCTTTCTTTTTTTAAGGCAGGGATTGAGTTTTGAAAAATCTAAAGTTTCTTGAAGAAAAAAAGCATAAAAGTTTTTTTTTTATTGTATGCAAGAATCAAGAGAAGACACTCCATGGTATATATACATTAATTTACAAGACAAAAAAAGAAAAGAAAAAAGAATGAGGTGAATAACTATTTACAAAAGAGGTCCCTTTTGAATACATATGTATATATTTATATATGCACGCACTGCCCACTGTGGATCTTTTTATTTACAAGCAGAAAAGGCCCAAACCAAAACAACAAAAACAAGCAAAAAAACAAACAAAAAAAACCCCCCAACCTGGAGCAGAACCAGAACCAAATGAAAGACACCTTTAGGAAGATCAAGTATTTGCTTCGTAAATGTGAGGGATAGTAAGCTTTAGGGGAGTATAGCGAGGCGTGAGGGTCTGACGGACACATTATGGGTGATGCTGAATGTAAGGACATTGCATCACTAGTTTTTACCAAATGGGACCAGGCAGCTGTAAGTAGGCTGTGTGAGTCAGCAGCAATCAGGTGCCCAGCTCATTGTGGAATTAGGCCCCCAAGCCAGACTCTGGAGCAGTGTTCTCCAACCTTGGGTCCCCAGATGTTTTTGGCCTACAACTCCCAGCATGCCCCAGCCAGCGTAGCTGGCTGGGGCATGCTGGGAGTTGTAGGCCAAAAACCCAAGGTTGGAGAACACCGCTCTGGAGTGACTTTATCATCTAAGGGAGCATCCCTAAAGACCTGAGGTTGTGGCACTGAAGAAGTTCTGTGCTCGGCTCCTTGGACCCAGGGGTAGCTCTGAACATTCAAAGCAGCGCGGCAGAGGCCTTGGGTGCTTCCAGACAAGGCCTTTATTGTACGATCGCCATTGCCTCATTCACGGAATTTTACGGGGGTCCAGACCAGGGACATTGGTAGGCACTTAAAGAACTTTGGGGCCCGGGTCATAGGACACAAATTGTAGAAAATTTGCATATACTAATTTATATCTATATATAATTAATTACTAGGATTTATTTAAATTTCACAGGAGGCAAAGCAGCCAGCCAATTAATTTCCCATCCAAATCACCTCAAATAAAGTATATTTTTTCTCGTCATTAGCATCCCGTTCCAGATCATCCCAAATCAGTAGTTCCTCTTCAATCACAATTAATTTACAATGGTGTGGGAAATGCAAATATGAGAGAGGTTGGTAGTTTTTTCCATGAGCCCTTTCACTCACACATATACCCCCCCCCAAATGGCAATGTTTGCACCAAAATAACGTTTCAAAAAATTGACAGTGCTAAACCAAAAGCATAGATTCCATAGATCACAAGAGTTGGAAGGGGCCTACAAGGCTATCAAGTCCAACCCCCTGCTCAGTGCAAGAAACTAGAGGAGGGGTCTCCCATCCAAGTCATAACCAGGCCTGACCCTGCTTAGCTTTCCACACTCAGATAAGCTGAGCCAGCGTGAGCCACAGGCCTGCATGCCAAGGGCAAATCAGGACGTCGGCCCCAAATTAATTCCCCACTTCCCACCCAGATCCAAATTTAAGCAATTCCTCTTCAGTTAATTACCCCATTCATTAATCACCATTAGCTCTATGAATTATTTTTTATTTTATTTATTTATTATATTTATACCCCATTTTTCCTTTTTTTCCTGCAAGGAACCCAAGGCAGCTTACACAATCCTCCTCCTCTCCATTTTATCCTCACAACAACCCTGTGAGGTAGGTTAGGCTGAGAGTCCGTGACTGGCCCAAAGTCATCCAGTGAGTTTCATGGCCGAGCGGGGACTAGAACCCAGATCTCCGGGGTCCCAGTCCAACACTCTAACCACTACGCCACATACATTCAAAACAGAACGGTGCGCCATTCTGTTGGAAGGGGGTTCAAAATGCTGGGTGGGTGGTGGGGCAGAGGCAGCAGAAGAAAGAGCAAGGAGGAAGCTTAGGGAGGAGAATACAGAGGGAGGCTGGAAGGAAAGAAGGAACAGGCTGGTTTGGGAGGCGGGGGGGAGGATGGAGAAAGGACCCATCACACACACACACACACACACACACACACACACACACACAGGATCTAACACATTTGGGGCACCTGGAGAAGGACCTCCTGCCCATGTTATTTAATCTTTTAGGGGGGCAATAAACACATTTTCTCTCTTTCTTCCCTGCTCTCCTCTCTCTGGCCCTCCCTCCATTTTCCCTTCTCTTTCCCTCCCCGAGGAAATTTGCCATCACCCTCACCCAATGAAGCTGGGGGGAAAGCTTCAACTGGCACCAATGGAAGTCGCCCACCATGCTCAATTGCCATGCAGGGAGGGGGGGGATTTGGGGGGGGCTACAGCATGCATGGCGAGTAGGGTTAACCCTTCCCTCCCCAACCGTGATCCCTCTGGAAATTCCCCCCTGCATGCAATTAAATTTAGGAGAAAAACTCCCATTGACCGATGGAAGATTCCCCCCCCCCCTAAGGTTAATTGCCACGCAAGGGGTGATTTGGGGCCAGTGGGGAGGCTTAACCGTTCCCTCCCCAGCCGCAGCCCCCTTTCAAAAACTGAGCAAATAAAGCCTCCCATTAGCACCAATGGATACTCAGGGCCCTGGGGAACGGCCCTGGGAAATAGATTTCAGGGCCAGGCCTTATGGACTCAGGCCTAGCAACGCCCCTGGTCCGTGTGTCATTGTCTTCCATTTGTAACCCTCCTGCTTCTTCCGTCTCTTTTTCTTATCACAAAAAAATCTGTTAAGCTGGGAAGCACGGAATAGCTGCACATTGTCTTCTGATTGGCAGCACAGCACTAGGAGCCGTCCATCTGGGAGTACCCCTTCTTGCTCCAGTTAATTATGATGGAGAACGACACAGAAGACCCTTCGAGAGTTGATGGGGGACTGCCCACGCGAAGAGCAAGGCAGTGAAGGGAGAGGATTCCTGCGCTCCGGCCTAAAATGCAACTGTGAGGTGTCGAGGTCTGCCATGCCCAGACGTGAAGCAGGATCAAGTCCTTACTCTCACAGATGGGGAGCTTTTGCACCAGTCATAAACCATGCTAGGGACGTACTGTGGAATGCGAATATACCCAAGAGCGAGGACCCTAACCTGCTTCAGCAGTGCATTTTCACAGACTGCTTGCAAGACCAGAAGGAATAGCTAGGAGGAGCTCGGTCATTGTCAGCTTTTCCAGGAAGGAAATCAACCCACTCTACAACCTGTATGTTGATTGTCAGTATCTCCTCATGCTAAGAAAGGCCTTTTATTGTGGCCAACTCCTGGCTCGGCTTCTTCATTCGTGGTCACCTTTGCAGACAGAAACGGCAGCCTCCGGGCTTCCCCACGCCAGCCTGAGACACGCTCCTCAGCAAAGGCAGCGTCCTGTCGAGGCTGATGTCGAGAGGAAGGCGCAGGCTGTCTTCTGGGCCGCGCTCTTACGCTGACTCAGTCTCGCTCAGCAGTCCACACTGTCAGGCTAGAGTTCGCTGGAGCGCACCGCCGGTTCCAGTTTGTGGGACAGCGCCGTGAGGACCTTGTTAAACTTCTCGTAGCGCTCACTCTGGCTGCTCTCGGCGCCTCGGCTGCCCCACAGGAGACGCAGCTGGAACTCTGTACTGAAGACCTCGAGGAGCTCCGGTTGGGGCTGGAAGCCTGCAGCGGGGGCAAGAGCGTCATACAGAAAGGGTCAAAAATGCTGCACGGCAGCTAGACGAGCCTATGCGTTCTAATTCCTCACTGTAAGAAGAGGAGCCAGGCTCACGTGGAATTGCTTAAGCTGGCTAAATGGACAATGTACAGTTTAACGCTCAATTTCTGAAATGGTCTGAAGGCACACGATGCAGCCAAAGGATTCCATGTATGCTGCCGTGGGTTCCATGATGGAAGAAGGGTGGGGGTATTAATGCATTAGGTAAATAGATAAATAAATAAGTAAATAATATTTGACGGGTTCCCCACTGGTCTGGTTTCTCTCTTTTTAATACAATAGAAATGATATACAGTAATACCTTGGATTGCGAGCATAATTTGTTCCGGAACCATGCTTGTAATCCAAAACACTCTTATATCAAAGCGAGTCTCTGGCGGGTGTGAGCGGGGCCGATTTTGGCCTGCTCGAGGCGAGCGGTTACATCCCTACTGACTACTTGTCTTGCAAGACGTCGCTTGTTTATCAAGTCAAAATTTATTTAAAATTTTTGCTTGTCTTGCAAAATGCTCTCAGACGAAGTTACCTGCAATCCAAGGTATTACTGTATACAACGTATTAACAGCGAAAAAAATAAATGCCGTATTCACGATCCAAGATTGTACTGTATTGTAAGGATATTACCACAGTAAGGGGAAAAAAAGGCTTAAATATTACCTGAGAACCTGTTATTCCAATACATTGCAAATAAAGTCCATTTTTTCTACAAATGTATTTGTTCATTGTCCAAAATAAAATCTATCGTATGTCAATTTTGATAAAATAGCAATTTCCCAAAAATTATTGCATATTGAGGTGTTTTCAGTTGCTTGTTTTTTGGATATTACATCCAGCCCACTCAGATTCTTAAAAAATTAATCCTGTACTTTGATATATTGCTATATATCCTGTTTCCTGGATATACTGCTATATACCTTGGATATATTGCTATATACCCTAGTTCCTAATATTGATGACAGACATGGATCTGTTATGATTATCAATCAGTGACTGCAACATACTTCGTACAATCTCAATTTAATTAGTTTTGCTTATTTCTCTTTCAACAATGATCAAATTTTATATTATGACCGTATGATGTCTCATTTCTTAAGTATATCCCACCCTTCCACTACAATCAGTTGAGACGTGTGCTGACCGCTGTTGTAAAATGGTCCTTGCGGAGCTACTCCTGCACTCCAAGCCTGAAGCCCTCTCCTTTGCAGAGGTGGCTTCTTGCAGTTCCTTCCTTTTAAGTACCTCCAACTTTTTAAAAATGGGAGTCAGGGACTTGGCTGGCTCATTACAGAAGCAGCTGTTTTACTTGGAGTGCCCAGTATTACATTGAGGGTGAAATCCTATGCATATTTAGACAGCATGCTGGCAGTGGTAGGACATTTCCCTGTCCAAACATGTTATAGAATTGTGCACTTAAAGCCTCTACAGATTCCCTTTTCCAATCGATGCCCTTTTACTTGAATCCTTCAATGGCAGTGCCCTCTAGTGGCTACAGGTGTCTCTTGCACATTTTTCTTTCTGGAAGTTGTTCCATGCCAAGGGCTATCCCCTCTCTCAAGGGCGAAGGGAGGGCTGTTAGCCCATTGGCCACTGGGTTTTTGTCTCTTGCCTCCCTCAGGCATCCCAGTTTTACCCCTCTTTTCCTCTCCCTGCCCCCACCGTTCTGGCCACCCCTGTATTTTAATTAGTGGGGTTGGAGGCAGCATAGGGGGTTTGGCATGCTGGCTGCAACAGTGCTCCACTGCCTCCCGATCAGTTCTGTTCACATCCAGCCAGGCTGGCTGCAGTGCAGAGCAGATGCTGGTGGCCACTGAACCTTATAACTATCAATCAATCAATTTTATTAATGCTTTAGCCATGGGCCATTCGCATATAAAATATATACAACCTTATAAAAATTTATTTTATTTATTTATTATATTTATACCCCGCCTTTTTTCCTGCAAGGAACCCAAGGCAGCTTACATGATCCTCCTCCTCTCCATTTTATCCTCACAACAACCCTGCGAGGTAGGTCAGACTGAGAGTCAGTGACTGGCCCAAAGTCACCCAGTGAGTTTCATGGCTGAGCGGGGACTAGAACCCGGATCTCCAGAGTCCCAGTCCAACACTCTAACCACTACACCACACTGGCTCTGTATGTTATAAAAGTACTATAACATACAGAAATAATCATATAAGAGCATCCCCATAGCAGAAAACTGCGATCTCAGTAAATAAATCTTGCCCAAATTTTCATTGCTGCCATGGCAAAAAGAGAAACCTTAGGGGTTACCCTAGAATCAGTGTCAGACAGGGTAGAAAAATCTTTTCTGTAATGGTATTAGAATGTAAATGAGACAAAATAGAGCCAAGGAATTTTGTTCTTGGTTCCAAATATAATGAGCAGAAAAACAAGTAATGCGGCAAATCCTCAATTTCTGGATCCCACAAATACACAAACGTTGGGCCAGGGGAGTATGAGAATATCTGCCATCAATCCTAGCTGCTGTAGGCATAGTTTGAAAGCGAAGAGCTGTAAATGCTTGTCTAAGTTTTAAAGATGTAAGCTTTACAAAGTTAGCAGCCCTTTGATGATCAAATTTATAGAACCTATACCATATTGAAAATTTAGAATTGTTAATAGCCTGACTGTCCAACTGCGCACCATGATCAAAAATATATTCACAAAGTTTCTCTTTTGAATTTAAGATGGAAAAGTTTTCAAATAAAGCAGGGTACAATTCAAGCAACTTATGATATCTTAAACTCCAACTTCTACAGTTTAATATCTGTTCAAAACATAATTTGGGGAATACCCTGACTGGAGAATCCTTTACCATTCCCCAGTAATTAAATAAGATAAGCAACTATGGTTACTCATTCGACAGTCCTGACAACCAAAAGGGCTTTATTGACTTTTTATTATGGTCTCCATCATAATAAGTGCAAGCTTTCGAGTTCTCCAGAACTCTTCATCAGGCTAGGTGGTACAAAAAGTAGGGGAATGCTTTTTGTACCGCCTAGCCTGATGAAGAGTTCTGCAGAACTCAAAAGCTTGCACAATTTTGGTGGGTCCTAAGAAACATATTGTCCAACTGTGGATTTGGTCCGCCGTTGTCCGCCCCCCCCCCCGTGGACCAGAATGGCTACCTTTCTCCTTTCCCCCCTCATAATAAAGGTAGCTAGTTTTAATGGCCCCTGGAGTTTGAAAAAATTTGCAGGCCATTATTCTAGGAATTGCCCCCACTACTTCATATCCATCAAGCAAACTGATACGGGTGTGGCATTTTGTTCTCGTGTTGTGCGCATCAGTCTCCACCCCTCCCTCTGCACAGGCTCTGGGGTGAACTTTGGCCCACATGGCCGACCTTACCCTGCAGCTTCACCTCCGCGTTGGTGTGGTACAGTCCCCCGTGATGGGCCACCATCCGTGCTGCTTCCAGGTGGGCCATGACAACCTCCACGCCGTTGTCCAAGTTTTCCCAGGGCTCCGGGTTGTCCGGAAGTGCCGTGTCTCGCTCCAGGAGTGTGATGAGGGGCACAATGTGCGGAAAGGTAGTGTTGGACAGAGGCGGCCCTCCATCTGGAAGGAGAAAGCGAAGGGTTTATATCGGGAGCTGAGCTGCCGTTTGGTCCTTCTTGCTCAGTACCGTCTTCTTGTGACTGGCTGCAGCTCCTCTAAGTACCAGGCAGGCTTTTTTCTGGATAAGAGTTTGAGGTTTGCGGCCGGCACGTCCCCCTTCTTCCCTCCCCATTCCTTTTTCCTTGTGTGCCGTGTCTTTTTAGATGGTAAGCCGGCGGGCAGGGACTGTCTTTTGTTAATTGATTATATGTAGTTGTAAACCGCCCAGAGAGCTTCGGCTATTGGGCGGTATAGAAATGGAATAGATGATGATGATGATGATGATGATGATGATGATGATGATATAACCTTCCTCCTCTCCCCTCTCCTCTGGCTATATGAACAAAACTGGTAGTAGTCAGACCTCGTCTGGAGTACTGTGTCCAGTTCTGGGCGCTGCACTTTAAGAAGGATGTAGACAAATTGGAACGGGTTTGGAGGAGGGCAACAGAGTCGGCGAGGGGCACAGAAAACAAACCCTATGACTGAGGAAAGGTTGAAGGAGCTGGATATGTTCAGCTTGTAGGAGAGAAGATGGAGTAGGGACACGAGAGCCCTCTTCCAATCCCTGAAGGGGCTGTCACACAGAAGAGGGCAAAGATGGTTCTTCTCTGCTGCTCCAGAGAGCAGGACGAGGTCTGGTGGGATGACATTACAGGAGGGTAGATTTTGGTTGAAGATTAGGAGAAATGTCCTGACAGCCAGAGCAGTTCAACAACGGGACCAACAAGCTAGAGGGAGTGGGTGGGCTTTCCCTCTCTGGAGGTGTTCAAGCAGAGGCCGGACAGCCATGTGTTGGGGGACGCTCTAGCTCTGGATTTGCTGCACCAAATGGGGTGGGCTACTAGATGGCCGCTAAGGCCCCCCTACCACTCTATGATTCTCTGATATGAATTTGCATGTATTCCGGGTTGTGTTTTTTTTTTTAATCCTTTCCTAAATTATATCAACTGCAAACTCTTGCAAAATTAAAAAAAAATAAAATAAGGGTGGCGGGATGACTCCCAAAGCCACTCCTTAGTGGACAAGGTGCTGCATTTTCAAACAAAGAAATATTGGTGATTTTTGAGGGCTCGGTAAATGCAATTTTGCAGCTTGCTGTGGAAGTAAGACGTCTGGCTTTCCCCTCTTCCCCCACACCCGTCTCCCATGGATGAGTTAATGACTTATTGTACAATAAATACACAAAGGTTTGCCTGGAAAGACATTGATAAATAAATGATACCTTGCTTAATAACCTAGTCTGTTAAAAGTCCTCAGCCTGCTGTGATGCTTCACTCTGCACTGGGGGTGGGAGGGTCCATAGCTCAGTGATAGATCACCTGCTTTGCCTGCAGAAGTTTCCAGGTTCAATCCCCGGCATCTCCAGTTAAAAGGATTACGTAGCAGGTGATGTAAAAACAACAACAGCAACAACCCACTTTTCTGAGATCCTGAAGAGCTGCTGTCAGTCAGAACACACAATACTGTGCAAGATGAACCTAGTTTAAAGGGGTTCCCTAAGTTCCTATTTCTCCCACATGCAAACTCTGCTGCGCACTGCACCACAGTACCAGCCTCCGAGTATAGGATTAAAAGGAAAAACCAAGCGAGGAGCATGCGACGTTTGCTAATAATGCTCACACAAACAACTCAAGGCAGGCACATGCACAAGGCTAATTTCATGATTAAGCCTCCCTGTTAAGTAACAAACACGCTAACTGAAAGTAGCCGATGACAACGGAACAGCAGATTCAGCATAACTGGGTACTGAAGTGAGAATACAGATTCAAATATATGAGGAGGAGTCGGAGTCGGGCGCCCTGCTTCCAAAACTTACCTTTGCCTTCGTTCAGGCTCTTTAGGAAAGGCTTAAGTTTCTTCTCATACAGGATGGCTCCCTCCGTGTGACGCTGGCGTAGAACTATCCAGGTTTGCTCCAGCCGTGAGATCTGAGAGCCGAGCAAAAAGATAGAAGCGTGAGGGTGTGACCACGCCTGCAAGCAGTGCTGACCACACCACAAGGTTCCTGGATTCAACAGAACATAAGAACGTAAGAAGAGCCAAGCCGCAACATTTCTGAGCCAAGACTGGCCAGCACTCTATCGGGGTCACTTTAGGTGCAGGAGCTCCTGTCTCTCAGAGCAGAGGGTCGGTCTAAAATATCTTTCCTTGCCCTGGTACCCTCCAGATGTGTTGGATTACAATTCCCGTCATCCTCAGACTGACAGTTAAGTCTGTAAATAACATGGAGCCTTCGACTGCTCTCCTGGGCACACTTCTGTGGGAGTAAACCCATTGGATATAGTGAGACCTTACAAGCAAACACGCATAGCATCATAGGGTTTGTCTGGCAGTGGGGAATAAACTAACGACCCCATCTGGTTATTACTTGGATGGGAGACCCCTCCTCTAGTTTCCTGCATTGAGCAGGGGGTTGGACTCGATAGCCTTGTAGGCTCCTTCCAACTCTTATCTATGAAATCTACTTGCGTCCCTTCCAATTCCGATATTATGGTTTACTTGTGGTGTCTCTCTGCGATTCCCTTTGGCTCATTTCCCCAGCTACTCAAGAAGAGTGGCTTTGGACACTAGAAGTGCGCGAATGCCTCCACGTTTTGTGTGTGCTTCCACGGCAATATCCACATCGGGCACGTGCGGAGCTTTGCGTGTGCATGCCACCCGCACGTCTCTTTCCTGCTTGAGTTCTTCAGACACAACGGTGGAAGCGCTCCAAAAGCAGACGGGAGAGCCCCTTTGCGCATCTGCCTTGACAGTGCTTCGCAGCAGCTCGTGCACAGCCCAAACTCGTAATACAGGCACAATTGTAGCCGAATGCGCCAGCAGTTTGGTGGTGGTGGGAGGATTCCAGAGATCCACAAAGATGCTGTGGCGGGGGGACGGGAAGTTGTCTTGCTGGGGCTCATAGATTTCATAGATCATAGAGTTGGAAGGGGCCTGCAAGGCCATCGAGTCCAACCCCCTGCTCAATGCAGGAAACTAGAGGAGGGGGTCTCCCATCCGAGCAATAAACCAGGCCTGACCCTGCTTAGCTTTCCACGCTCAGACAAGCTGAGCCAGGGTGGGGTGCATGGGGAGCCCCCTGCTATGCACAAGCTGCTTATCACTTGCATGTGGCCACAAAGCCAACCTGTCGCATGCATGATGGGCTCTCCCTGGTGAGATCTCAGAAGCAGAGGGTGGGGGGCAGGGGGTGATCAGGACAGCCAGGCTCAGGAGGCGGAGACTCTGTACCCAGCCAAGCAGCCTTGCCCCCCAGCTCGGCAGAAGCGCAAAAGGAGCGGCCATGTGCCCAGTTGCATAAAACGAATGCGGGTCGCAGAATTCAGGGTCCCTTGGGTCATTCATATAGATTTCATAGATCATAGAGTTGGAAGGGGCCTACTACAAGGCCGTCGAGTCCAACCCCCCTGCTCAATGCAGGAAACTAGAGGAGGGGGTCTCCCATTCAAGTAATAATCAGGCCTGACCCTGCTTAGCTTTCCATGCTCATAGATTTCATAGATCATAGAGTTG
The DNA here is from genome assembly GCA_021292165.1 of Shinisaurus crocodilurus. Taxonomy (NCBI): domain Eukaryota; kingdom Metazoa; phylum Chordata; class Lepidosauria; order Squamata; family Shinisauridae; genus Shinisaurus; species Shinisaurus crocodilurus. Next base: position 469,592 of record CM037891.1, read on the forward strand.
GAAGGAGCCTGCAAGGCCATCGAGTCCAACCCCCTGCTCAATGCAGGAAACTAGAGGAGGGGGTCTCCCATCCCAGTCATAACCAGGCCTGACCCTGCTGAGCTTTCCACGCTCAGACAAGCCGAGCTGGCGTGAGCCACACAGGCCTGTGATTTGCGGGTACAGTATACCTGGCTCATCTCGAGGGCGTTCATCACAGCGGCGAAACTGAACATGTTGCCCATCGTGCTTTTCAGCTCAGCAGCCAGCTGGATGGTCTTGTGAACAAGGGAGGCCCTCTCCTCCATGCTGCCCGTGCATCCCAGAATATCCACAGCGATCATGATGGTCATCGTATGGAACCTACGGGCAGATATGGGGGCGGGGGGGGGGGAAGAAAGTGAGAAATCCAGCATGGAAGCTAAATTTGGGAGGTGGCGAGGAGAGAGAGAGAGAGGGAGAGGGAAGGTGCTTCAGGACTTTTGCTTCTCCAGCAACTGAAGCCAGGAACGTGGAGTTCGGAACCAGCCCCACACCCTGCCCTTGCTTTGCTCCCCCTTTCAGTCTACCTTTCCAACAAATCTAGCCGGAGTTGATGTCCGTGGGGCAGGGTGAGCAGCTCCATCCCGGAGCTCACTCCCATGAGCCTCTGCATCTCCTTGGTAACGCCCAGTATCCTAGCAACCTGCAACAAAGAGGAGAAAAGCGGGTTTTTGTTTTTTTTTTAATCTCTCTCCTTGGATGGAGGGGAATCTCTGCAAGGCACAGAGGAAATTATTTATTATTACTATTAATAATAAAAATTGAATTCATTATGATTTATCTCGTTCTTCTGCATTAACACACACACACACACACACACACACACATACCCAAAGGAGCTTACAATGTGTAATTGAATAACATCAAGATAAAATTACAGCAACAACAAAAAAAGCCCTCATAAAAATAGCGATAACAGATTTTTTTCAGAATTCCATTGGTTGCTTCTCCAACACATGGTTCCGTGCGGTTGACTTACTCAGGGCTCCAACTTACCTATTCATGATTTCCCGGACCAGCTGGGTCAAGCCTAGACACCCTTCAGATGTGTTGGACTACAACTCCCATCACCCCATTGGGCATGTGTCTAAGGATGATGGGAGCTGTAATCCAACACATCCGGAAAGGTGCTAGGTTGGGGAAGGTTGGTTTAGAAACAAGAGGAGATAAGCATCCAAATGCAACGAAAAAAAGGAGAGAACTGGGTTCTCAGGATGCAAAAATCTTTATTAAAGGAGCCCGACGCGTTTCACTGAAACAGTGAAAGACAGTAGTTGTTTTAAGAAATCTGCAGACTCTTTTACAACCCCTTGAGGAAGGCCTTGAAAAATACACAGGCCGAAACGCGTCGGGCTCCTTTAATAAAGATGTTTGCATCCTGAGAACCCAGTTCTCTCCTTTTTTTCGAAGGTTGGTTTAGACCAGGCATGCCAAACTGCTGTCAGCCCAAGGGCCCAAGTCAATTCTGGAAAAGCTCCCAGGGGTTATATTCCAGTGGTGGACCGGGCCAAAGGCAAAAGGGGAAGGCCAAAAATGCCAACATATTGTAGCTGAAAGCTCTTACTGCCCTTAGGAGAGGCATGTCAACCTTTTAGAATGGAGAACAAACTAAACCCCCAAATGGTCAGCAGCCAAGGAAAAGGGTGTGGCCTTCGGGTTCATAGAGTTCATAGATCATAGAGTCGGAAGGAGCCTACAAGGCTATCGAGCCCAACCCCCTGCTCAATGCAGGGAACTAGAGGAGGGGTCTCCCATCCAAGGAATAACCAGGCCTGACCCTGCTTAGCTTTCCACACTCAGACAAGCTGAGCCAGCGGGTCAGATTGGGACTCCAGGTGGGCTGGATTGGGACTGCAGGCCTGAGGTTCAACACGCCTGGTTTGGACTGTTTGGCTGGGTTCAGACAACACGATAACCCACACTCAAGGGTTGAGTGTGGGTTGTGGAACCGTGGGTTGTTGTTGAAACGTGGGCTATCGTGTAGTCTGAACCCAGCAAGCCATGGCTTGTTGACCACAAACAACCCGTGAAGAGAACCCACCAGACAACACAATCACCCACGTTTTTCGACAAGAACCCACAATTCAACGGCGTCCCACACTCAGCCCGTACTCAACCCTTGAGTGTGGGCTGCCGTGTTGCCTGAACCCAGCCAATAGGTTCCATTCCCCTGAAGTGGGAAAAAGGTGAGAAGAAAACTAAGGCAGAAAAAGATCCCCCCCCCCCTCCTGGGAACAGACCGCTTGAAGATAGACCCCCCTTCTCTTAACAGACTGCTTACATGGCAATAAATTACAGTCGCGCTGTATTTAGGGAAGTCAGTTAAGACTGCCCGCGCAGCAGAATGTAAGAATAACATAAGTACAGGAAACACCTGGTAAACAACATGCCAGGGAATAAGCGACAAGTAATTGATGACGTATAATAATGCTTTAATATAAGGAACTGGTTGTTTATGTAAAGATCGTTCAGTATGGCGATGTAATCCCCTGAACCAGTGCTAGCAATAAAGTTGTTTTCCAAGCCTGAGGTGGTACGAGTCCCTCTATTCTATGCAGAAGGGTGATTTTTCTGCAACACCCCCCCCAACCGGGGTCCTTCACATCTGCATGACGGTTTAGCCATTCCAGGCCTGATGCAGGGGCTCCTGCCTAGACTCCCTGCGATGGCCCCAGCCACGGCAGCTGGGAGCCAGAGCGGAGGCAGAGATGCCTCACTCCGGCTTTCTCTCTCCCTCCTGGCAGCCTCGGCAGAGGTGCCAGCAGCAAGAGCAGCAGCTGCACACCGCGGCGTTTGAGGACGGGCTTGGCAAAAACCCCTCCCGACAGCACACACACACACTCTCGGCCTCAGCCTGGGAAGAGCAGATAACAGGCCGCCGGGAACCAGCCAAGGACAGGATGGCTCTTGGGGATGACTTTGCTGCCCGGCTTCTCTGCCTCTTTGGGCTGGCCTGCCAAGTGTGTGAATAAAGACTTGGCGCTAACTGCAAAGAAAGAAAGACAGACAGACCAGTGTCCCCGTGCAGATACTTGAGTCTAGGGAGAGCCATCCAGTGTAACGAGTCTTAAAATAAATGAACAGACATATATATATGTTTGTGTGTGTGTGTGTGTCTATACAGTCATGCCTTGGATTGAGAGCATAATTCGTTCTGGAAACGTGCTTGTAATCCAAAACTCTTATATCAAAACGAAATCCCCCCCAAAAAAATTTGTACAGAGATTCTTAATTTAAGCCGTACTACAGTACTTGTATTGCAAGACGTCGCTTGTATATCAAGTAAAAAATAAATAAATAAATATTTAAAAATCTGCTTGTCTTGCAAAACGCTCTCAAACCAAGTTACTTGCAATCCAAGGTATTACTGTATACCCATTTTTCATGAACTATTGCTTGAACTATGGCAGGGAAAAGGTAGGGGGGCCTTCAACATGGGCCCCCTCCTATGTCAGAGGCCCCTCAGCCAGGCATCCCCAGCAGAGATTGGCGTCACTATTTCAATTTCCCATCATGCCCCAGATATAGCATCACTCCCGGGTGTTGTGGAAAATTAAAATGCTAGCAGTCCTGTGCTAAGCAAGAAAACGTTTTTACGTTGGGGACACGGCAGGCATTGCTGGTGGGCCTTACCAAGGCTTTGGCAGCTGCCTGAGGATGCTATTTGATGACTGTGTGTGTGTGTGTGTGTGTGTGTGTGTGTACACTCATAATGACATTCACAAGACCCAAATTCCGAGGGCCCCATTTCCTGTAGTCTCAGAGGAAGGTCTGCATAGCTCAAAGGCACCGTGTTTGCATGCCGAAGGTCCCAGGTTCAATCCTCGGTATCTCCAGGTAGGGCTGAGAAAGACACACGCCCCTGTCTCAGGTCCCAGAGAGCTGCTCCCAGCCTGTGTAGACCGGCCTTTCCCAAACAAAGTAAGTTGGCCTGAAAAAATTAAACTGTATACACCAGCTTTCCCCAATCTGGCACCCTCTTGACGTGTTGGACTACAACTCCCAGCATCCCAAGCATAGCTGGCAGGGGTGTGTGTGCTGAGAGTTGTAGTCCAACACATCTGGGGGGGGGCGCCGGGTTGGGGAAGGCTGCTTTAGTCCTTCGGTATCCCCCACCTGCCACTCTGCAGCGGTGTCATTCCAGAAGGGGCTGTACCACATGCTTTTTGTGAATGTGCAGATCCGCCCTGGGCTTTTATTTATTTATTCTATTTTTGAATCGCCCATCTGGCCAGTCATCTGGCCACTCTGAGCGATGTACAGTCTAATTAAATACAAACAAACAAACAAACAAACAGAGCGTCAGTTAGCCCTGGGAGGGGGGCAGTCCAACCAGAGCAGGCCCTGATGTTCCCTCTGCCTGCTCCTGCCGCCTTCACTCCTTCCTCTTCCCTACAGGGCCCTTGATGTCAGTTACACCCCTCCCGCCTTGTGCGATAACTGAGTGAACTGCCCAAATACCATTCCTGGCGCCCAAAAGCAGCAAGCCGCTAGCATAACTACGTAATACGAACCGGTCCCCCATTCTATTAGATCTTCCGAGAGGCAGGCAGGCAGCCTAAAGCAACAGTCGGCAACTTGTGGCCCTCCAGATGTTTTGGAAGACAACTCCCATGATCCCTGACCCTTGGCCCTGCTGGCTGGGGCTGAAGGATGCTGTAGCACAGAACACCTGGAGGGCACCAGGTCGCCCCTGGCCAAAAGCGACCCCCCCCCCACATCCCATACCAGGCAATCCACTTGGGTGATGTGCAGGGCAAGGGTCTTTGCGTCCACTTCCGCCAGCAGCTCCTTGACCTTCTTGAGCACCGCCATTTCCAAGGGCTTGTTTTCCAGGGGGATCAGCAGCGAGTGGAACACGGCAGGGTTGAAGGTGGAGGCCCGTTCCACCACAGGGACAACAAAGCCCGCCGTGTCCTGATTGGGCCTCTTCCTGGGCGCAGCCTCCGCCTCGGGGCCGTTCAGAGAAGGCCCCCTCTGGCTCTCATCCCCTTTTAGCCTCTCGACGTAGCTCTTGGCCGGCGTCTGTTTGCCATCCGGAGCTGGCCTGTCCCACTGGACCGGCGAGGGGGGATGGAGCTGGCAGTAATGTCCCGTGTCCGGGTCGCTGTAGCTGCTGAGCGAGGGAGAAGGGGAGGCTTTGGAGCATCCGTGGGAAGGGGTGGAGTGGCCGCCGTCGGGCTGGTCGGCCTTGCCGCCGTTCCCTTGGCACAGCTGCGGCTCGCTGGATCGCCTGATGACGGGTGACGCCGGGGTGACGCCGTTGCCGGCCTGGCCGGCCTGCGGTTTTAGCCGAGTAACTGAAAGAGAAAAGTAGAGGTGCCTTGTTATCGCAAGGCGGGACGCACTGCCGCCAGCACGACCAACGAAGCGAGCCATTGAGTGGCGACAGCAACATGCCACGAGGCCACGTGCCGTCTCCCCCGTGTGATCATGTTGCCATTCCGTAACAACTGGAAAACCTCCCACCCAGGGGACCCACATTCTTTTAGCAGGATTCGTGCCTACGATTTGGTATAAGTGCACGGAGCTGCACATTTTGCTGTTTTGTTCTCCTTCAGAGAGTTTAGGAATGCCTTGACAAGGACTGCAAGAAGGGAAGGGGGGAATATTATTTATTTATTAGTTAGTTAGTTAGTTATATTTATATCGTGCCTTTTTCCTGCAAGGAACCCAAGGCGGCTTACATAATCCTCCTCCTCCCCATTTTATCCTCACAACAACCCTGTGAGGTAGGTTATGCTGAGAGTCAGTGGCTGGTCCAAAGTCACCCAGTGAGCTTCATGGCCGAGTGGGGACTAGAACCTGATCTCCCGAGTCTCAGTCCAAAACTCTAACCACTACACCACACTGGCTCTCAAATGGCCTGGAGGTTGATGGGAGTTGTAGTCCAACACATCTGGAGAGCGCCAGGTTGGGGAAGGCTGGTCTAAGCTAACATGACAGGGAGGAGCATTCATGCGCCACCATGGTTTCTCTTAGGGGGCCCCGTTTTATTTCGTGAATGTCTCTCCGGCCCTTCTTATTTTTTATTTATTTGTATACTTAAAACAGTATTTATATACCTACTTCTAATCATGAGATTTCAAGTTTACAAAAATTAAAACAATAAATACAACCCCAAGACAAATACCATATCTAGAAGTGCTATTAAACTTCCGAGAGCTTAAAATACTTTAAACATGTTTGAAGCGGCAGCTTGACTCTGTGGACCGGTTTGCACGTAATGACAACCCATGGGTTGTTTAAACCATGGGTTGCCGGGTCCGTGGTGAGGGAATGAGTGTGCTGCCTCTCTCATGCTTGTCTCTTCCTCTTTCAATCAACAACCCAGGAACACCCCATTCCTGGGTTGTTATAGTGACATCTGAACCTGGAACTTTGGGTTGTTTATGGGTTAAACAACCCAGGGTTAACCCAACAATTGCCCATGGTTTGTTACTGGGTTAACTAGGTTGTTTAACTGCCTAAACAACCCAGAGTTCCAGGTTCAGACGTCACGATAACAACCCAGGAATCAGGCATTCCTGGGTTGTTGACTAAAATAGTGACGAGCGTGCAGAAGGCAGCGTGTTTGTTTGCTGTGGCTGACAATTGCTGGGTTAAACAATTCAGGGTCTGTGGGCCGAGCTATTCCTACCAGTGCTATAGGCTGGGGTTGCAGGGGTCTCAGAGATGGGAGACATCGGGGAGTGAAGATCTTGGATCTGATCCACACTGACTGCGCAGTTCCGGATGATGTCCCGGTGATGTGGCAAGGAGATGCTGGGGAGGGAAGAGGAGAAACACAGACATCAGGCATCAAATCCCTCCAAAAGGACTGAGTGCAGGCAGGGTCCTATTAAGGGGCTAGACTGGTGAAACAAGTTTGTGCAGCTCAGTTAATCCATTGCAGCAAAACCAAGAAAGGCTCGTGAAGCAATTTAAAGACGAACCGGTTTATCATTGCTTTGAAAACGTCAAGTAGCTCAACAACTAATGCACCTTTATAGGAAGGCAGAACATCTACGGTATATCAGGTTGACCTACTGTGCCATGCCTTCTTTCTCTGCCTATCCCAACAGTTGTATACTCAGGCTATAAGAAAATAAGAAGGGCCCTGCTGGATCAGGCCAAAGGCCTCTCTAGTCCAGCATTCTGTTCCCACAATGGCTGACCAGATGCCCCCAATGGGAAGCCCACAAGCAAGACACGAGCGCAACAGCACTCCACACCAGGAAGGAAACGGCAATACTGTGATGCGATGGAATGCTGATTTTACGTATATTGTACTGTAGGTATATTGTACTGTTGTACTGTTTTTGTATATTGTACTGTTTTTAACGCTATACTTTCAATATTATTGATGATTTAATTCTATTTTTAACTTTTGTATTTATCTAGTTTTGTTTTTAATTGTATAAGTTTTAAAGTTTGTGAACCGCCTTGGGGTCCCAGTGTTGGGAGAAAGGCGGGATACAAATATAATAATAATAATAATAACAACAACAACAACAACAACACCCTCCCACTTGCCTTCCCCAGCAACTGCTACACTGGGGCTCTGGTCTGATCCTGGAGGGAATATATTGCCATCATGACTAGTCGCCCACGGTAGCCTTATCCTCCATGGATTTGTCTAATCTCCCTTTTAAACTGTCGAAGTTAGCGATTTCTCACGCCTCCTGGTAGTGAATTCCACAGTTTGACTTTGGGCTGTCTGAAGAAGTCCTTCCTTTTGTCTGTCCTGAATCTCCCCAGCATTCTGCCTCCACCGAAAAATTTCCTGGCCTTTTGCACATCTTTTTTTTCTTTTCTTTTTTTTACCATTCTAAAAGGCTGAAATGCTTCTCCAAAGCATCTTGGTCACTAGCAGTAAGAGCTACAATACAGTACGGTGGTAGTTTTGTATTTTGGCCACACCCCTCTTGCCTCTGGCTCCGCCCAGCACTGGGATGTGGCCCCTGAGAGCAGGCCCCAAAACTGAATTTGGCCCTCAGGCTGAAAGAAGTTCCTCACCCCTGTCTCATGTGTCTGCCCGCGCCTGGCGTATCGGGTTACCTGGTCGGGCATCCGTCGCCCCTCGTGATCTTGTCGGCCGTCAATCCGTCGGTCATGGTGATGCTCCGGCGTTTGATGTGCCCCCCTTTCTGGCCGGAGTGGGTGTGGGAGCTGCTGTGTTTCCCACTGGCAAGTCCGTAGCTGGCCTCCAGGTAGCGCAGGGGGAAGGTACGGTTGATGGGGCAGTAGAAGATGGCTCCGCTCTGCTCCGAGACCGGCTTGCGGTTGCCCACGTAGAAGCGCACCAAGGCCGGCACGTTGTCGAAGCTCTCCTGCTCGAAGAGGTACTGGATGTGGGTGCGGCCTTCGCTGGACTTCACCATCACCTTGTTGATTTTGAAGTGGAGGGGCTCGTTCCGCCAGCGGCACGTCAGCACGTAATCCCCCAGGCTGGTGAGCGAGTCGCGTATCAGAAAGTCCCCGTTTCTCTGCACCAGACTCTCGGACACCTGAAAGGTCAGACAGAAAAAGAGATTTTAATTTTTCCCGGTTTCTGGTTTGCGCAAATTGGCCCGTTTTGTGCAAATTTCCTTCCCCCCCCCTTTTTTTTAAAAAGTGCAAATCGCCGCCCCTCTTAGAGACAGAAGTCTGCAAAAAAAAAAAAAAAAAAAAAAGCCCAGACTCGGCCCGCTTCTGATCATCGGATCAGAAGCGGGCAGGAAGCCTGTCGAGCTCCAACGAGCCCGATTTCCCTGTTTCAGCTCCTCCCTCCACAGGAGCCTACGTCAATATCTGCCCATCCCTCCAGCGGAAGCCAAAGAGCAGGCCCCAATCCCTTGCCCACTGTGGCACACATGCCGCTAACAAATACCCAGCGGAGGAGGCGGGTGGATCCAATTCCGATGGGGCGGTATATCCACTCCAGGTTTTAGTCTGAACTTTAAAGGAGCCATCTGCTGCAGCTATTTTGGGGATGGGGGTTCAGCACCATGGACAGCTCCTTAAAAGTTTGGGCTAAAACCTGGGGCAGATACACCGCCCTAACCGACACTGGAGGCACCAAGTCTCCACTGCGGACACCCAAAGGCTGCCTTGGCCGGAGGCTCCGCCAGCTGCCCCTCACCTCCCGGGGGATGCGCCCGTGGTACCAGGCATGGCTCCGGAGGTCCGTGCTGCTGAGCTTCAGCTCCTCCTCCAGCTCCTTGTGAAGCTTCTCGGGCGACGAATCGAGGATGTACTTCTCCTTGGAGAACTGCGGAGAGGCAGAGGGAAAAGGGGGAGAGCTTTAAATCAACCGTTGCCACCTAGTTTCCTCTGGCCACAATGAAAAGAAGAGTCCCAGAGTGCTGCCAGCTCCCCAAAGAGATGCCTTATGCCAGGGGCTGCTGCCCGTTGCCGCCAGTCTTGAGAGTAACGTCTTCCTGATGGGGCAGAAAACCGGTTAGGAAACATACAGAGGTACAGTGAAGTCAGTTGGAATGTAGAGACTCGGTGTCGCTACATCGGGGATATTGGTTAGTTTAGGGTGCAATCCTGCACATGTTGAGTGTGGGATATTTAAAGTGCAGTCAAAACCAATGGCTCATGTTTCACCAGTTAGGTGCATGAAAGGGTTAAGGCCACTGGTCTCTTCTCAGGTGGATTTCCTAGAAGAGACTCAGTGAGGTATGATTACCTGTCCCCCAGAAGGAAGTGGGCGTAGCCCTTTGCTCTTCTCTTCCTGCTAAGACACAGAGTGAGTTGTTGCTTCCATGCTGTTATACCAACAACACGATGTAACAAGAGTTGCTGGTCCGAACTCCATAAGTTCAGACCCCAGGTAATTCCGAACCTTTACCAACGGTAAGAAATGCTTTTAAGTCTGCCTGAATGAAACGGCAAGATCTGAGTGAGTAAATGTTATTTTTAACTTTTGCAAGACTGTGTCTCTGATTATTGTTTTGTAGGAGAGAAAAGGGGGCAAAACCAGGGACATCCAGTCTGCCTTAAAGCATCCTGGATCACCAAATGCTAACTGGCTAACACTAGCCAAATCTAAGCTTCTTTTAAGCTGGAAAGGGACTACTCTGCTGATCTCACTAATGTGAGATAGGAAAGATAATATTCCACAATACATATCCTCTCCTAGCATCTTATTCAAGTCCCAACACTGAGACGGAAAAAAGTCCTATGCTATGCTGGCTGGGGCATGCTGGGAATTGTGGGACTTTTTTCTGTCTCAACATGCACAGGATTGCGCCCTTAGTTAATTAAATGTATAGATCACGTCACACAACCAAAACAGGCGTCCCAGAGCGATTTACAAAAAATAAATACAGGCAGTCCCCAGGTTACGGATGAGTTCCGTTCTTAAGAATGTCTTTTAAGTCGAATTTGTATGTAAGTCGGAACAGCGTAGCGTTCTATACGTTAAAAATCGGCATTTACGCAAATGGCGTAGTATATTACGCGACGTACTCTACGTAAACGACGTAGCGCCGGGGAACCCAGAAGTCCGTTCTTAAGTATGGGTTGTCTGCAAGTCAGACGTTCTTGACTCGGGGACTGTCTGTACAGAAGGCCCCCAACACAATATAGAACAGCATATTCATTAGACCCATACACATTTCCTGAAAGCAGGGTGGGGTGGGGGACCTCTTTCAGCCCGAGGGCTGAATTCGATTTTGGAGCAGCTCCTGGGGGCCATATTCCAGTGGCAGGCAGGGCTGAAGTCAAACGGGGGTGTGACCAAAGGCAAAAGGGATGGGAACCGCCCCCCATAAACCTGCATATTTTAGCTTAAAGCTCTCATCCCGGTAGGGATGGGTGAACTCACCCGGACTCGGTTCTCGGGGCACTCGCCGAGCACCCCCACCACGCGATCCAGTCCACGGCGCTCGGCGAGCCCGAGACTTCCTGGTCCCCGTCGTGTCACTTCCAGGTCCCTGGTGCTGCATTTCCCCCCCGTAAAAACCAAAGTAAACTACCTTGAAACAGCCGCGAATAGGCTATTCCAGTGTTTCTCAACCTTGGGTCCCCAGATGTTTTTGGCCTACAACTCCCAGCATGCCCCAGCCAGCATAGCTGGCTGGGGCATGCTGGGAGTTGTAGGCCAAAAACATCTGGGGACCCAAGGTTGAGAAACACTGGGCTATTCACAGCCGTTTTAAGGAGGGTTACCTTGGTTTTTACAGGAAAAAAACGCAGCTCCAGGGACCTGGACAAGAAGCGCCGGGGACCCGGAAGTACCTTGCCCCAGCTCCTCTCCGGGGAGATGTGCCGAGCCAGGGCAAGGTAAGTTCTGTGGGGCTCGGGTGGTGGTGGTGAGCGGGGCGAGTTTGCCCCACTTCCACCCCCCAATCGAGTTCCGTGCACATCCATCCAGTGCCAGGAACTAAGGCTTGGGAGAGGAGTTTCAACCTTTTAGAACGGGGGACGGAAGTGTACAAAAGCCGAGAAGCCACCAAATGATGGAAAGAGGGTGTGGCCAGGGGAAGGGGGCGTGGCCAACCAAGGCCAGATTTGGGCACCAGCCCTGAGGTTCTCCCCCCTTGCCTAAAAGTATCCATCCAAAAGCCCACATAAAAGTATCCCCCCCCCCCGCTTCAGATAAGAATGAAGAAGAAAACTAGCCACTAAGCCTGGATCATCAAGCTAGCCAAATACCCAGGTGAAGATGAACGCCTTTGCCTAGCGCCAAAAGATGACAGAGCCGGCACCGGGGAAGCTTCCCTCGGGAGAGCATTCCACAACCGGGGGGGGCTACCACAGAAAAGGCCTGTTCTCTTGTCGCCACCCTCCGAACGTCTCTTGTGCGGGGATCAGAGAGAGGAGATCGGAGAGTCTGGGTAGGTTTGTATGGGGAAAGATCTTACCGGGGTTCTAAGCCATGCAAGGCTTTAGGAGTCAAGTCCAGCAACTTGAATTGGGCTGGGGGGGGGGGATGGTGGCTAGATCCGGCTGGCTGGCATTGCTTGGAGTACATATTGACTGGGTTCACACAACACGATCAGCCATAGTGGCTCAGAAGCCACGTTTGTTTCATTCAGAGTGGCTTGTCGTGTGTTGTCTGAACCTGGCCGGAGTGGCTTGCGCGTGGCTATCAAACCGTGCCGCTGGGTTCAGCCAACACGACAAGCCGCTCTGGAACAAACATGGCTTATGAGCCACCACGGCTGATCGTGTTGTGTGAACCCAGTCAAGTGTTTAGACCAGGGCTCTCCAACCTTGGGTCCCCAGACGTTGCTGGCCTACAGCTCCCAGCATACCCGGCCAGCATGGCTAATGGCAAGGGATTCTGGGAGCTGCAGTTCAGCAACGTCTGGGGACCCAAGGTTGGAGAGCCCTGGTTTAGACAGTTGTTATCCTGGTATGAAAGAGGTGAAAGTGAAGAGCCCCTGATCTTGCTGGGGAGGAAGCGGGGACTGTTGACTCGCTTTCCACACCCTTTAACATCCAATCAATCCCTTGAGGTCAGCAAGAGGACTTCCTGGTCGGGCTGCATTTATGTGCAACGTGGACAGCGGAGGCAAGAAACTGGGCTCTCTCGGGGTGGTGGTGGTACCTCTGCCCCCTGTTCTCCTGCCGCATCCAATGGCTCACGGGAGACCCAGTCACAATTCTGCAAAACTTCACCAAAGGATGAGAATCAGGATTTCAAGATCAACTCAGTGGTGCTACTGGGCCTGGGCTTTGTGGCCAAATTCTGGGATCCCACAGCCCAGGGGGGTCCTTAAATGACCACCCAGGGAGCAGCAGGCAAAGAAGCAAAGGCCAATTTATTCCTGCAGTCATGACGGTGCTACGATTTAAGCGAGTTTAAGATCGGAGGCTGGAGTTTAAAATGTCGCTGGGGCAGTGTGTATCCACTCCAGGATGTAGTCCGAACTTTAAAGGCGCTATCCATCGCACAGGACCTATTTTGGGGGGATAGGGTTCAGCACCATGGCCAGCTCCTTTAAAGTTCAGACTAAAACCCGGAGCAGATACACCGCCCCACCGAGACTGGAGCCACCAGCGCCCCACCGTTTAAAACGCAAAACTGCACACGCTCAAGAGTATTTCTCTTTTTCTAAATCGGGGCTGGCAAAACAGATTTGTCGTTCTAACACTTTAGGAATGTAGAAGCAGTTTTAAAGTACGGAAGGTATTTGGAGGCAGGGAGGATGCTTTGTGCTTCACAACTGAAGTAATATACGTGGCCATCTAAAGTCCCCTCTGCCCTGCACGCGCACACACACACACACACACACACACATCAAATCCAAGTCTAAAATGACCTAGCTGCATCACTGAAAATATTTTCACTTTTTTTTTTTAATACAGTGGGGAAAGAAGCTGTATCGTTGGCTCTGATTTGAGAGCGTGACAATGACTGATTTGATGCAATTCCAGGTCGCCTACGAAGACAGAGAAGGGATCGCATTTCCCCTAAGGAATCAACGTGTGAGCAAAACGGGAGGCCGGAGCCTGCCGAGGGAAGGGAGCTAAGTAAACCCAGGTTAACCAATTGCATAGCGAGGTCTCCGGCGGGCGGGCAGGCATCTTGACCCTGGTTAGCCACCAAGAGCGCAGTGCCTCGGCAGCTCGCACATGGCTGCCACTGTTACCGCTCGCTGAGCACCGAGCCAAGTGAAAACAGACCTGTCAGCTAACGGGAGCTGCGAAGTGGTTCCTACTGCGAGAGGCCCTGTCAGCAGAGGAGGCTCAGCTGACAGATCAGCTTGGCTAGCCAACTCTGGGGCTACGCACCTCGGCTGGTGCGCATGAGTGCGCCTGGGAGGAGCGTCAGCCTTGAACACGGCTGTCTCCTCTCTCTCACTCACGCGCACGCCTTCCCTTCTTCACCCTCCCATGGGGGGGGGGGCGGGGCGCCGACACTGAACGTTAAGTTATCCTTCGGGACCAAATCTCCCTCCTGCCTGACATCACCGGGTTATTTCAGTCTGTCAATGGAGAGTCTCTGTAGGCTGGGGAGACGGTGATGCAACCGAAGTCGAAGCCAGAACCTGTTCAAGGGGGAGTTGGAGGCAAAGATTTTGCAAGGGGGGCAGGAGCCAGGAGGCACATGTAGCTAAATGCAGGGGGCACGGGGGGGGGGGGGGCTGCAGCAAGTGCCGTGTTCTCTCTTCCAGACTATTTATGTATTTATTCATTATATTTACATCCTGCCTTTTTTTCCTGCAAGAAACCCAAGGCGGCTTCCATATTCTGCCTCCTCCTCCTCCTCCTCATTTTATCCTCACAACAACCCTGTGAGGTAGGTCAGGCTGAGAGTCAGTGACTGGCCCAAAGTTACCCGGTGAGCTTCACGGCCAAGGTGGGGGGGGACGGGACTAGAACCCAAATCTCCCGAGTCCCGGTCCATCACTCTGACCAACACTGCCTCCTGCTGGAAAGACCCGATACATGGATGGGGAGCATTTTTCCTCTTTCCCTCCCGTCAGAGCCCTCGACAGACAGACAGTCAGCCCGGCTGAAGAGTCCTCAGGGTTGTCTGGACAGGAGGCGCTCTGCCGGGTCTCTCCCTCCAGCATTTCAGAAGAAAGTGACTAACATCCTCACGCCAGCCGCGCCCACTCCTCCCGGTATACCCCTATGCTTGAGTTCAAGGAAACCTGCCCCCTTTCGTGTGGGTCCAAACGGGGCCTTGCTTGGGTGGAGTAGTCCTGTAACCTCTGCCCCGCCCCCACGGCCCAGCTGGTTCTAACCCAAATCACTGGAGCCCCGACAGGATCAAGGCAGTGCGGCTGTACTGATCATGGCGGATCTCGCCAAGCCGTGACACTCTTCCCCGTTCCTCTTTGCACTCCAAATCCTCAGCTCCCTGCAGGGATTTAGCAATTACTACATTTTGAAGTCAGGTTGCTGCTTTCCGGCCGTAGATAAGCTAAGAGGACTATGTCAAGGATTCTGCAGAGGGGTTTTTTGGGTGTGTGTGTGTGCATGTAACAGAACCACCGGGAGAAGCAGCCAGCAAATCTGAAACAGCTCATTAAAAACCTGGCTATTCAGGCGGGAATATGGGGTGGGTTAACATTGTTAAAAATGTTATGTTGTTTTAAATGTATTTTATCTTGTTTTTATCCTATGTACATCGCCCAGGGTGGCCGGTTGCTGGCCAGATGGGCGATAAATAAATGATGATGATGATAATAATAATAATAATAATAATAATAATAATAATAATAATAATGCGCTTGGTGGGGATCGCCGGGCCCTCGACCACCACCCATCGGCCCACCCACCCCAATCCCGACATGTTCTTGACAGATTGCGCGGACAGGCAGAAGCACTTCCCTCAAAGGAGTTCACCCCGCTGTGCGTCAAGCCTGCTGCTGCAATGAATAATAATGACAGATTTAAAACGGGGATTTCTGCATAAAGATGAACTCGCCGGTTAATACCCCCGTGCACCTGAGCCTTAAACATACAGTCGCCACCCCCTTCCGTCTCTCTTCCCCACCACCCATGCCCCCTCCCGAGGGGAGAGATAAGGCAATGGCGTAATGTCTCAGCGCTACTGAGGGTGTGTGTGTGTGGGGGGGGATAGAAGCGGTGGCGGCAGCATTGAGTGTGGCAGAGAGAAGGCAAAGGGCCATTGCTCAGTGTTAGAGCATGCAGAAAATCCTGGGTTCATAAGAGCATAAGAAGAGCCCTGGTGCTGGATCAGACCCGGGGTCCATCTAGTCCCGCATTCTGTTCACACAGCGGCCGACCAGCTGCCCACGGGAAACCCACAGGCAGGGCATGAGTGCAACAGCACCTTCCCGCCCATGTTCCCCAGCAACTGGAGTACATGGGCACACTCCCTCTGAGGCTGGAGGTAGCACAGAGCCATCAGGACTAATAATAGCCATGGCTAGCCTTCTCCTCCATGAATTTGTCCAAGCCCCTTTTACAGCCATCCAAATGGGTGGCCATCACGACATCTTGTGGAAGTGAACGTAAGAACCTAAGAAGAGCCAATGCCGGATCAGACCAAGGGTCCATGTAGTCCCACATTCTGTTCACACAGCGGCCAACCAGCTGCCCACGGGAAACCCACAAGCAGGGCATGAGTGCAACAGCACCCTCCCACCCATGTTCCCCAGCAACTGGTGTACGTAGGCAGACTGCCTCTGATACCTGGCAGCTCCAGGTAGGGCTGGGAAAGACCCGTCGGAAACTCTGGTGAGCCAGGCAGTGTGCAAGCAGACAACACTGAGCACGGCAGACCTATGATCCGGCTCAGAACCTAGGGCAGGGGCAGCCTCTTCTGTTCTAGAGAGGGATGGACAAACCTCTCAAGCCCAGGTTGACTTTTTCCCCCCGCTGCTAAATTCATTTCCTTTTCCTTTATTTATTTATTATATTTATACCCCGCCTTTTTTCCTGCAAGGAACCCAAGGCAGCATACATAATCCTCCTGCTCCTCTCCATTTTATCCTCGCAACAACCCTGTGAGGTAGGTTAGGCTGAGAGTCAGTGACTGGCCCAAAGTCACCCAGTGAGTTTCATGGCCAAGGGGGGACTAGAACCCGGATCTCCCAGTTTCACCACTACGCCACACTGGCTCTCACTGGATTTCTACACTGGATTGTGAAATCCATTTATGTTTTAGTCAGCATGAAAGTCTCTATGTATTTCTGTGTGCATTTTCTGACATTTATTGTAGACATTCCCCCCCCCCAAATATGCATTTCTGTATGCGTGTTTTCCAAATGAAAAATTGCTTGCAAAGATGTGTACAATTGAGACCCAGTGTGGCATAGTGCTTAGAGTGTTGCAGTGGGGCTCGGGAGATCCAGGTTCTAGTCCCCGTTCGGCCATGAAGCTCACTGGGTGACTTTGGGCCAGTCACTGACTCTTAGCCTAACCTACCTCACAGGGTTGTTGTGAGGATAAAATGGAGAGGAGGAGGAGGAGGATTATGTAAGCCGCCTTGGGTTCCTTGCAGGAAAGAAGGCAGGATATAAATAAATTAATAAGTTGCAAAAAAACAAAAACAAAAAACCAATCAGGGTGTGTTGCTCATTTCCCCAAATATATGTGTGGGGATTCTAGGCCTAAAAAGTGGACCATAGAAGACTGAAATGTGACCATTTGCTTTGCAAGGCTTTTTGCCTTTAAATGAACTTTCTGTACTACTGTATCACAAAGTGCCCTAGCCGACATACAAAAATAGAATCCACCACATATTCAAACACTCAGTAAAACCGAGTAAGATACATGAAGAGCGGTTACTAAAAAGCCAAGTATAATTTCAGATAGCAGCCACAGTCTTTAAAACATAATTTACAAAATCAATATCCTAAGACTTCCTGAAGTGCCCGCCAGAAAGGAATGTCTTTGTGCTCGCTTTCTAAAATTCTCAGGCGGGTCAGATCTTCTTGGGGAGACAATTTAGGAATGTCCGGGGGCCACGCCTGAGGAGGCTCTGCAATCGAACTTTAAGGTGCCAGTGACCCTAAAGCAAGGCCTTGCCCACCAATTTTAAGTGGCAGGAGAGCTCGGACAAAGAGAGGAGATGCCAGGTCCTAGAAATTAGAACGGGGTGCACATAACACTAACTGCCTGAAAACCCCGGCCTCTGTGAAGCCCGCTTTAAGCTGCTGGCTTGCCCCTCACTCCCCCCCCCCGCCGCCACCTCGCTTACAACGCCAATGCATGCAAAGAACCCTTATTAAAAATGAACGGTGGCCACCGGTCCAGCTCTGTGGCCCTTTGGCCTTCCCAAGGGGCACATAGGCCAGAGCGGATGCTGTCGCCATGGCAACCCCCTCCTCCCCTCTCCGCTGCTCCGGCTTCGTCCCCTGGAGCAAATGCTCCAAATCCAAATAAAAAAATAGAATCCCTCCAAGGCTAACTTTTGGGTGCGAGGACTTTCGGAGGGGGGGTGGGAAACCCAATTCTTTTAGGTGCAGATGTGTTGCAGGCCTTTGCGTTCGGCCATCTCCGCGGAGAGGATGGAGTTGTTGTGCGTGGAGCGGGGCTTGGGATGACAAGATAAAGAAGGGGGTAAAGAAAGTACCTAATGGACGGGGGGGGGGGCGTCCCCTTCAACACGTCCCAGATGGAAATAGCAGCGCTCTCTTGGCTACTTTAATATCCCAAGAATCGGGGCCCAAGCTCCCCACCGCAGCACGCGCGGCTGAGGGAGCTTTCCCAGCAGCCTGTCCGAAACTAGATCTGCCTGCAAAGAGGGCACGGTTGCTTTCGGTTAAATATATCCTGGGGTGGCGGCAACCGGGTGGGGAAGCAGAGCCGATCCTTCCTGCATTCGGTTACACACAGTTCAGAATAAACCACACCAGCACCAGCGGCGTGTGAAACAGTGAGGCGCGCGCGGCACGGCTGCCTTAACGCGCGTGTGCACGCACTGACGCACGCTCGAGGAAAGACCCCGGCAGTAGTGTTAAGGGGGCTTGGCTCCATTCAGGCGGATGAATGTTTAGGCCGGTGTTCTCCAACCTGGGGTCCCCAGATGTTTTGGCCTACAACTCCCGGCATGCCCCAGCCAGCTATGCTGGCTGGGGCATGCCGGGAGTTGTAGGCCAAAAACATCTGGGGACCCCAGGTTGGAGAACACTGGTTTAGGCATATTTCAGTGCGCCACTGTTGTGGGTAGCGTGCCCCTCCAACGTCCAGGCTGGACGTCTAGAGAGCCCGGAGAGAGACCCTGAACAAGGCCTGACAATTCCGTAGCCATTTGTGATAATCAAACTGTATCAAGGCATCCCGCCCCCCCCAAAAGCCACAACAAGGGACACGGATTATTAGCGGCGGATGCCACAAAATCAGGACCATCCCTGGTAAATACGGGCCTGTTGCTGGAACGGATGGGGGGGGGCTGATCCTGCCACATACGCCTCCTCCCCTCCCAGTCGGCGCAGCTGCATCTCTCTCCGTGACCCCGCGCGGTGGATGTTCTCGTGCTCCCATCTCTCTCCGCCTCACCAAGAGACCTCCCGTGGAGAGTAATGCGGGAGGAGGAAGGGTGACCTTGGCGTCAAAAGGCCAAGAAGAAACAAAAGAGGCAAGGGGATGAAAGGAGCCAGAGAAGATCAGCAACAAAATATCTCAGAGCTATTTGCCGTCGAAGCCACTGCATCAGCGCTAGCTGGGAACATGTTCACTCCCTCACCCTACACATGTATAGCTTTACTCTCTGCCCCGTGTAATCTCTTCACCCCAGCACCGACCCCGAACATTTTGCTGCCTGAGGGAAAGGACAAGACGGCACCCCACCCCACCCCGCCCACATCCAGAAACCTTCTGGACTGGCAACCAAATCTTACTTGGATGCTGGGAACAAGACAGCGTCCTCTACCGCAGGGGTGGGACAGAAGGCAGATTTTCAGATGTTTTGGACTTCAACTCCCAGAAGCCCCTGCCAGCACTGCCGATGGTCAGGAACGCTGGGAGTTGAAATCGAAAACATCTGGAGATTGACTTTCTGCTCCCCCCCCCCACTCTCCCGCACCTCAGGGCAGCAGGCTAGTTTAGGGGGCACACGTCTGTCTGTGTGGCCGGGCGGTGCGAGGTACCAAAAAGATCCAGGGCTCAGGCCCACAGGACAAATGAAATGCACGAGTTTGCATATGCTAGTTTACATATGCTCTAAAGTCTGTAAAGGACCCTGTCTCCTAAGGACACCCCAATTTGTAAAAAGGGGTGTACGGACAGGGGAGAGGAGGGCCTTTGATTTCAGGGGAAAAAAACCTTAGGCAGAAAGATTCAAGGGGGGTGGCAGCAGGAGGGGAAGCACATGTGGGGGGAAAGCCAGCTCATCCAGGGGGCTGAGATGCAACAGAGATCCTCAGGCCCCCCTGTGCCTTTCTTTCAGCAAGTGCCCATGGACAGCAGCAGGGTGGTGGGGCAGAGGGCCTCCCAGAGATTCGGGGCTCCAAATGAAAGATCCGGGGCTCCTGCCCTAGTGGGCCACCTCCTAACCCCGCCTCTGCCGTGTGGCACACACAGCCTTGTCCTAGCAACACCCCGCTGCCGTTCCGTGCTCCCCCCAGTGGTCCTTGGCGGAGGCAGCCACCTCACTCTGCCAAAGGGTAGGGCCAGCCCTGCTTCACACCCACCTCCTCCAGATCACTTGCCTCGCTGGGGGAGAGAGAAAGAGGCACCCCCTCCCCTCCGCCCTGCTCCTTTCTAACCTCCCCCACCAGCCTTGGGCGCAGCTGATTATGGGCTGCAGCCGAGATCCCTGCCGGCCCGTCACCATTCCCCCGCCCACGGGCAGCCTTGGGCCCCCTCGCTTGGAAACACACCGTGTGCCAGCAGAAGAGGCGGCTGCAGGAAGTCCCTAGCCAGCGGAGCAGGGCTCTTTCCTGCGGCAGGCAGGAATGAGGGAGGCTCGCTGCCTAATATCCAGTTCGGAAGCTTGCCAAAACCTACCCAGCTTGTCGATTGATTTTTCACACACACACACACACACACACACACACCAGAATCTTACACTTGAAATGGCTCGAATGTGCCTAAGTTATTTATATACATCCAGCCCAATTCATGCGCACAGCATTACAAAGCAGCGAGAAGAAAAATAAGGTTCCTGCCCCCGAGGAGCTTCCACTGTCCGAATTTCGACTGGAGGGAGGCAGCAAAGGGAGAGGAGGGAGAAGATGGAGGGAGGATAAGAACCTAAGAAGAGCCCTACCGGATCAGGCCAAACGCCTTTCTAGTCCTGCATTCCGTTCACACCGTGGCCAAACAAGGAAGATGCCTCCGGGATGCGCACAAGCGGGACACGAGGGCAAGCGCACCCTCCCGCTCACGTTCCCCAGCAACTGGTTTCGGAGCAGGCATGCTGCCTCCGACGCTGGAGGGGAATACATAGCCATCATGACTAGCAGACCCTGGGCAGAATCCAGTGGGGCGTTGATGCCCCTTCCGATTCTCTTGCGTCCGCAGATTCTGTTGCGGAGGCGGCGGGTCCCGCCGATTCCGCTGCGCAAGCGGCACCCACTGCTTGCGCAAGAGCGATTTAATGCTTCCCAGGGGAAGTCCTGGACTGGGACGGATCAGCAGAGCAAGCTCTGGCGACCTACCTGCCCATTCGAGAAACAAGAGTTTCCCCCTTGTTTCCGGTTGCCCCCAGAAGTGCGAAATCCTCGTCCCGCAAGCAGCGGGTGCCGCTTGCAGAGGGGAATTGGCAAGGCGCAAGAGAATCAGTGAGGGCATAAGTGCCCCACCGGATTAGGAAGCTGCCTTATACCGAGTCATTGCTCCATCTAGCCCAGTGTTGTCAACACTGACTGGCAGCCCTACGTGGAGAGGCCAGGGATCGAACCTGGGACCTTCTGCATGCAAAGCAGCGGCTCTCTGCCACACTGAGCTCCGGTCCCTCCCTGCTGGCACCTGGCATCCCAAGGCGGTCACCCCTCCAAGTACTAACCAGGCCCGGCCCTGCTGAATTCCGCCCCTTGATAGCCTGATAGCCTCCTCCCCCATGAATTTGTCTAATCCCCCTTCAACGCCACCCAAGTTGGCGGCCATCACTACATCTTGCAGTAGCCAATTCCCTAATTTATATAACTACATGCCGTGCGAAGAAGAAGTCCTTCCTTTCATCTGTTCTGAATCTCCCGCCTTGCCTTCCAGCTTCATTTTGCCTGCGTTCCCCAAACTTATCTCTGCAGCCACGAAGACTAGCGAGTTGTCATTAAAGAAAGAAGCAGAAATTCTAAGAAATCCAGATTCTACGCCAGGTACAGCGGCGCGCGTGCGTGGGATACGCGTAGCCCCAGCGCACCGTCGCTTCCGTAACTGGTAAGAAGAAACGACAAAGCGGCTCAAGGGGTCTCTTACACAGAAGAAAAGCGCCCACCAGGGTTAAAGTGCATGCAAAGCTGTGTGTGTGTGTGTGTGTATTTAACGGTATGAGCCAAGGTCATCGCCGCTGCCGGTTGAAGAACTCTGTGTAGCTCAAAAGCTTGCAGACAGAAGAAGCTGATGCAATAGCTCAAGGAGCGTCTCCAGCAACACCAAGTGGGCCGCTCAACAAGATCTGCCACGGATGGCCTTCTCCTTGTCCCTTCAGCCAGAGCAGCTAGACTGGTGGGGACGAGGAAGAGGGCCTTTTCTGTGGCGGCCCCCGTACTGTGGAACTCTCTTCCGAGTGACCTCCGCCATGCCCCCTCTCTGATGAGCTTCCGTCGCTCATTAAAAACCTGGTTGTTCAGGCGGGAATATGGGGTGGGTTAAGATTTTAAAATTTTTATATTGTTTAAATGTATTTTATTGCATTTATGTATTTTATTCTGTGTACATCGCCCAGGGTGGCCGGTTGCCGGCCAGATGGGCGATAAATAAATATTAATAATAAATAAATAAATAATAGATCGGGCCCGTTGGAGAGAAGGCCCTTCACATTATGCCTGGGAAAGGTGGTGTCTGAATGTCTGGCTGGCATTGCCAATGTTTGAGCTGTTTTCTCTGTGGGGTAAGGAACGGTCATCCAGCCCTGCTTCTCCTTCAGACAGGATTCTGAGGGGTTGTGGGAGACAATGAGAAGCCAGAGCCAAGCAGAGGGCGAGACAGGGGGGTGAAGAATCGGGGAAATCCGGAAGCAAAGTACCGTAGTTGGTGCAGCTTGCGTCGTGCCTGTGCCTGCCGGTGCTGCATGTTTGTGGCTGAGTCAAAAGAAGGCGGGCGGCGGGGGTGGGTGGGTCTAGGAACATGTGCGGAAGGAGAGAGTGATGGGTGAGCATCCTTTTAAAAATGCAACAGAGAGGTAAATCGGCTGCCATAGCTGGGCGCGATAAGCAGCGCTTTGTGTTTGCGCCGGTGCGCTCACACACACACACACACCCGCAGCCCAGGTTACCTCGACGCAGATGGGTGTGTGTGGGCGTGAGCGTGTGTACTGAATATCCATCCCTCCGTTATCTCACTCCAAATGCTGCATCCCTTCCCTGGGCTGCCATTGGCTGGCGATGATGTAATTGCTTCAAGCCCCGGGTGCGCTGCCATTGGTGCGAAGAGAGGCAGAGAGATGCTGCTGTCAGCTGGAAAGACACCCCCCCCCCCCCCGTCATTCATGCAGAGTTGGAGAGGGAGGGAGGGAAGGAGGGAGGGAGGGAAACCAGACACGCGTGCAAGGCGGGAGCCTCGGCCCGAGAAACAGGTGAATGACAGAAGGGGGCGAGGCTGGGGGGCGAATTGAAGCTCTAAAAGGCCAGGACGGGACGCCAGGGAAAGTGCCTGTGGTGTGTATGTGTGTGTGTGTGTGTGTGTGTACACAGCCACACAGCCATATAAATACAAAATTAACCCCTGCCACACCTGTGTTAACCCTTGCATTGCCAGGGTAGAGGTCTGCAGTGCCCTGTTCAGCTCCAAAATCTTGTTCGAGACAGGAGATTTTTAAGTAACAAGGCACTTGAGGACACTTCATGCTTCACAGAGATATAAATGAGGATGCAGAGGAAAGCCACTCTAGCGATTAAGAGCTGTGATTGGGCACTAGGAGATACAGAGTTCACTTCTCTGTTCAGCCACAAAATATACTTGCCACTGGGCAAGACAGCATCCCAGGATCAGATTCTAGGCACCATTAAAGAGCAGCAAATGCTCAATTATTTAATTATTATTTTTTTTATTTATTTTTTTTAAATTTGCTTGGGGACTGACTGTAATTTGGACTCTCATGCCCCAACATGCCTAGGGCCCTGTGAAACTACCTTTCTGCATGCTACCAGAGTGGGCGCTGCGAGGATGAGAAAGATGGGGTGTCCCTCTGAGCCCCTCGGAATAGGGTGGGAAAGAGGAGGCGACTCACCCAGCCGCAGAATGTCAGGGCGGGGTGGTTTGGTTTGGTTTTTTGCACATTTTCTATTTTAGCAAACACGGGATATTCTCAACGCTCTCAGGAGAGGAAAGGCTAGGAACATAAGGAGAACGCTGCCGGATCAGACCCAAGGTCCGTCTGGTCCAGTGTGACATTTTCCCCACAGTGACCGGCCAGTTGCCAGGAAGCCCAGAAGCAAGGCACGAAGACAAACATCCCTAAAACAGATATTCGGAGCTAGACTGCCTCTACACCTGGAGGCTCCATTTGGCTACTATGGCTAGTAGCCATACTGACAGATCTGTCCTCCACCAAAAAAATTGGACAGCAGACGTGAAGTGAACCGTGGGTCACCAGCACCAGGCCCTCCACTGAACTGTGGACCGTTGGTTGAGAAATTTAGGATCCCTGAGGCAGGCACCCTCTCCTCTGCTATTATTTATTTATTATATACCCCTCCTTTCTCCTGCAAGGAACCCAAGGCGCTTTACATAATCCTCCTCCTCCTCCCCTCCATCTTATCCTCACGACAACCCTGTGAGGTAGGTTAGGCTGAGAGTCAGTGACTGGCCCAAAGTCACCCAGTGAGTTTCATGGCCGAGCAGCAGGGACTCGAACCCGGATCTCCCGAGTCCCAGTCCGACACTCTCACCACTACGCCACACTGGCTCTCTGCAAGGCTCTATGATGATCTCAACAGAAGGATGTTGCTTGAGAGAGTTGGTGCACCCCACTGCTTCGGACAAGGCCTTCGTCCAAAACGAACTTTCACGATAAAATAAACCCAAGCAAATTCTATGCGGGGTCTCCCTCACAAGCAGCTCCCTGCTTCCATCTCCTGCTCCTTTTAAGGATGTAAAGAGAGCTCTGCTGCACTGTACAAAATAATAATAATAATAATAATAATAATAATAATAATAATAATAGTCTCCATGGACAGCCAGTCAGGTGCTCCAGGGAAGCACTGCGTGAGGGCAATTGCCCCCTCCCCTGCTCACCGTTTGCTCCACCCCAAGTCCCCAACAACTGCCATTCAGAGGTAGACTGCTTTAGAACATGGAGGATCTACTTACAACCATCCCTAAAAATTTCGGCCACGGATAGGCCAGCCCTCCTCCGTGACTTTCTCAGCATGACACGGGCAAATTTTAAAGTCAGCTTTCGGAGGGGAAAGCACGTGAGCACCACAGAGTTGTGGGCCCGTCCCGTCCTGCTATCCATCCTTCGCCAAGCTGGTGCCCTCCAGGTGTGTTGGACTACAACTCCCATCACCCCCAGCCAGCGGGGGGGGCATCGCTAAGGTAATTGCCACGGTCTGCACTTTCTGCTTTTCAGTCCCCTCTGACAGCGCAGTTGACTTCTCTCTCCGCCCAGCAGCACAGTGTGTACACAGATCTGCCCATTTGAGGCGAACACTTCAAGCACCCGAAGAAGTGCAGAGTTTGTCCGTGAAAGCTGATGCCAGAATACATTTGTTAGTCTTTAAGGTGCCGCACCAGACTCTTTGTGAGCTGGGTAAAGTCCAGCTAATCCAGAAAGCCCCGATTAGAAAGAGCCCCAAGAACAGAGAAGACGGTAGGAAAAGAGTCGCAGCACGCACACACACACACACACACACACCCCAATACAGTAAGCACAAAGGAAAGTGCAACACGGACAAGACCCCCCTGCGAACCGGGGAGGGGGGCACGCCGGGGTGCGTCTGGCAGTGGACGCAGGGCGCATACGTCATCCGCCGCGCTGGGATGTAGATCAGCGCGATGGGAATAAGCAGGAGCGGGGCCGCTGCTTTCGGGTCCCTGTGTTACCGATGACATCATGCTCAAGAAATCAATATTCCCTTCTAGACGGGGGCGGGGAACCTGCAACATTTAAAATACATTTGGAGGATGCTTTTTTTGTTTGTTTGTTTGTTTGTTTTGGCAAGGAGGAAATCTGAACAAAACCCAATGCCATTTTCCTGGCTGGGGTGTTGTGTGTGTGCAAAAGGGGTCAGGAACCATTTAAAAAAAAAGAGAGAGAGAGAGAGAGGTCTGAATCTTACACAGGTATATACTCCCTTCCCCCAGGGATGGGCATGTTTCTCCCAGGCCTTCTCCTACCGGCTTTCTCCATCCTCACTGCATGATCCAAACACTCTTCCTTCCGCTGCACGCCCCGGCAAAGCACTCGGGGTACATCCAAAGCTGGGCAGGGAAGGGGGACATTTCCAAGGGTCGTCCCCACCCCACCCCACACACAAAGTCCTTGCACCCCGGCAGCATCTGCAAAGGAAAGTAACGGTGGGTGTGGGGCACCCCCTCCCGGGTTACCCCCGTCCTGCCTCAGAGAGCAAAGAGACCTTTTCAGCCCCACCTACAGCACTCGTCCCCCGGGCGGGGAGGGGTGGGGGGCTCGGTTGGGCGCCGCAGTGGGCCCACTCTGCCAGCTGCGAGGGGGGGGGATTCACAAGCAGACAGACCCTCCAACAGGTACTAGGCACTGTAGCCCAGAGGGGGAAAGCCAGGCGTTGGGGGGTGGGGTGGCGAAGGACCCAAAAAGATTGGAATCCCCTTCAAACTGAACTGGGATGGAAAGCATGCAGGAGGTTCTAATTTCTGCAGCATATACAGCACGAGGAGAGCTCTAGGGGGGGTTCATTCTGACCTACTTTTCCTCACCTTGCGGCAAGAGCCCGTCCGCCCCCCCTTTCTCCGGCAGGTGCATCATCCCCCACATGTTCTCAGTTTCGCTTCAGCCGTGAGCAGGGCCTTTGCCACCCCCCCGTGCAGCTGGAAGCCACCGAGAGACTTGGGGACACGATGTCGCGGCCCCTCTGCCCCCAAAGCCACGAGGGGGCTGGACCCCCCTTCCCAAGCGGCGACTCACTGCAAACCTGATCCTAACCAAGGCAGAATTCCCAGCCAGCCTCACCGCCAACAGAACAGAGGCTGTCTCGGAGTCGGAATGAATGGGGAAAGAGCGCGGGGTAGCACAGCAGCAAAGTTTGGACACGCAGACAAGGGTCCCCTCCCGGAGAATATTCGCAAAGATGCTCAGGAATGGAGAGATCAAAGACGGCTGCTCCCCCCTCCCCCCTCCCCCCCAATAAATGTATTTCCCATAGAAAGATACTTATGAAGGGGGGGGGGCTGCAAACATTACGCCTAGGTAAAGAGGGTCCCCAATCCCCTGGACTTGAGAGGTCAGAAGGATTCCCCCCCCAGAAGCCCACAAAGAGGGGATCTGCGGGGAAAAGGGTCCCCCTATTCCCTCCTCCCCATAAAAGAGTTTCTGGAAGTGGTTATTCATCCGTCATGCCCACCACCTGCGCCTAGAAACGAATGAATGGGAAACGGGGAACCCCATTTGGGCGTGCCCCCAAAACGGAGAACTCCTGAAACGAGAGGGGGGATCCCCGTCTGCACCCCAAAAGCCTGAATCTCAGAATAGCTTGCGGTGTGTGGGGGGGGGTTATTACCCCATAGATACTGGGAGCCAGGTGTTGTCAGACACCCCCTTCATTCTGCCACACACACAAAAGACTGAAGTGCCCCCACCTGCAGGGGGGACCCTAAAAGCGTTCCGGCTGCACCCCTGAAATCACAGGCACCCCAGATCTGTGTGGGGGGGACCCCCTGTCTTCTACAGTCCCACAGACTGGACTTGGGTAGAGGGGAGACACCTCCCCGCTTGTCTGCACCCCCCGAATGCAGGGATCCCCCTGTGCACCCCAAAAGGAGAAGGCAGAGGGGGGGACCCCATCGCACTCACCCACCCTGATGATGGGGGGAGAGGTGTGCATGGGTGTGTGTGTGTCCCCAGACCCCCCCCCCCCCCCCACCTCACCTGCACTTGCATGAAGGAGCCGCGGTAGAAGCAGCAGGCGGCCGCCGACAGGGCGCTCCAGAGGCTGCAGCGGTCCGTCATGGCTCCGCCGCTCCGCCCGCCTCGGGGGTCCCGGTTCCGGCCCCAGCCGCGGCGCGCACCGGGCTCAAGCGCCTGCCTGCCTCCGCCGCCGCCCGCGCCGCCGCCGCCGCCGGGCTTTAACTTGCAAGCCGGGCTCTCCGATTACCTCATCCCTGGTCGGGGGCGGGGCGGGGGCGGAGCGTGTCTCAGGCGGGCGGGGGGAGACGGAGGATGGAGGCGGCCCAGCCACGCACGCCCCCAACGCTGCCCTCGTGGCCAGCAGGGGCGCGGGCGCGGCGGGGGCGAGCCACAGCGGAGGAGGAGGAGGAGGAGGAGGAGGAAGGCCCCGGGGGAGGCTTTGTCTGGTGCCTTCCCTTCTTTTACTGATCATCGCCCCAGCCTCCCCCAATCCAGCTCAAAATGCCCCCCCTCCCCATCTCTGCATCCATGAGGTACCCCCAATGCTTCCCCCTCTCTGTCTAGGTCACCTCGCCCCATAACTTAGGGGGTGCACAAGGGCAGGGCCAGCCCAAGAAGTGGTGCTCACCGCCCCTCCAAGTCAAGCTTGCCTTGGTCCCCGAGGCCAGCCAAGTCCCGTCCCCCCCCAGCAACCAAGGCAGAAAAAGTTTACGGTGTCCCCACCCGTCCTGGGCAGCGCAAAATAAATAAATAATAATAATAATAGCTTTCTCCACATTATTATTATTATTATTATTATTATTATTATTATTATTATTATTCCCCGCCTTTTTTCTTGCAAGGAACCCAAGTCGGCTTACATAATCCTCCTCCTCTCCATTTTATCCTCACAACAACCCTGTGAGGTAGGTGAGGCTGAGAGTCAGTGACTGGCCCAAAGTCACCCAGTGAGTTTCATGGCTGAGCGGGGAATAGAACCCAAATCTCCCGAGTCCCAGCTGAACACTCTCACCACTATGCCACACTACGCCAAAATGGCAGCAATCATCCATTCAGCCCCTACCGCCGCTTGCTGCCTTTTTGTGACACCCCATATCAGCTGCCCAAAGCGGCCGCCACACTGCCTAGCGGTAGGGTCGGCCCTGGGCAGGGGTGTGTGCGTGTGTGTGTGTGTGTGCCTGCCTGCGTGTCACCCAATTCACTCTCCTGGCAAAAGATTCAGAGCCAAGGAAAGGGGGGGGGGGTGCTTCTTCATGCAACACAGAATTTACCTATGGATCATCTGCCCAGGATGGGGCAGTGCAGGGCCGGCCCTACCTTTAGGCAGAGTGAGACGGTCAGCTCAGGCGGCAGATGCTGGGAGACGGCAGCCAGGTGTTGGAGGAGAGATCTGTGGGCCACGTGGTCTGCCTTGTGCCCCCAAAGCTAGCCTGCTGCCTTCAGGTGCAGGATGCTGTCCCATTGCCAGTGTCAAAGAAAGATTCAACTGCCAGCCCAGTTGGCTTTTGTACATGGCATGGGAGTGGGTGCCATCTTGTCCTTCGCCTCAGGCAGCAAAATAATGTGGGTCGGCGCTGCTACCCAGAGATGCCAAGGACCAAACCTGGGACCTTCTGCATGCAAGGCTGGTGCTCTATCGACGAGTTATTGTCCTTTGCTTCAAAATAACGTAAGATTCCAGTCCTCATGGTTCTGAATCTTGCCATTCGCCTCAGGCAGCAACATGTCTTGGGACAGCCCTGCTACCCAGAGATGCTGAGGACCGAACCTGGGACCTTCTGCATGCAAGGCTGGCGCTCTATCAATGAGTTACTGTTCTTTGCTTCAAAATAACGTAAGATATCCTCATAGTTCTGAATCTTGTCATTCGCCCCATGCAGCAAAATGTCTTGGGACAGCCCTGACGTGGTGGAAACCGCCCCCTCCACTTATCAATGCTTTTGAAAGCGAATGGGGCAAACCAACAGAGATGGAGGAGAGGTCTGTCGAAGGCTAGTTAAGCCGACAATAGCCAAAATAGAGCCTCCACCTTCAGCAGCAGCATACCTCTGAATCCTGGTCACTAGCAGGCAGGTCAACAGTGGGTTGGCCACTGTGTGGGAACAAGATGCTCAGGTAGATGGAGCTGCCATGGTCTGATCCAGCAGGGTGCTTCTTACGTTTACCAACCACGGCTGCAGCGGCTAGAGGCAATTCAAGTTGTAGCCCAACACATCTGGAGACCACCAGCTTGGGGAAAGTTCTGTCCGTGCAGTCATCCGGGTCGCGGTGTTTGCAGGAAGCGCCAAAGGAGTACCATCCTCTTGCTGATTTGCAATCAATCAGCCAGGATTCCCAACTCCCAAGGGCTTTTGCGGCAGTGAAAACATAAGGCCTTCGTTTCCTCCCAAATCAGGCTGCTAAAAATCAAGAACGCTCAAAAGCAAACAGGATTAGATTTGTGTGTGAAAGGATTTGTGCGCGTGAGCTCCAGTTCTCGGCCTGAAAACAAATTCCTGGGCTGAGCGTGGGGTCAGAGGCACCCTTGTTCCTTAATGCCGGGTCCCCCTCCCAGAGCCACTCCTGGCTCCAGTTGGGGGTAGATGCACAAAGTGGATCCCACAAGCCTAAAAATCTGCCCACCCCAAAAGATGCACACTTTTGTGCCCTAGTGTATCCGTTCCCCCCCCCCCCATGTTGTAATAGACTTTTCGGGGCAGGGGGAGATACCTCTCAAATGTCGGGATGCAGCTGCTTGGGGCAACCTAGTTGCCGACATTAATCTGTGGGACTCACTGCCACAAGATACTGTAATGTCCACCACTAGCTTTTATTATTATTTTAGGCTCTCCCGCTGAACTATGGCATGTTCATTGAGAAATTTAGGATTCCTGAGGCACCCTCACCTCTGGTAACCCAACCTCTACAACTATTTATTATATTATATTATATTATATTTATATGCCACCTTTTTTCCTGCAAGGGACCCAAGGCGGCTTACATAATCCTAATCCTCCTCCTCCTCCTCCTCTCCATTTTATCATCACAACAACCCTGTGAGGTAGGTTAGGCTGAGAGCAAGTGACTGGCCCAAAGTCACCCAGGGCCAGGGAGCTTCATGGCTGAACAGGGACTAGAATCCAGATCTCCTGAGTCCCAGTCCAGCACTCTAACCACTAGGCCACAGTGGCTCTCATTGGCTTTATAGGGGGGAGCAGAAAAATTCATGGAGAAGGAGGTCTACCAGGGTCTGTCGGCCATGATAACTCAATACAGCCTCACCCAACGTAGTACTGTCCAGATGTGTTAGACCGCAGTTCATGGGATTGCGGTCCAATACATCTGGAGGGCATCAGGTGGACGAAGTCTGGCTCAATAGGAACTCCAGAATCAGTAGCAGTCTATCTGAGAATATCAGTTGTTGAGGAGTGACAGTGTGGATGCCTTATTTATGTACTGAAAATATTTCTAGGCCACCTTTGAGGGCAGCCCAAAACCCTGCCAAGGCGGTTCTGATGCTGTCATGTCCTGCTTGTGGTCTTCCTGGATGCATTTGGTTGCCCACTGTTGGAGGCAAGATGCTGGGTCAGATTGACCTTGTTTTCTCCTTGTGTTTGGCCCAATAAGTGGGGAGGGGGAGGTGAACAGGAAGCTCAGCGCCTCAAACTTGTTTTCAGGGCCAGGCTTTGGCGTGGGGGAGCATTATCCACCCAGGCTTGCTGTGTCTTTTGTTGCCATGCATGACAAAAGGTTGGTTTAAAGATCCAAAGCGCAAGAGATGCATATTAAAACTGAATGATCCAGCGTAGGTTGCTCATTTGCATCTTTGAAGAAGAAGAGACCAGTGGAAGCTTCAAATGCATAAAGGATGCTCAAGCCTGCCTGAGACAGGTGATATAATAATAGAGGGGCTCAGAGCATGCACAGAGTGCCTTTCTCCCACCACTGGGGCTTAACTTTATGGCACGGCTCCAGATGCAACATGCCAGGTCTCAGCTCTTCCCATAGAGATGAAGAGTAGGGATACTCTGAGCATGTGCAAAGTGCTTTCCCCTGCCCACAGCCTGCCTTCGCACATCAAGAAAGAGAGGTAAGTTCATCCCATGTCCTAGAAATGTAGCTTACAGGCTTGTGAAACAACCCCCCCCTCTCTGAATCACCTTAAAGACATTTACTAGGTAGTACATTATAATAAACACAGTTGGACTGGCTGGGGGATTCTGGGAGTTGTAGTCCAACACATCTAGAGGGCACCAGGTTGGGGAAGGCTGGGCTACAGCATGTTCTATCCCATCATTCTGTTTGTTTGATTGCTTGCTTAAAAGATTTGTACCTTGTCATTCCACTACCAAGCCAGTCTGCAAATAAAAGCAAAATGAAAACCGTACCCGTAAAATACAAACCAAACCATCTAAAAATCAATACACACACACACACAAAATTCATAGCAATAATCACATCGTCAGTTACTTAAAGCTCAGTAAAACGAAACGTGTTTCGTTCTTGTTCAACCTGGCTGGCACTTAAAAAAAAGAGCAGATCAGGCGGCAAATCAATATTTCTGCCAATCAGGGAGCCGCCACCAAAAAGGCCCTATTCCCAGTTGGCGCTCGCCCAACCTCTGAAGGCAGAGGGGTAGGGAGGGGCTTTTATTGGGCACCAATCCTGACAGCCCTTCACACACCCTGGGTGCCAGCGGAGCAAAGATCCTCCAACGGTACCTATCCAAAAAGATCTCAAATAATGGCTGGGAAATCATACCCTTTGAGGCGTTCTGCAGATGCTCAGAGGCACTGTCCCTTTTTCCTTCACATGTTACTTAGGTGAGTTTTGGCAATGAAAAAAAAGCAAGCTCCCCACCCACAAGCTAAGCCCCCACCCCCATGGTATTATTCCTGCATGCCTTCACTTAAACTCTCGCCCCATTCACAAGACTGTTCCTAATAATCATGGTGTGTTTTATTACTGTTATTCTTAGAGCATCAAAAAAACCACTATTTAATATACCCATTCATTTGGAACAAGTCAAAACTTGAGAAACTTAGGATGTTTTACTCCTAAGAAACTTGGAACTGCCGCCCCCTATCTTATCTGGACTGTTGGACTGTTGGACTGTTGATCCTTCAACGCCAACTTCAGTGGACCGGTCATGTTGTTCGAATGCCTGACTGCTGTCTCCCAAAGCAGTTACTTGATTCCCAACTCAAGGATGGAAAGCGGAATATCGGTGGTCAATATAAGAGGTTTAAAGATGTTCTTAAGGCTAATCTCAAAAAAATGCAATATAAACATCGAAAACTGGGAAGCTCTGGCCCATGAACGATCTAACTGGAGGTTGGCCTTTCACAAAGGATCCATGGACTTTGAAGAAGCCCGAGTGCAAGGCGAAAGGGAGAAACGTGCTAAGCGAAAAGCACGTCAAACGAATCCTTTACAGGACCATCTTCCATCTGGTAACCTGTGTCCTCACTGTGGGAAGCTGTGTGGATCTAGAATTGGCCTCCACAGTCACTTACGGACCCATCGCTAGAGTCTACACAATTTTTCTTTAGAATTTCCTCCTTTTAAAATCTCCTTTTTGTAAATTTTTATCCTGGAAGACAATCTTACTCGGTCAGGAGTGATCGCATGATGATGATGATGATGATGATGATGATGATGATGATGATGGTTGGACACAAGGCAAAGAAAGAGGGGCAGCCTTCCCTTCCCCTCCCCCTGCTTCGCTTAACTATGAGGCTTGTCCTGGGCCAACCCCACCTAACCTGCCAGCCTCATACGGGGCACCGATCTTCTAGTAAGCCCATCACTGCTAACCCTTTGGCAGCGGACGCAAAAACTTCTGTGGCTCCAAGCTGGACGGCGAATGCAATCTTAAAATTCCCTGCATAATGCCAGGCATTACACTTAATGCAGGGTTTATCCTAGGTTTGCCCTTGAGTGCTTTGTGTTGTTATGCTGCATAATACATCATGCACAGCCGTCGGGTGTACTTTTTTAGTTTTCCAGTCTCATGCACGAACTGCCCCCGCTCTCTCGGCCTCTGGTTCTGTAGGGGGTCTTCCAATAAAATTGGTTAAAGGCACTGCATGGAGTGTAGGTGCCCAGGTGCGTCAGGGGCCTTTCCTCTAACTCAGGGGATGGCGAACGCTTTTCAGCCCAAGGGCCGAATTCAGTTTCGAAGATGCTCTCGGGCACTGTTGCAGTGGTGTGCAGGGCCAAAGGGAAAACAGGAGGGGCCAAAATTCCAAAAAGAGCAAACAATTCCCAGCATATTAAAGCTTTTTCTGACAGTAACTAAGGGACAAGCCCATAACTCTGTCCCTCCGCTTAGCAGTTTCCCTGGCTTCAAACTGTATGACCACAAACCTATTTGCTGGTTAGGGAAGTTGCCCCTTAGCGGCTGAAGATGTTACTATGCAGACTTCAACCACACAGGCACATTTGAATTA